>CM039597.1:68269304-68756658 GCA_022457205.1 Saccharum spontaneum
GGATGTCCCAAGATGTGGCATGGTCCTAGGGGGTCCTTTGGTTGCTTCAGCTCTAGTGGAAGCTTAGGTGATTATCGCTTGCTAGATGATTCTTTGTAAAGGCCTCGTAGTGAAACCCTAACTGCTCACCTAATATATAAGGCGTAACTACTTTTTATTCATATCCCATAATATAAGGCATGCTCTCTCTAAACACACATACATCAATATAGTAATACTAGTGTTGAGAGGGAGAATTAAATATGTTCCTTGATGTTTGAATCAGTGGTAGTTATGCCTTATATACTGTTTAGATTGAAAAAAAATTCAACCCGATGAATAGTACCACTTTCGTCTTATTTGACAAATATTGTCCAATCGTGGACCAACTAGGCTCAAAAGATTCATCTCGTGATTTCCAACTAAACTGTGTAATTAGTTATTTTTTTACCTATATTTAATACTCCATGCAAGCAGCTAAAAATTGATGTGATGGAGAGAGAGTGAAAAAACTTGGAATTTGGATGTAATCTAAACAAGGCCAAGTATCTTTACATTTTGAAGTACATGATACGAGCCTACAACCACCGTGAATTAAATATTTGCTTGGCTGCCTCTGCCTCCTAATCAATGACTGCATGCATGCAGAATTGCAGAGTATGGTGTAATGTAAATAAATTCATCCACCAAACGCTGCATCCATCTATTGGATCACATCATTTGATGGCATAGTAGCGTAGGATCACAGAGCAAATGCGTCAAGGTATGAATATATGCATGTAACCTTCAGTCTGTCTATAAAATCTCGAGTATCCAGTGCCATCTATTAGCTAGAACCATATATATACAGTAGAGTATATTGCATGCAACTATCCTTAATCGCACAGATTCTGAATAAATCAAAGACACAAATTGTTTGTTTTACAAGACGTTGACAAAAAATGCTAACAACATAGTAGTATATTTTACCACCAAAGTACAACAGTTAGCTGGTATGGATGCAGCCCAAGTTGACAAAGGGCAAAAAGGTGAATCATCAAAGCAAGTGTGGTTTATGGATAATGCTGTGCCTAATGTTGATATCCTACCACTCTCCAAAGTTCTCTCTGACAAGACTTCTGCTGAGGGCAGCACTAATAAATCTCTCTCTGAAATGCTTACCTGTGAAGACACTGTTATTCACTCAACATTGTCTCCGGAGATCTTCATTTCTGATGACAATATTGTTGACAGCCAAGAAAGTGCTGGGGTAGATTTGGGTTCTCAGGAAGATACTATCATCGAATCTGTTAAGACTGAAGATTGCTACTGATATTACCCTTCAAGAATCTGTTCATGAGGCTCTTGTACCAGTTGAAGAACAAGTGAATCAGGAAAGAACAAGTGAATCTGTTCATGAGGCTCTTAGCAAGCTTTTCATCCTTTTCTAATAGCTTCTCTATTCTTCCTATTGAAGAAATAGTACATACTGGTTCTGATATGGGAATTGCTGTTAAACATGATAACTTTGCAACTTTTGACTTGTTAAAAACATTAGAAATGGCTATAGATGATCTGTATGTGAAACAATGTGGACAAAATGAAACTTCTAAATCTGAAATAGTTGAGACTCAGCCAAGTGCTGATGTTCCACTTCAATTGGAATGGTTGCATGATGAATCCTCTGATATTGAGGATTTCATTCTTGTTGAATGAAGAAAGAAAAGGAGAGAAAAGAAAAAAGTGTTAGATTCTCTCCATCTACTAATGCAAAGGGTAAGGACTAGGAAAATCCTGGTCACCCCAAGAAGAGAGGTAGGCCTTGTAAACCACCTTGTCACACTTTATTTTAAGGAGAAGATAGAGTGCATAAACATTATGTGCGCCCCAGGGACAGTTGTACACATAAGTCAACAAATTACAGAAAGTATCATCACAGTGTATCTTACATCACGTTTAATATAACACTTAGTCTTATACAACACAAGCGGAAATTAAAGATATCTGTCAAACGTGATAGCTCCAACACAGGGACGATCAACTGGTTGACTCAAACCTAGAAGTCCTCTTGATAATCCTCATACCAACTGCCATCTGTTACCCATCCGGGATTTTTATCCAAAAATAGAAAATGAACTAGCATGATTACATTTTGTACTCCAAAAGCATAACATGGGGATTCACGAGGCTCAAAAGGTAGACACGGTTTACTGCATTTAGCATTTTAGTAAGTCAAGATTTTATCATTGATTAGTACTAAGTTATGCTTAAGCTCCCTGACTAACCCTCATAATCATATACCAAAATCAAATAGAGTCATTGAACATCATTATAACATCATCATCATCATCATGAGTTAACAACATGACAAGTATCCATTTATTCTGTGAGTTTTCCGGGCGGCTCATGACCGTGATAGCCATGCCCATCCTCTATATTCCACCATGATAGGACTAGTTCTTAAAGCGTAGGGCTCATTGTGTTCCTGTTCTAGTTGACCTGTGAAACAGAAGACTGATGTGCTTGTGAATCCGCCCAATTCTTGGTTTAGCTAAATAGCTAAGTTCATAGCTAAGTTGTACTTGATAAGTAGAAGTTACATAGGACACTTGTTACTCACTCTCCCTCTCCCACTAGCTACAGCATCGACTCTTTTACCTATCCATCTTCTAGAGTGATCATTTACCTTTGCATTATCGTTCTACCTTTAGGCAACGTGCGCCATAGTCGTTTTCCCCCTTCTAAGGTCATGCAATTGTTTGAGAACTTAGATCATAAGAAATCCTATTTATCAATCATCTTAGCCATATGCTTTCCATGGGTTAAATGTAAATTCAACCTCAGTATACTCTAGAGCGAAGTGCTACATCGATATATTTTGTGCATTTGTTGAAATATCCAATTGACATAAGTATCGACATCGAGCTTGGCCACCGCCTGGTGGGGAAGCCATTGACGAATGTGGATGGGGGTGTGCCTAACCGCAGGTGAACACAAGTTCGGCCTCCGTCCTGTGGGCGCTGCATGAACCAAGCATGGGTCTATGCCACCACCATGCGAGGTCCCCACATGAGAGAGAGAGAGCGCGTGCAGCCAATATCAAACCTCACCTACGGTGCTTGCCCACCATATTCAATTAGTCCTTGCCATATAGACCCTGCTGCTGCCACATGGAGAGGGAGGCGAAAACCACAGGCAGTACCAGAGCATGTGTGCAGGGCCGAAGGCGCGAGAATGGAGCCAGCGGTGGTGGCAAACCAATTCTTGCAGCCTCACGCTACCAACGGCATGTGTATCAATGGCACTCAGCCTTCTCCCCAATCTGACTAGGACCCTCTGTAGTAGCCATGCCAGTAGCCTTTAGCCGGGGCGATAAGCTGCGGGTGTTTGTTTGCCTCGAAGCCTTGCTCGTGGTGGTTGCATCGAGATTGGCCACGCCAATCAGCCACACGAGCAGAGCAGCTAGGGCGCCTGCCTGCTCCACTGTGTGGGCTGCGCGCTAGCATTGCAACAGGTACATTCTCCCTGAGTTGTGGTGGCCACTGGCCGTATATTGCGCTTGCTGGTCGTGATGTGGCGATGGCCACAATGGAGCTTGGTGCAGCTCCTCCATGCCAGGAGGACCAAAGAGAAAATGGGGGACAACCAAAGAGAAATATGTATTCTACCGATGAATGGGTTCCACGTGTTAAAGATAAGGAGAGGTGCACTTCACATGTGCGGGCGGTTCTACATCAATATTATATTGAGTCAGGATGCTACCTCAGTGTAGGGAGCTGGTGAGGCTATGTTTTGATCCAGATGTGACTCGAAACCATGTTTAAGAACTTAAAAAATATTTTAAGAGTCCGGGGCCTAAATGACACCTTTCTCAAATTGTAGGATGTTCCTTCTCTGTTCCTCGTCTTCGATCTTGTGCAGAGCAATCAAAAGCCCACAGTCAACAGAGGCCCAATCATAGATGCTCCTGGACATCCTTCCTCCGCTCCTCAAGAAACAACCCAGTTGCCAGCGCCGCGATCCTGATTTTTCTAGGGCCTGAAACAAGACTTAAAATGGAGACACCTAAGGATAATAATAATAATAATAATAATAATAATAATAATAATAATAATAATAATAATAATAATAATAATAATAATAGTAATAGTAATAGTAATAGTAATAATAATAATAATAGTCATCATCATATATGAAAAATCAAATTTTATAAAATAATTTATCTGTATTAGTATCTCAAATTTTCCTTAAAGGTTCATTGACACAAAGTCATGGATGAATGCATCAAGTTATAGATGACTATACACCCACACTCAATGTGGTATATTGAAGATGTGAGTAGATACACTTCGGACTCGGAGTATGTGTGTGCATGTGTGTATGTATATGTGCCAATAGAATATGCTACTGATTCAAGCTATGGATATGTCATATGAGGCATGATGTTAGTAAAAGTTCAGTTGTATCAAGAGTCTTAAAACAACAAATGATGGTTGGAACAAGTTTCTTAAAATTCCTAATAAAAGCACTCCCAATGCAGAAAACCATCCATAGTTTCCATAGCTTCGAGATCTGAGAACCAGAAACCATCCCCCCCAATGGATAGTAACGCTAAAATTTGAAAGATCTTAGGAATGACATGAACTGATATCCTCCAAGGAGATCAAGAGCAGAACATTCGGCCTTAGATTTGCCACTTTGAAAGAAGGCTCAATATTTCTAGGTGTTGCTGGTGTACAGAGACAGAGACGGTTGGTGATACCTATAGAATTTACAAAGACGGCCTGGCTGCTTGCCCCCCTATTAAGGCCTCTATATAGGAAAAAAAAATTCGGTACGGGACTCCCGTACGCGGCACCGTGCGGCTGCCCAATAAACCCATGACACGTGGATCTTAAGTTGCGAGCCTCTCTCTTCCCGTCCCCCCTACTGCCACGCGTCATCGTATCCAATTGTTTTTCCCTATACAGATGGACAAAAAAACAGAGAACGTCTTTGAACATCGTTTCTATAGTATTATATAGTGTATACCTATAGGTGATATCACAAAAATAAGAAACAAGTAAACTTTAGCCAACGTAGGATGGTTGGACCTACCCAAATGTGGCCCGTGAGACACGTGACGTACGTGCTTCATTCGGTCGGCGAGGACCTACCCAAATGCACCTAAATGTGTACCCTCTCGTATACAGCGGCGGACCCAGAGGGTATGCCGGGTATGGCACGGCATACCCTGGACTGCAGCTGTCGTACATACATAATAATAGAAATTTTATTACGTAAAAAAAAAGGAAGGAACCAATCTCGTTCAGTCATTCGTTTGGCTTCAGCACGCGGACGCGGAACTCGCGGAGACACGGAGTAACAGCGGCGGCCTCGATCTTGACCGATCTCGAATCACGGAGGGAACTGCATCTGCATGGGCCACGGCCCACGGGGTCCAACAGAAGAAGTTGAGTCGTCTATCATCAGGCATTCAGGCGATCTGTGCGTGTTCGTTTGCGTCATTACGTGCATCTACACTACACGGCGGCCGGCGGCGGCGTCTCCGTGGCCACGACTAGGCTTACGACGCGGGGCGGGGATAGGCCGACAACGACTAGGCAAGACGCATGCACAGATCGTTAGCGCGGCGCCGGCCACGACGAGCCGCGACGAGAGACTCCAACGGCGTCGGGCGACGGCGGCCGTACTTGCAGGTATTGTCATACTCCGCGGTGATTTACTGATTTGTTTGTAGTTCGATAGTGAGTCATGACTTTGTGTTCGTGATTTCATTCAGCAGAGCAGACAACCACTAATTAGCATCAATCTATTAAAGACGGACGGCAGGCAGGAGGCAGCATGTGAGTAACATTATTCCATCATCGCATGTGAGTTTGCTATTGCATAGCTAGTTGTCGTACTTACATTACATAATTTTTTTTTCCAGAATTGTTCAATTATGAAGAGAAGTGGAGACATTGCATCTCTTTTTCGGAAACACGAAGCAAAGAAGGCAGCAGCTGCGGCTTCAAACATTGCCCCACCTCCGGTTAGAGAGCAGAATCAAGAGCAAGATAGAGTGGTGGTTGAAGATGATGTGCCTTCGCCCCCAGCACCGCCACCACCACTGCCGCCGCCGCCGCCCACATCAAATCCACCGGTTTATGACATCAATCGCCTTCCACATGATCCAGGTGAAAGGATGCCCATTAAAGATTATCATATTAATGATCAAGATGCAATCCGTAGAGCATATATTACTAGAGGTCCTTGCAAACCTTATACACATGATTTTCCATCAACATACATTGGAGGCAAACCTCGTCGATTCCATTTAGCATGGATGTATAATCATGAGTGGCTTGAATACGAGTCGTATACCCAAATGTGACGGGGCTGCTGGCGGCACTGGCCTGTACCCCGGCTGGCACGTTACCTTCGTCAGCGTCGACGTACAAGTGTACAACGGGAAGGCGATCCATATGGGCACGACCCAGTTGGCAGTTGCGGATCACTGGTTCCATGTGCTACAACCTGCAATGGAGAGTGGGCCTTTTTTCATGGGCTCAAATAAAAAATCTTATGGGGGCGCCCATGAAAAAAACGTGATCTCTGTTTGCTTTGGCATGGAGAGTGGGCCTCCTTTTTTTTCATGGGCTCCAGAAAACAAAAATAAACATAGAAAGCCCTGGCTCGTGAAGCAATTGGCCCATCAAGCCAAGTTGTGACGTGTGGCCATCACATCTGGAGGTGGGATTTGGTTATTGGATGGGCTCAGTAGATGGGCCGTGAGACATGGAGGATTCCATTGTAAAAATATATATTGCCTTTCTTGGCCCCCATCAAGGTGTGATGAAACTAGGAAGGACATGAGCGCAAGATCTAGTTACAATGGATCGTGCGAGACAAGTTATTGAGGCGAGTTTAATGGAAAACTAAAAAGAACATGCAAATTCAAGGTGAGTGCAGATCATGCATATCCTCCTCCTCCCTCTCTTTGTTGTCAACGCCTGCCCAGTCTATTTACTGCTGTATGTGCTGACAGACTGCAGCAAGCCCAGATGGCTAAGGGCCTCCTCCTAAATAGTTAGTTTAGCGAGAATTTTATTGTGTATCAAGGTGAGAGATTAAATAGCCAGCGATTTTCAAATAGCTAGTCTTGCACGATCTTCCAAAAATAATTCTCTCACAAATCACATAAACTTCCACTACAATGTCCTTTTTTTATTATTTCTAAATCCCTTCTAGCTACCTATTTAGAAGTAGTCATTCAGGATGCCCTTGCAAAATATATACTCGCTCAGTCTTATTATACCAGGCCTAACCACTTTTTATTCATATCCTATAATATAAGGTATGCTCTATCTAAACACACATGCATCAATGCAGTAATACTGGGATAGAGCATGCATCTATGGGATCCTCTGCCTCCTAATCAATGACTGCATGCATGCATGCATGCATTTGCAGAGGATGGGCGTAATGTAAAATAAATTCATCCACCAAACGCTGCATCCATCTATGGGATCAGTTCATTTGATGGCAGAGCAGCGTAAGATCACACAGGAAATGCGTAAGGTATGAAGAATATGCATATGTGACCTTCGGTCTGTCTATAAAATCTCTGAGTATCCACTATCCAGTGCCATCTATATATATTGCATGCCACAGCTATCCTCAATCGCACAGATTCTGAATAAATCAAAGAAATGAATTGTTTGTTTTACAAGAAGTTGACAAAAAATGCTAACAACATAGTAGTATATTTTACCACCAAGAACCATTGGTGCTATATGCTGCTCGACATTTTTTTAAAGAAAGGATGACAAAAGCTTTGCCGTATTTTTTATTAGACAATGAAAGGACAAAAAAAAAGAAAAGAAACTAGCAGAGTTACAAATATTTACATAGCCCGCCTCCTGCCTACTAGAAGAACACCAACTCTCCTATTATGCTGCTCGACATGCATGCCGAGCTATAGTGATCGACTAGCCTCTACCTACTACTCGACTCGACCATTCGTGGTGTGGTCACGTATCACTGCACTATTGTCGGCAATTCCATGAGAAAGCGCGATACTAATTATATCTATGCATGCATGCATGGACAGCATGGTTCACGCGCGCATCTCGTGATTATTGCTGGGAGTTGACACATGCACTTCAGTAACTAGGAGGATTCCTCGTGCGTTGTCGCGCGGGTATAGAGGAATATAAATATAGTCTCACTGTAGTCTATCGAGTCTCTATATATAGCTTGATTAGAGCATCTCCAACAACTCCTTAAAATAGGTTGCTATTCTTATAACTTTGGCAAAATCACAAAATTCCCTCTCCAACAACTTGGTAAACCAACTTGCTATTTATTCCAAGTTTGTATCCAGCGGTGTCGCTGGCGGATATATCCGTGCGCGGTGTGGGTTGCTATCGCGATGTTTTCGGCGTCGCCGGCTCCCATCCCGCGTTTTCTCTCGTCTCCCGCGGCGCGAAGCACTCCCAGCCGCGCGAAATTACTCTCTCCCGCGTGAAAGACGATCACCTGACGGCCTTCTCCTCTTCCCATCGCTCGGTCTTCTTCCTCTTCCCATCGCCCGGCCTTCTCCTTTTCCCGTCTTCCCATCGCGACGAGATCAGGCACCCCGCCTTCTCCTCTTCCCGCCGGTCTGAAGATCGCGCCGCCGCCGTCCATCAGGTACCGATTGCTCTTCAACTTCTCATCTGCTCGTTCTTCATGTACCTAGGGCTAGGGTGCCGCTCTGTTGGTTTTGACGGGGCTCTTCGTTCGCTAGCGGGGCTCTTCGTTCGCTTAGCGGGGCTCTTCGTTCGTTAGCGGGCTTCTTCATTTTAGCAAGTGAGTTTTAAGGAGTTGTTGGAGAGAGATCTTTTTTTTTCACTTGCCAAATAAATTAGCAACTTGCTAAAACTCAAGATTTACCAAGTGATTTTTTCCAAGTTGTTGGAGATGCTTTAGTAGTCAGTTTTCGAAGAGAAAAAGTGGAAATCGCGTTAGAATAATGCTACAGTATACGTGTATGGTCATGTATAGGTAACTGCATCCACTGCTGAAACCATTTGTGAGTGATCACTTAATTGTATGCAACAGCAGTAGAAGTGGATGATAACATAGCTCAAGGAGGTACTAGAGAATTAGGCTAATGAGGTTTATCTTTATAGGAGATATAGATGTGATGCCAGGCTAGCTAGCAAGCTCCATACGGTAGTTAATCCGTTAGCCATCGGTCCCAACCCGTAAGAAAGAAAGGCAAGCATTTTAAAGGGACGACAGACCACCTGACCAAGCCTCGCAACCGAACCGGTGAGGATGTACTCGATATGGTGAATGATGTGAAAGTCGTCTTTGGAAAAGGACATGGGAGCCAACCTGTTCCGAACGACGCTAACGGTCACGCACCCATGTAGAAGAAGTCCATATTTTGGGAGCTACCCTATTGGCAAGTCCTAGAGGTCCACAGCTCGATTGACGTGATGCACCTGACGAAGAATCTTTGTGTGAACCTGCTAGGCTTCATGGGTGTGTATGGGAAGCCTAAGGACACATTTGAAGCACGACAGGACCTGCATTGTTCAAGAGAAAGAGACAACCTGCATCCAGAGAAGATAGATGATGGACGCCATTACTTACGTCCTGCCAGCTACACTCTAAGCAAAGAGGAGAAGGAAATCATGTTTGAATGCTTAAACGACATCAAGGTACACAGATAACTAGGAAAGCACAGAAAGTATGTGTGTGTCTATATATATATATATATATATATATATATATATATATATATATATATATATATATATATATATATATAGAGAGAGAGAGAGAGAGAGAGAGAGAGAGTATATAGAGTATATTGCATGCCGCAGCTATCCTCAATCGCACAGATTCTGAATAAATCAAAGACATGAATTGTTTGTTTTACAAGAAGTTGACAAAAAATGCTAACAACATAGTAGTATATTTTACCACCAAGAACCATTGGTGCTATATGCTACTCGACATTTTTTTTAAAGAAAGGATGGTAAAAGCTTTGCCGTATTTTTTATTAGACAATGAAAGAAAAAGAAACAAGAGTTACAAATATTTACATAGCCCGCCTCCTGCCTACTAGAAGAACACCAACTCTCCTATTATGCTGCTTGACATGCATGCCGAGCTATAGTGATCGACTAGCCTACACCTACTACTCGATTCGACCATTCGTGGTGGTCACGTATCACTGCACTATTGTCGGCAATTCCATGAGAAAGCGCGATACTATTTATATCTATGCATGCATGCATGGACAGCATGGTTCACGCGCGCATCTCGTGATTATTGCTGGGCGTTGTCAGCTGGGAGTTGACACATGCACTTCAGTAACTAGAAGAATTTCTCGCGCGTTACCGTGGGTATAGAGGAATATAAATATAGTCTCATTGTAGTTTATCGAATCATCTATATATAGCTTGATTATTAGTAGTCAGTTTTCGAAGAGGAAGAGAATAAGTCGCGTGAGAGAATAATGCTACAGTATACGTGTATGGTCATGTATAGGTAACTGTATCCACTACTGAAACCATTTGTGAGTGATCACTTAATTGTATGCAACAGCAGTAGAAGTGGATGATAACATGGCTCAAGGAGGTACTAGAGAATTAGGCTAATGAGGTTTATCTTTATAGGAGATATAGATGTGATGCCAGACTAGCTAGCAAGCTCCATACAGTAGTTAATCCGTTAGCCATCGGTCCCAATCCAAGAGGAGGATCGAAACCCTTTCCATGAAACTGGCTGCATTTTGCGGCTTACTTTTGACTTCTTCCCCATGAACTTTTATTTTTCTAATAAAATGTTGTGATTATGATTGTGTGAGATAGTAATGCCGTGGTGCAGATTTGTTGCCAATTTGGTATGTGGATCCTACCATATGAGAGTAAAAAAGTACCTACGTTTGTGATATGATATCAAATAAGTGTCATTAGGTCTACCATAAAATATGTATTTTTATAGAATGGGTATTGGACGCCATAAATGTTTATATTTTCTATATGAACTTTACAAAACTTAATATGGTTGTTTGAATTGGGACAAGGTTATAATTAATGAAATTGTTTTTAGGGCAGAGGATGTAGATGTGTAATTCCTAATTTCTTTAATCTATTTACCTTCATTTATTCTAAGTCCACTAGACAAAAAATATGCATTTGAAGATGTCAAGATGAAGTGCAGTATCAATTCCGTAGGCCATATTCTATTCTTAATGATTGTATGACAAGATGACCAAATGCAAAAAATTTAATTGTGTGTGGACACGATTGATGATAGTGGTGTTTTCTTCTTGCTATATACAACACTATAAAATACAAACAATAATTTCAGTCCGACATGTATATCTTGCAGATCCATTTCATCTTCTTGTGTATTTCTTCCCAAAAAATTCAAAGCACCGGTAACATCACAGATTTTTTTTACTATGGCTAATTTAAAGCCTTGACTCTTGATCGGCACTGAAAACGCTAATTTTCTGGTGGCTAACATAGTGCCACGGTAAGGCTAGTCTCAATGGAAGTTTCATCAAAATTTCATTTGTATTTAATGAGCTGCCACATAAGCATTTTTGATGATATGACAAGATTTTTAAGAAGAGAGAGAAGGAGTGAGTTTCATGGGGATGAAACTCCCTTGCCACGATTACCAACTTTCTATGAGTCATAGAATTAAATGTAAATGAAACTATAGAATGAAACTCTCCATTGAGAGTGGGTGTTTCATCCAAGTTTCATTTTATTCTACATGATATGACCGTCTTGGAAACAATGCTACGAAACTCTCCACTTAGACTGGCCTAAGGGTGCCAATCTCAAGGTGCCGTGCGATGCAAACAATACTAATTTCTTTCTTATGGCTTCTTATTAGTATACTCTATCATGTACTTGTATGTTACTCTTTATTACTCCCTCTGTACTAGTAATTCAAGTCGTTTTGACAGTGACATGGTCTCAAAAACATAACTTTGACTTCTTATTTTATAAAAAGTATTTATTAAAAAGTGATATATGTATATTTCTATGAAAGTACTTTTCAAGACAAATCCATTCATATAGTTTTCACATTTCCAAACTCAATAATTTTAAAGTTATTCATGATTTATATTCCCAATGTTTGACTCAAGCCTTGTAAAAAATGACTTCAGTTACCAGTATGGAGCGAGTAATTACTGCTAACCCTATACATGCAATGATACAAATTTTTCTTCTCATAGCATGTTGTGTACTTGTACGCTGCTTTTTAATTACTCCTATATAGCATTTTATATCTAGGATGGGCCGCCTTGCCATAGACAAGTAAATCACTGTTACTACACTATTCCCTCTGTTCTAAATAGTAAGTCATTCTAACTTTTTTTTATCGATATTGTGTTTAAATATATCAAGACATAACTCATATCTTGGTGTGCATAGCAAAAGCTATGCATCTAGAAAAGACAAGACGACTTGCAATTTGAAACTGAGGGACCAGAATGTGTGGCAGCTCCATGCGCCGTAATTTTACTCTTTATTGTGCAAGATACAGATGAGGATTTGAACTCCTGCAAATAATAAATTTAACACTGACACCACCTTGCCTTCCCAGCAATCTAATTTCATTTCGCTGAAATTTGGCTTATGCTGATGCTTATACTGATTTTTTGTGAGAGGAAAACACTATTCGTTCGTTGAAAAGTACTGTTGAAGTAGTTCAAGCGAATAGGGCCTAGCACTAGTAATATCACATATGCTTTTCAAAATCAGTAACATCACTGATTGGTTCATTCTAATCGCCTAGCTAATTAAAAGTCTATATTTCTTCTCCAATAATTATTTAGAGCCATTTCACTTTGTGTGTACTATCTTCTCCAATAATTTACAGCACCACTAACATCATAGATTGTATCAAGAGAAATTTTACAATGGTTAGAAAAAATATGGACTATCCATCATGTGAGATCGAACAGTGTAAAAGTAGGAGGTACCAAAGTAGAAGAACCCTAAAGTACTAAAAAAGTGGGAGGAAGTAGCAAAAATAGGTAGGACTAGTACCAAAATAAATGAGGCCATATCTCAATTTTTATCAATTAATTAAACTCAGTGAAGGGTAAAACAGTAGTTTGTCGCCCATCTATTGTCTCCCCGTCACTATTCTTCCCATCGCCTGTCCACCGATCATCGGCCGCAAGCACGAGGTTGGTGCATGCTGACGCCACGTTGAGGTGATGCTGTGGATTGATCTCTCTACCCTTGATGATGAATTGATGACTGCACGCGTCCACGATGGTCACATTCACCCAACAAGAAGCAATAAGGAGGCAGATAGCATGCAAGCCGGCTGTGTATGGCCTGTAGGTCATCTGCGTGGAGGCCGTTGTGCTACGAATGCCACCAGGTCGCTAGCCGGCGTCACCTGGTGTTTGGCGCGGCAGCAACGGCAAACAGCTGCATGGCAGCGCTACTGGCAAAGGGCGAGGGTGCAGGCGGTGGCGGTCGTGGTGGGGTCGGCACTGTCAGCATTCAGTTTCCTCTTGATCCTGCGGTTCTCCAACAAAAAAGCAAAATAAAAATACCGACCGACCTTGGGATGAGAAAACAAGAAATAGCGACTTACCATGTGTTACTAGTCTTTACCGACCGACGGTCCATCTGCATTTCCATATTTTTACCGACCCTATGTCCAACTCTAGTTTGAGCTGTGATACCCGAGGCTCCCTGTCATGGAGTTCCGTAATCCCTACTTGGTGGCGTGCCCGACGGAGCCATTCTGCGCTGCCACCGCCGCTTGCCCGCCTTATCAGGATGTTCTGGTCGTCACATGCGATGCACCCGAGCGAACTGCGGCCACAGGTAATCTCCAGCACAACCACGCTGAAGGCGAACACGTCCGTGACTTGGGTTGCCTTTCCCGTGCGTACCAGTTCTGAATTTCCCAGTCGATCACAATCTTCTCCTAGTCCTTGCGGAGGTACAACAAGCCGGAGGCGGCTCCTTAATCGTCTGAAATCTCTGCTCGCAATCCAGGACGGTCCAAGGTAGTTAGACGGAGACGAAATAACCAATTACCAGTATCATCAGGACTAAATTTAAAATTTTATCAATAATCTTTCTAAATAAAATAGTCAGTAAATAAAAAATGAAAGTACCTGGGAGTACCTTGGTACTTTTCCAACCACTTCTGGCCAACATAATGTCAGGATAAGTTTGCCGATCTCAAGGTGGTTTGCCATGCATAATGTACAACTTCTAGTAAATACTCTGCCGTGTACTTGTGTGCTGCTCTTCAATTACTGTTTACGTTGTACTTCCAAAGCATATATACTAATTTCTGCTGATAGCATCTTAGTGTACTTGTATGCTACTTGTATGCACACGGCAAGCTCTTTCCATGGACGAATAAACAAGTGTTACTGCATTCTACTCTCTTGTATTACTTGGTACTTACTCCATGTGCTGTAATTTTACCCGAAACTGTGCAAGATACACAAGGATTCGAATATCTGCAGATAACAATTTTAAAACTGTCACGACCACCTTGCCGACCACGCGCTCCATAGTTTACTGATTTATATGCGATACACTCAATTACCAAGTCAAACTTGCCCCCTCACGCCATCCTTAAATTAATCCTGTCTGAATTTCTATGGTATCACTCTACTAGCCCTAACCAAGCACAACTAGTGTAACTGGCTCGCTCAGCCAGCAGCTATTTAAACCCTAGTACGCAACAAACCTTGGAACACCAAACCAACACACACATACGGCAAGAAAGATACACGGCGAGTGACCGAGAGATACCAAGAATGGCAGCTCAAGCCATAGTTCCCACGGATGCCGAGCTGCTGCAGGCGCAAGCCGACCTATGGCGCCACAGCCTCTACTACCTCACGTCCATGGCGCTCAAGTGTGCCGTCGAGCTCCACATCCCGACCACCATACATGACCTAGGAGGGGCTACCACGCTGCCAGACCTGGTCAACAAGCTGTCCCTCCCCAAGACCAAGCTTCCATTCCTCGGCCGCGTGATGCGGCTGCTGGTCACGTCAGGTATCTTCGCTTCCGACGGCAGCAATGAAGATGGGGCAGAGGCCGTGTACCGCCTCAACCCACTCTCCTGGCTCCTGGTCGAAGGTGTGGAATCGGAGGACCACACCTACCAGAAGTACTATGTCCTCGCTACCTGCTCACGGCACTACGTTGAGGCTGGCCTGTCTCTGGCCGAATGGTTCAAGAAGGATCTGCCTGAGCTGTTGCCGTCGCCGTTCGAGGATTTACACGGTGTGCCCCTTGTCCATGAGAGCACGAAGCTCCTCGACGAAGAGCTTGACAGGATTGTGGAAGAAGGTGTTGCGGCGCACGACAACCTGGCCATCGGGACGATAATACGGGAGTGCAGTGATGTTTTCAGTGGCCTTCACTCGCTGACCTATTGCTGTGGTAGACAGGGAAACGTCAGTGCGGCGGCGATCATCAAGGCGTTCCCTGACATCAAATGCACTGTGCTGAACCTTCCAAGGGTTGTTGAGACGACGACACGTGTGGCAGTACCAGCTGATGATGTTGTTAGCAATGTCACGGGTGATTTGTTCCACACCATCCCACCTGCTCAGGCTGTGATGCTCAAGGTATGGATTCTCTCTCACACGCATGCTTCACTACAGTAAAGAAATAGAAGTAGAGTTTGTTGTTGCATATTCATCTGTTGCATACAAGTTGATAATTGCTAGCTGTAAATACCCCGCTGTAGCCCTCCTATTGCTCCGATAAAGATTTTTGTCTTCTAATTTTTTACCACAGCCATGTGGCCAATTATTCCAATATTACTGCTAATGACGCTGTAGCTTCTCTAAACACTGTTATTTTGCTCTGGAGAAGTATAATCTATTTCCACCCATCAAGTTCTCTACTTAAGAACCATTAAATAATTATTAAATCATTGGATATTGAGTGTTGAATGAATATGAAAGTTGATAGTAACTATGATTATGATGAGTGACTTCCTGAATATTAAGTAATTGACATGGATACGTGCTCTCCTAGAGCGTGTACATGTACTTGAGTATCTATTTTCAGAAAAAAATTCTATAGCTAAATGTTTTGATGCATAATTAGTTAACAATTTTAATGTTTTATCTAAAATAGCTAAATTAAATAGCCTAAGTTATATCCCGCTATAGCTTTTTATAACTTTCTAGCACATGCGCCCCTAAGTTGTAACAGAACCGGATACGTATAGGAATCCAACATCGCTAGATGCGAGTTGTTCTAACTCGTATGAGCGCGGTCATGAGTCCAGGTCATGTACGAAATACATAGGGCGTGACCCAATAGATGGAACCAGATTCCATATTCATCATCGCTATACGCTAGTTGTTCTAACTAGTATGAGTATAGGTCATGAGTTTGGATTACATACGAGACATGGAGAACGTGAGTGCAATTTGTGAAGTAGAAAAACTGGGACGGAAGAAACTTTCCCGTGCCCTGGTAATTAAGACAAGGTGTATGGAAAAAAAATCAATGGAAACAATTTTGCCTCTTTAATATTAAATATAGATAGAGGACGCTGCTAGATTTCATAGCCCCTTATTAACAACGTACATTAAAATTGATAGATTCAATTATTATGAATTGTTAAACTTGTATATGGCACTATGTTCTGTAGCTTGTACTGCACTTTTGGAGCGATGAGGATTGTGTGAAGATCTTGGAGCAATGCAGAAAGGCAATTCCTTCTAGAGAAGAAGGAGGGAAGGTGATCATTATAGAAATACTTCTTGGGTCTTACATGGGCCCAGTAATGTACGAAGCCCAACTCCTAATGGACATGCTCATGATGGTGAATACCAAAGGTAGACAGCGTACTGAAAATGACTGGCGCCAGATCTTCACTAAAGCTGGTTTCTCCGACTATAAGGTTGTTAAGAAAATAGGAGCTCGTGGTGTCATCGAAGTCTACACATAAGGCAGCATACCTCTAAATAAATATCGATCAATATGCTAATAAATGTGTGGTTCAGTACTTGCTGGATGAAGTGATGTGAGGATAATGTAAAATAAATAGGGTGCCTCATCTGCTAGCCTCATTTCCTATGCAGAGTCTCATGGATGTAGAGCAGCTGGGCTAGTCAGCTTTAGTACCTCGAGATCCATGTAGCTTCTGTTTTGAAATGTACTGGAGCACTCTTGGTGCTTCCATTGTGCTATGTCGATTTGGATGTATTTGGTACCCGTAATAAGAACATATTTGGTGTGGTTGTTTTGTTATGTGTATGCCATGGGCAAGCACAACGTGTTTGCAACGTATTTATCACGCTATGACATTGTGCGTAGCACCACTGTACCGTCGATACTAGATCTTTTTCTAAGAATAAAAAGGACACCAAGACCTTGGCCACAGTGTAGTTGTAAGAACAAGGTCAAATTACCCAACTCACCCTTTATTTATAGTGACTACTCTTTTGTAGCATGCATGAAAACAGGAAATGCAATCCAAACTGATGAACTTGTGGCTTTTTAATTTACTAGGTAAATGCCCGTGCGTTGTGATGGAAGAACATAATACCACGAACATATGTATGAGCGTGTGTTATATAGTTACCTAAAACAGATATATTGATACGCTCAAAGTTTGAATGTGAAACTGAAACATCACTTTAATTGTCCATAATGTAAGAACCTATTGCATCACTTCATGCCTACGACACGTGAAAGATAAGCTTGCACTTCTTTAGGAATTGAATGTCGTCTTGAATTTTCTGTGTATGTCAATAGTTCGATCACGAAGTCATTTCGTATTCTTCGGCCATCCTGTACATAGTCAAATATAAAACCATAAAACCAAAAAGTTAGATAAATTATAATAAATCAAACAGTATATTATGACAAAAAATAGCGTTTGCACTCACCATGTTGATCCGTGTGAGTTGCCCATTATTCTAGGCCGCCATTAGTTGTAGAACATGGAAGCCAGACAAACTTCTGTAATAGAAATGAATTGTTAGGCATTCATTATATTAATTAAAATTATTATATTTATAAAAATAATAATATAGTTATTATATCATTCTAGGGGTGGTTCAAAGGAACTTACGTATCTCTATCAACTGGAATATCGTTTGAAATTATAATTTTCCAATGAAAAATACCTATCGCTTTCCATCCAGAGCCTTGAACCTTCATGCCAAGCATATAGTCTTGTTCCATTTGAATAATTGTTCTTACATACCTCTTGAATGGTATATCGCCTTTCATCCTTTCCGGAGGTAATGTGGTATCAAGTATAGTCATATTTAAAGCCTCTTTGTTGAGCACGTAAAGCATATATGCTCCTGACATCAAATGAATCCATGGGAGAAAGACCTGCCCAACAGCCGGGATTACGATACAGCAGTGAAGTAGCATTAAAGTATATAAAATAAATCAAAAGAAAAGAAGTCTTACAAATTTACAGCGCGAAGAATCATATTGCATATATGGCCACCGTTCACATGTTTTGCCGACCTGTTTTTTCCTTTCACCATTCTTCGAAGTATCGGTCTTCAAAGTCATGAAAGTGTTAGAGTTCAACAATGTCTACAGTAAAAATATAAGGTAAGCAAGACATAAATAACATACATTATCATTACTAATATAATATAATAGGAAAAGCATACTAACATAGAATCATAGGTCCATATAATGGTTTGTCACGATCTTTTTATTTTTATTCTGAAGCCTGACTGCTTCATTGTTTGCATGTACACGAACACCCAAGTTGAAACACTCTTCAGACATTCTTATACCCATCTGTATGAGTCCCTGAAGATCCTTGACACTTAAGTCTATTTGGTAGGGGCTGAAGCTTCTTACCCAATATGTCTTGTATGTAAAAAATAATAATAATAATAATTAGCCAATAAGGATATGGGCAAGATTTAATATAAACCGAGTACAAGTTGCTTACTACAATGTCGTATTGTCTGTAATGTTCATGATATACTCGCATATGACATCTGTAATGTTCATGATATACTCGCATATGACATCTGTTTATTATACTCGCATATACCCCTTCTTTGTTGTACTAATGCTTCTGCTTATTATAAGGAATAGGGTAGAGTAAATACAATACACCTTCTTATGCCCTTGTTCATCAGAGGTTACTCTACCCTACTCCTTATAATAATTTTTTATCAATGGCCTGGTAAATTTTTTATCAATGTCTGAACTACCATATGCAAAATATCCCTTGTCTATAAAAACATACGTAGAGAAAAATGCATAGCCAAAACCTTATATACTGAAATCGTTTCATAGTTGTCAAGAGCCATAGCATGCAAGCATTCTATGTATAAACAAGAGTGCTCAGAATAACTACTGGCCATCTACCATCTAGCAAACCATGTATTTAAGAGGAGGCACAGGAAGGTGTTTTTTGGTTGAACAAAATGAAAGCGATATCAACCTGCAAGAATCGAAGGACAAGTGCAGCTGCTCCAGCGGCAGGACCTTCACAACAATGTACTCCGACCTTCTAGTGCCAATCCTCTTGCTGCTGCACCACCAATGCTGCTATCCTGGACGATCAGGTCCCTGATCAGCTACAAATACTTAAGGAATTAAGTGTTTTGTTATTATTAAAAAAATCATATCAATAATCTCACGTGCAAATAAAAACAGGAGGTCAAAATTGCTCATAAATCTGAAACTATGAACACATAACCTGAATCTGAACTATCTCCCTATTTTTGTGATTCCGAGTCATGGTTTCCAGCATTTTTTCCCCAAGCAAAAGAAAGATCCAAATGAAGGAGGTACAATGCACTGATACAAACACAAATCTCTGACCTTCAAATAAATTGTTAGATTTTTTAATTGATAGCTTGCTGAATAACAGATCATTTTCAATAGCAAGGAGATGCATGTTCTCCAAGAAATCATGGGTTCAGATATGAACTGCTGAAAGGATGGATGCATTTCGGCATTGTCCTTACTCTCAACATGCATTGTCAAATAGTGATAAACGGGACTGGTGAAAGCAATTCGCATCTAACTGAATTCTCTCTCCTTCCGAAACCAATTGCCGTACCATAAACAGTATGTGGGATGGAAAACAAAATTGAATTATCAGTTAATGAAAAATAGACCAATCAGCAGCACCTGGAGTGGGCGGCGGGCATTCACGATGGGCTGCGATGCTCGATCGGCGGCTGTTCGTAGGTCCACGTCAGCTGTGTCTCCGGTGCTAGGGCTGCCTCAACGTCGGCTTTGACAATTCAAATAGCACAATATCCAAGAAAGGTCAGTAACTACTGAATTATGATAACACATGTAAATTAATGTAATCTGCTAAAGATTGATCTTGATATAACATTGTCTACGACTGTGAGAGAACTCAATAAACACAACAGAGCATATATGTAGACATTCACTTTGATGAGTATAACACCACCTTGAGCATATTTTGTTGCCATGACAAAACTGTTCTATAATCCACATCAACATGCTACCTTCCATCAGAAGAACCAAATAAAAGCTAAATCACTGCTGACATGCTACCTTCCATCAAATAAACCAAAGATGCAGATTTATAAGAAAAACAGGGATATATATTTGGTGGATCAACCAGGTTGCATTTGCTCACTTTAAAGAAAAACAACACCAGTAACTACTTCTGGCTAATTCGGTACTTATCAAAGCCTCAGGGAAATTCTAAGAAGATTTTGAAACAAAATAATACTGTTATGAGCCTACTCTACTTGATCCTTGGTTCGGTCAATTAAGTAGGTCGTCATAAGCAGCGTTCCATTGCCGGTTCCACTCCCACCACGCCTCACATGCTAACTCCGCTAACACCGACACCATGCCACCCACTAGCCCTCCACCAACCATGACCAGTGGTTCCTGGCTTCGCCGCTCATCCACAACCCCAAGTGCCTTATGGGTAGTTTTTTTTTTGCAATTGCCTTATGCCCATGCTACTAAAGATTTAAACAGTTTTAGAACACTGGAAAATAACAATTTGGAATCATAGTTTAATCAAAACCAATAAGGGCTGCTCGCCTGCTCCAAAGCACAGTTGCACAGCTCCTTAAACTGAAACTAAATGCACATGGGCATCACTACTGTTTCCAAACATAGAACATCCTCACAATCTAAATGGACTCAGAAAACAACCACATTTATATCTTGTAACATATCAATGGCTGCTATTTTTTCATGCATCTGTTAGTAACAATATGAACTCACTCCCTAGCTGGTACTTTTCATGCATCTATTAGTAACGCTATAATCTGGCTGCAAAAATTACAGTACTGACCATGGCAAGCAATCGAGCTGGAAGCCACCGTGGAGGTCCAAACTTCCCATCTTTAGCGTTCCCCAACTTAGGCTGCACACATCAGAGCAGGTTCAGGAATTCAGGAAAAACTATTTTGGAAGTTACAAGTTCCTTAGCATAGTTGGGAACTGGGATGTAATTGACACACTTCCAGCAATTATCAAATGTGAGTTCACAAAGAGGTTCTAGTGACTTTGAAAGGGATCAAAATTAGTAGGCTAAGAGCACACAGAACTGCAGGTGTGGATCCAATGAAGGACATAAAAAAAATCTCTACTACTAATTTAATCCACACAAGAACATAGGCAGTTGTAGAAAAGGACAAAGCCTGAATACAGATAACATAAGTAATGAAGCTATGATCTAGATTCATACCATTTTCTTTGATGCACAGAAAGTCACAAAGTTGATATAAGGCACCTGGAAGAAAAACATGACCTACATTAGTGTCACAACCGTCAGGTTTCCAGAACACCATATCAAAAGAAAATAACAAAAGAAAATAACAAAAGGGGCCAATATCATGAAGTCCAGTAAGAAAACACATCTCCATGAGTATGCCAAGCAAAGAATAATGAAACAGCTTAAGCTGCAAGAGGAAGACTTGCTTCTGCTCCACTGTTCTTTTGGAAAGCACATGACTCCTTAACTTCCATGGTTTAAGAGTTTTGTTTTTCGTCTTTTGAATGAGTTGCCCCCAGATTCCATCTATGGTTTTCTGAGCAGCAAGAGGAGATATTTTTGTGCTTAACTATCCTTTTGAAAGCACCTAGCAACATGAAACAGAGAACATTGTCTCGAACTCTCCTTTTCTTTCCCTTTTGAAAGGTATTGCCCACAAACACCTTATCATCTCCAGACTGAACTCAAGAGCAAAATATGCATGAAGAAATTAGCAAAGGTACCCACAAACACCTTATCATCTCTAGACTGAACTCAAGAGCAAAATATGCTTGAAGAAATTATCAAAGGTAAAATAATGAACCACTAATGAAGAGAAATTTGCCCTACATGAGAAAGTTGTTATAGGTAATATCTACGATGTAAGGCCAGCAGGACAATATTTCGGAGTATTCACCTAGAACAATGTTCTTCAAGTACTCAATTGCAAACTTATTGCTCCCTCTGCTCCCAGACATCTTTCCAATGCAAAGAGGCACTTAAAAAGCAAACAATAGCAGATTATAGCATTATATATGCACTAAACATTCAAAGTATATTAGAACGAGCCTATAATATGTAGGGCACCTGTAAAAAAAACATCAAGACTCAATATAAACAGTTGGCTTGTATGTTATCGAGTATAAGGTACATTTCCTACAAAGCCAAAAAATCTTGTAGAAAGGGCAAACAGCCATACAAATATAGGGAACACAATGATGTACAAGACAAAAATCAACACCTGTCTTCCATCTCCCTAGCAGCTGGCGTCCCCAACCTGCAGTTTTGCATGAATACATTGCAGAGAAATTAGTCACAGTTGCGGAAAAAAAATAATAGCATGATTCGTCGGCGTAGAGGCGGCGGCATGTTCTGCGCACGTCAGCAGCGGCGCGCGCCGTTTGTGGGAGGGCGGGGAGACCTGGTGGTGTTCGGCAGGCGACCAGCGTGGGGAGATCGACCGGCGCGGCACCACGACGCGAGCAGGGGGCTCCTGGCGGAACTTCACCGGGCGCGGCTTCTTGTGGAACTTCACCGGGCGTGGGGCGGGGTACGGCAGCGGGGTAGGTCGTGGAGGCAGTGGCGCGTCCGGCGGCGTCGAGGTGGCGGCGCAGTGGGGCAGGGCGCAGCGGGGCCGGTCGTGGAGGCAGTGGCGCGTCCGGCGGCGTCGAGGTGGCGGCGCAGCGGGGCAGGGCGTAGCGGGGCCGGGCGTGGAGGCGGTGGCGCGTCCGGCGGTGTCGAGGTGGCGGCGCAGCGGGGCAGGGCGCAGCGGTTCGTCGGCGTAGAGGCGGCGGCGCGTTCCGTTCGTGGGAGGGCGGGGAGGCCTGGTGGTGTTCGGCAGGCGACCAGCATGGGGAGATCGACCGTCGCGGCACCACGACGCGAGCAGGAGGCTCCTGGCGGTGTTTCACCGGGCGCGGGGCTTACTTTTTTACCGAAGACGGACGAAGATGGAGTCGAGATTGTGAGGAGACGGAGATGGAGCGGAGATTGTGCGGAGTCGGAGCTTCCTTTTTTACCGGAGAGGAGAGGGAGATGGAGCGGAGATTTTGCGGAGACGGAGCGAGCGAAGGAGCACACAGTGTTTTTCGTTCGCCGGGTGGACGATTCTCTTGCGTATTTTTTAGTTGTAGAGATATATGATCTTCTGGCAGTATTGGTTTATTTTAGTCCGGATGGTTATTTTTCTGTATTTCTGATGTGAACTATCACTAATTAGTATAGCAATTAATGTATTTCTTTAAGTCTCTTAAATGGATAACATCTGGGATGGCCAAATTGTGGCACCAGCTGGCCACTCAACATCTTGCATGTGTTGGGCCATCAAAGTGATACATTCATATATTGGCTACTGAAGTGGATAGGTCTGATAGAAACCTGAGACATATCTAAATAAAATAAAAGATAGGCCAAAAATCCGTACTCCCTTTATCCCAACATAGAAGTTGTTCTCACTTCTCGAGAAATCATTTTTTAATTTTGATCAATTATATATAAAAGATTATTATTATTTATAATACAAATTAGTATCGTTAGATAGATTATTGAATATATTTTCATAATAAACCTATTTGGATATATAAATGTTGCATGCATTTTCTACAAATATAGTCAAAGTTGAGAAAGTTTGACCTGCACGTAACTCATAATGACTTCTATTGTGGGACTGAGGGAGTATATAATAGAATGGGCTTGGCGAAAAAATAATGTGGTCTAACTGGCTTGGCCCATGAATAGGCTTCCTACGATATGGGCTTTAATAGGCTCCTAGTCTACATAGTACTTTCTAACGTTTTTTAAATGGCTTTAATTAGCTTGCCATCTGACTTTTTTCTATAGATGTTGGCACCTAGTCTACACACTATTTTCTAAAAAAAACTAGTGTATGCTACTAGGCGAGCAAATGGTCAATCTATTTTCAGATCCTGGAAAATGGTCACTATAAATGGTTTCACAAAAACCGAGAAGCACAAAAGTTTAGTATCTTTGAGGATTTGCACCCAAAACGAATTCCTCAACCATAAGACCTCCAGACTACTATGCAAAATTCAATTTTGACTATATACACGATGCTATCATTTTATATCAACCGTTTGTCATATTGTATTGGACATTTGGATACTCAATGAACTCAAACCCAAAAAGATTTAAATACAAAGTGTTAAATATTGTTAAGCACTACAACTTTAGTGTAGGATGTATCTCCATTGAAGATTGTTTGAAAAAATACAAAATTTTGAATCTCAAAATATATTAATTTAACAAGTATTTGCGACACTAAAAACTTCAAATTTAAAACTAACAACAACAAACTATATGAACATTCAGGGTTATTTAGAAATTTCAAATTTAGAATTTCAAAATCTATTAACTTAAAACACATATTTGGGACTCTAAACAACTTTAAATAAAAAAATCATTTCCACTACAACATTCTATATTGTATTGAGAAGAATAACTTTTGTATAGACCTAGCCAACATCTAAGGTTGTTTGAGATTTTTAAATTTCAAAATCCATGAACTTTAAACAATATTTTGAGCCTCTAAACAAATTCAAATCAAAAACTTCTCAACAACAAAGTTGAAGATCATGTCGACAACTAGAATTTTGATATAGAGTTTGTCCCCATCCAAATTCACATGAAAATTTTATGCATTGTTTTTAGATGAAACTATTTTTAGACACATGTATCTTAAGATGCCCACCTCTCACAACCAATTTTTATAGATGAATGTTAAGAATGGCTGCCTCTGTTAATAACCATTTTCAGAGACGTACATCTTAAGATGTCTACCTTTGAAAATTGACAAAGACTGGTTGTCTAAGACGACTGCCTCTATTAAAAAAGTTCGATCTCTGTAACACCCTCGGTGTTACTGCGTTAATAAATCACTAAACCATGTCATGAGCATCATGTTTATGTATTATTGTTTATGGCAAAATGAGAAATTAAATTTTGTTGCACTAATTCTTAATTTGAGCTCTAATTTAATTCCTTGTCCAAATATTCCTCAGCACAGTTCAACTAACTATTGTCATCCTGATCCAACTCCAGCAATAGCAATTCTTTTGCTTTCTAAAATTCCCTGATCGCACTGTAGCAGAGCAGATGTACTGTAGCACCGCAGAAATGTACTGTAGCAGAGCAGAGTTAATGTAGCGCCGCAGAAATGTACTGTAGCAGAGCAGAGTTACTGTAGCGCCGCAGAAATGCACTGTAGCAGCACAGAGGTTACTGTAGCGCGCAGAAAACACTGTAGCACGGAGACTTGCTTCGTCGCGCACGTCAATCTCTTTTCCAGTGCGAGCGTCCCTGCGTCTCTCGTCCTTAAAAGGAGACGTCTCACGATCGCGAGCTCGCCAAACTTGTTGTCCACCTCTTCCTCTCTAATCAAGTTCCTCTGTTCTTGCCGTGTAAGCTGCGTCTATCGAAGCATCAGTGGACTGCGGTAAGTATCCCGTGAGTCCCTCTTGTACTTCCTCTGTTTCTCCCTAGCAGCGCCATCCGTCTTCATTATTCCTTTGATTAAAGACCTCATTCATGAGCAAGTCACGGGAGAAAGCCATGAGCTAATTAAGTTCCTTTGATTTTTTAGAGATTATTAATAGCTACTTTGCGCAACCAATATCTCCACCATACGAACTCCAATTCCGTTGATTCTTCTTCCTAAATTCATTGAAAATCAAGAGTTGTCTGTCAATGTCATCTTTCTTCGTCTCTAGAGCTCAACTAAATTTATCTATTCATCATGAAATGTATTTTAGTTAGTAGAGAATATTAGGCTAGCTAGTTCTTGCTTAGTAGAAGTAATGGATACCTTAGCATGTTAACCATTAGAGTTAGTTAATTAGCTTAGAAGTTGTGTACTTTTAAGAGTTGTTGTTGTCTAAGTATTAATTTATTGCACCATCATTGCATGCATATAGTGAACGAGTTGGAGGCGGACGTGGTGACCATCGACGACCAGGAGTACGAGGAGGTCGTGGAGGTGATCGAGGAGGTCCTTGCAGCGGAGGAGGTTCCGGAGCCGCCGACTGACTTTGTTGACTCCGTGCCTGCCCAAGGCAAGCCCCGGTGCATAACCCCTATTTTACTAATCACTTGGTATATATATGTTTGCATTACGTTTCAGGAGTTGATATGAAAACTACTTGGACATATATACCCACCTATGAGTCCTACTAGTACAGGTCGTGTAGATGCGATGCTTAGGATGACGGTAGCGGGTAACCTGTCGTTACTCACAATAGGTGATTATTATTGTATCACATGATAAGAAGGTGAAAGAAAATTGGAGACCGGGCAGGGATATGGTTTGGGTACTGGTGGGTGTGACAAGTTATGTCCCGCGGCCACGGGCTTAGCTTGGTTGCATCGTTTCCCTGTCCGTGTCGATTAAGAACTGTTCGTTGTTATGGACAATAGTCTTGTCACAAATCTTATTATCCCGAGCATATACTAGCGGATGGGGGCTAGGAAGACTTGTTACTCTCTTGTCATGGGCTCCGGCTCTTTTCGGACCGACTGATTGGAGGCGGGGATAGGTGGAGGTCTAAGCACCACTTTGAGGCCGGGCCTCAAGTGTGGGGGCTTGGAGTCCAAGTTTGGACGGGGACCTGGAACCTGTGACAGGAGTGGAACGGGTTGGTTTCGCTCGTGCCGAGGGTACGAGCGAGACGTGTGTTTTTCGGGGTACCCAGCTGGGCACATTGATTCGTGAATCGCCGTCGCTTAGACGGTACGGCTTGACTATGGCATGGCATCGTAGTAACAACTGGAATAATAAAGTTGGTGGAAGAAAGGAAAGAAAGAGAAATGAGTCTGATTGCTTATCACTTGCTTGAAAGTAGAACAGGTGCTTACCTAGAATGTTTAGCTAATAAAAAAAATGACTGCTAAATATTTACCAGATAGGATACACTTTAGTAAGCTTTGCAGGCAAAATGAAACAGCAAACCAAAAAGCCTTTCATATCCTTGAGGGTCGGGAAATATATATTCCCACTAGTCGGGTAAGTCTTGCAAGTACATTTTGTACTTAGGGTTTATTTTACCCCTGTTGCAGGTGCAATTTAAGAAGTTGGCTGCTGTGTGGAGGATTCTTCTGGTGGGCACAGACGGATCCTTGTATCGCTTTCCGCTAGATGTTTAATTAGTTTCCGCTGTTTAATTACTGCACTCTGAACTCTGGTATTGTAATGAATAAATTTCCAAGACTGCTATTGTATGAAATGGACTAAGTATTGTAAGCTTGTATTCATTATTGTATCCTGGATGAAAACGTGGATTATTCGAGTTCTCCTTCGGGTGTGCTCGACGGAGGTGTTTGACTTGGTTCATTATCGGAATACTTAGTGTCAATGGAAGACGAGTATTATCGATAATGTGCCGATTCAGACGGTTCCGCCACAGTTGGTACCAGAGCCAATAATGAATTTACAAGCTTAATCACCTCTTTTTAAATTTAAAAATTTGACCAACAAAAGATTTGTGAAAAATAGGATTCGGTAAATTCTTATAAATAAGTATTCGCCCTAGTAATATGATCTATCTAGGATAGTGGCACTGATTTTATCTAATGAAAAGTTCTGCAGGTACACTAACTTACGCATCGTATAAATCGACTAGTATACGGTGAGCGAGTATACCTTGTGCCAAAATATTCGCGAATGCCGCTATATTCGGCTTGAGCGACGAATAGGCCGATACATGCATCATGAGCAAAAAAAAATTAATTATATACCCCGTCACGTATAAGTTTGTTTAATAAATGATAGGGAAATAATAAGAATAAGTGCTCTAATTAACTATGGAAGTCTGATTATTTTATCCCTTATCAAGTGTATCTTATCTTTGAGTCTGTCCTTGAATCTGGAAGTTTGTCCCTAATGATGGATCCTTATATGATCACAGATGAGTCAGGGGTCTCATCATGGGAGTGCCAGTGGTGGGGCTGTCCTTGGCCATGGTGGAAGTGATCAAGGCAATGATGGTGAGCATCAAGGGGATAACAATGGGGTCCCAGTGTTGGGTGCTGCACTACCTCGGGCACCAGTACCTCCTATGAATCCTGAAGAGATGCTGGCTGAGATGTTGACTGCCCGTCGTGAGTCCAACCGTGTCATGGAAATGATGGCACAGTTAGTTGGTAACCTTGTTCGTGGGGGCCACGGTGATGGTGGTAGGAATGGGGATGGTGCTCGTGGGCATGACAGGCCCAGCACCTATCAGGACTTTTTGAAGACGCAGTCACCTACCTTCACACCGTCTGCTGAGCCTCTGGATGCAGATCATTGGCTTCGCACCATAGAGCAGAAGTTGATGTTGCTGCACAATGTGGCTGATGACCAGAAGGTGCACTTTGTTGCACAGCAGCTTCTAGGATCTGCTACTGCGTGGTGGGACACCTTCCAAGCCATGCAGCTTGCAGGTCACCGGGTCACTTGGCAGGAGTTTGTCACTGCTTTTCGTGAGCACTTTATTCCTGCTGGTTTGATGAGCAGGAAGTTGACTGAGTTTAAGGAGTTAAGGCAGGGTAATATGACCGTGGTGGAGTATGCAACCAAGTTCAACCATCTGGCTCAGTATGCTGGTTATCTTGTGGACACCGATCAGAAGAAGATGGATTGTTTTAGGGATGGTCTCTCTTGTGTCTTAAAGGAGAAGTTGTTCACTGGGGGCTATCAGACCTTTGGTGCATTGATGAGTGCTGCCATTTCCATGGAGGGACTTCAGAATGACACCCAGTCTGAGTGGAAGCGCAAGCGGGTGATTACTGGATCCTCTAGTCACCCACATGCGCAGAAGGTACAAGTTGTTAGGAGGGTGCCCTATTATTCTCAGGGTGGACAGCAGCCACGTCACTTTCAGCAAGCCACTTCAGTTCAGCACACTCAGTACCGTGCACCTACTCAGCAGGTGCAGCAGCCTCAGGGACAGCAGTTCCAGCCTCGTCAGGGACAGGGAAACAAGCCACCAGTTATTTGTTTCAAGTGTGGCAAGGAAGGCCACTATGCTCGGGAGTGTCCTGAAAATCATCCTATTCAGTCTGCTCAGTCTGCAGCCAACTCTCGCTTGGTCAAGAGGACTATTATCAGGAAGAAGGTGCCTGTGAGCCGCTCGGGACATGTTAATTTCACTGCAGCTGAGGAGTTTCCATAGGGAGAGCCTGTGATGGCTGGTATGTTCTCCATCAACTCCCACCCAGCATATGTGTTATTTGATTCTGGTCCATCACATTCATTCATGAGTATGGGTTTCGTAGAAAGGCACAATATACCTACTGCAATGATTTCTGTTGCATATAAGGTTAGCACCCCTGGTGCACAGTTATGTATTCAGACCCGGACTAAGACACTTAGCCTGGTTTTGGCCACTCATTCTTATCGTGTCCAGTTCATGGTATTGCCTGGGCAAAGTACAGATGCTATCTTGGGAATGAATTGGTTGGGGAGGAATGGTGTAGTTTTGGACCTTAACCATAGAGTGGTGGAGTTGAAGCTTCCTTCATCTGAGGATAGAATGTCCCTTATTATGCCACCAATCTCTTCTCTAGCAGCCGTCTCTAATACTGAAGCTTCTCCTGCTCTTGCCTCTATTCCTGTGGTCTGTGAATTTCCGGATGTTTTTCCTGAAGATTTACCTGGGTTACCTCCTGATAGAGATGTGGAGTTTACCATTGAGCTAGAGCCCGGTACTACTCCTATTTCTAGACGTCCTTATCGTATGGCTCCCCCAGAGTTAGCTGAAATGAAGAAGCAATTAGAAGAGCTGAGGGAGAAGGGATTTATTCGTCCTAGCACTTCACCATGGGGTTGTCCAGCTATTTTTGTGAAGAAGAAGGATGGCACTCTTCGGATGTGTATTGATTATCGCCCCCTTAATGCAGTAACTATTAAAAATAAATATCCCTTGCCTCGGATTGATACCTTGTTTGATTAGTTAGCTGGTGCAAAGGTATTTTCAAAAATTGACCTCCGTTCTGGGTATCACCAAATAAAAATCCGGCCCCAAGATGTACCAAAGATAGCCTTTTCCACTAGGTACGGCCTTTATGAGTACCTAGTAATGTCCTTTGGTCTTACCAATGCTCCTGCATTTTTCATGTACCTCATGAACTCAGTCTTCATGCCGAAGTTGGATAAGTTTGTGGTGGTGTTTATTGATGATATTTTAATATATTCAAAGAATGAAGATGAGCATGCCCGGCATCTTCGCATAGTCCTAACCAGACTACGCGAGCATCAGTTATATGCCAAGTTTAGCAAGTGTGAATTTTGGCTAGACCGGGTACAATTTTTGGGACATGTCTTGACCCCTGAAGGCATATCAGTGGACCCTAGCAAGGTGCAAGAGGTTTTAAATTAGAAATCACCAAGGTCCGTGCATCAGATACGTCAGTTCCTTGGCCTTGCCGGTTATTATCGGCGTTTCATTCCTGACTTTTCCAAGATAGCTAAACCCATGACCAAGTTGCTTCAGAAGGATGTCAAGTTTGTTTGGGGCCCGGCTTGTGAGGAGGCATTTCAAGCTCTGAAGAAGTATTTGACCACTGCTCCTATTCTTGCTCAGCCTGATATTGGGAAACCATTTGATGTATATTGTGATGCCTCTCGGTCTGGACTTGGGTGTGTGCTTATGCAAGAAGGACGGGCAGTAGCTTATGCTTCCCGTCAGCTGAAAAAGCATGAAGTAAACTATCCCACCCATGATTTAGAGCTTGGTGCGGTGGTGCATGCTCTAAAAATATGGAGGCACTTTTTGTTGGGAAACAAGGTAAATATTTATACGGACCACAAGAGCCTCAAATATATTTTTACTCAACCCGAGTTAAATATGAGGCAACGAAGGTGGCTTGAGTTAATTAAGGATTATGATTTAGAGGTGCACTATGATCCCGGCAAAGCTAATGTGGTAGCTGATGCATTAAGTCGGAAGTCACACCAGGAGGATGAGGAGTCTTTGTCTTTTGCTCATCATGAGGTGTTGGCACATATTGCCTTGGTTTCTGACTTGCTGGATCAAATTGTCTTGGAGCAGAGGAAGGACACTGAGGTGATTCCTCACATCAGGATATTGATGGCTAAAGGACGAGGGCCCCATTTTAATATTGATGAGCAAGGTGTGCTCAGGTACAAGAGGAGATTGGTAGTGCCAGGAAGTGTTGAGCTTAGGACAAAAATCTTGGAAGAGGCCCATAACTCCAAGTTGTCCATTCACCCAGGGAGTAATAAAATGTATCATGATTTGAGGCACGTGTATTGGTGGCCCAACCTAAAGCAAGATGTGGCCAAGTACATCTCTGAGTGTGACATTTGTGGAAGAGTTAAAGCTGATCACCTGCGTACACCGGGTTTGCTACAGCCCTTGCCTATCCCTGCTTGGAAATGGGAGGATATTTCCATGGATTTTATTGTGGGTCTGCCCCGCACAGTAAGAGGACATGATTCTATTTGGGTCATTGTGGATCGTCTTACCAAGTCAGCTCATTTTCTTCCGGTGGGTAATAGGTTCACAGCCATGCAATATGCCAAGTTATATTTTGACTGAATTGTTACTCTACATGGAGTTCCTCTCACTATAGTTTCTGATCGGGGATCAGTATTTGTGTCACGTTTCTGGGAGCAGTTGCAGAAGTGTCTTGGTACTCGCCTTCTTAGAAGTTCTGCTTATCATCCCCAGACTGATGGTCAAACAGAGAGAATCAACCAAGTACTAGAAGACATGTTGAGGGCCTGTGTCATTTCTTTTCCTGAAAAGTGGGATGAGTGTTTGAGGTTTGCTGAGTTCTCTTATAACAACAGTTATCAAGAGAGCATTCGCATGGCACCTTTTGAGGCTCTGTATGGCAAGAAATGTAGGACACCACTCAACTGGGTGGAGGTGGGAGACCGTGGTCATTATGGGCCCGATCTCATTAAGAAGGCAAGAGATCAAGTGAGAGTCATCCAAGGTCACTTGAAGTCAGCTCAGAGTCGTCAGAAAAATTATGCAGACAAAAGGAGAAGGCCCTTGCAGTTCGAGGTTGGTGATTATGTGTACCTCAAGGTATCTCCCATGAGAGGTGTGCATAGGTTTGGTGTCAGAGGAAAATTGGCTCCTCGCTATGTGGGTCCTTATAAAATTTTGGAGAAAAGGGGTTCTGTTGCTTATCGTATTCAACTCCCAGATATCTTGTCAGCGGTCCATGATGTTTTCCATATCTCCCAATTGAAAAGATGTTTGCGGGTTCCCGAAGAAATTGTGGAAATTGAAGGCCTTCCTCTTCAACCCGATCTTTCTTATATTGAGCACCCTATCAAGGTTTTGGATGAAAAAGAAAGAATCACAAGAAACAAGGTGGTGAAATTTTACAAGGTTCAATGGAAAAATCATTCGGAGGATGAGGCCACTTGGGAGTTGGGAAGCTATATTTTGGAGCATTATCCCCATCTCATTCCTAGTTCGTCGAGGTAACCATCTTAAGTAATTAACTTGCTTATCTTTTCCCACACTAGGCATACACAAGAAATCTCGGGTCGAGATTTTCTTAGGGGGGTAGAGCTGTAACACCCTCGGTGTTACTGCGTTAATAAATCACTAAACCATGTCATGAGCATCATGTTTATGTATTATTGTTTATGGCAAAATGAGAAATTAAATTTTGTTGCACTAATTCTTAATTTGAGCTCTAATTTAATTCCTTGTCCAAATATTCCTCAGCATAGTTCAACTAACTATTGTCATCCTGATCCAACTCCAGCGCTAGCAATTCTTTTGCTTTCTAAAAGCCCCTGATCGCACTGTAGCAGAGCAGATGTACTGTAGCACCGCAGAAATGTACTGTAGCAGAGCAGAGTTACTGTAGCGCCGCAGAAATGCACTGTAGCAGCACAGAGGTTACTGTAGCGCGCAGAAAACACTGTAGCACGGAGACTTGCTGCGTCGCGCACGTCAATCTCTTTTCCAGTGCGAGCGTCCCTGCGTCTCTCGTCGTTAAAAGGAGACGTCTCGCGATCGCGAGCTCGCCAAACTTGTTGTCCACCTCTTCCTCTCTAATCAAGTTCCTCTGTTCTTGCCGTGTAAGCTGCGTCTATCGAAGCATCAGTGGACTGCGGTAAGTATCCCGTGAGTCCCTCTTGTACTTCCTCTGTTTCTCCCTAGCAGCGCCATCCGTCTTCATTATTCCTTTGATTAAAGACCTCATTCATGAGCAAGTCACGGGAGAAAGCCATGAGCTAATTAAGTTCTTTTGATTTTTTAGAGATTATTAATAGCTACTTTGCGCAACAAATATCTCCACCATACGAACTCCAATTCCGTTGATTCTTCTTCCTAAATTCATTGAAAATCAAGAGTTGTCTGTCCATGTCATCTTTCTTCGTCTCTAGAGCTCAACTAAATTTATCTATTCATCATGAAATGTATTTTAGTTAGTAGAGAATATTAGGCTAGCTAGTTCTTGCTTAGTAGAAGTAATGGATAGCTTAGCATGTTAACCATTAGAGTTAGTTAATTAGCTTAGTAGTTGTGTACTTTTAAGAGTTGTTGTTGTCTAAGTATTAATTTATTGCACCATCATTGCATGCATATAGTGAACGAGTTGGAGGCGGACGTGGTGACCATCGACGACCAGGAGTACGAGGAGGTCGTGGAGGTGATCGAGGAGGTCCTTGCAGCGGAGGAGGTTCCGGAGCCGCCGACTGACTTTGTTGACTCCGTGCCTGCCCAAGGCAAGCCCCGGTGCATAACCCCTATTTTACTAATCACTTGGTATATATATGTTTGCATTACGTTTCAGGAGTTGATATGAAAACTACTTGCACATATATACCCACCTATGAGTCCTACTAGTATAGGTCGTGTAGATGCGATGCTTAGGATGACGGTAGCGGGTAACCTGTCGTTACTCACAATAGGTGATTATTATTGTATCACATGATAAGAAGGTGAAAGAAAATTGGAGACCGGGCAGGGATATGGTTTGGGTACTGGTGGGTGTGACAAGTTATGTCCCGCGGCCACGGGCTTAGCTTGGTTGCATTGTTTCCCTGTCCGTGTCGATTAAGAACTGTTCGTTGTTATGGACAATAGTCTTGTCACAGATCTTATTATCCCGAGCATATACTAGCGGATGGGGGCTAGGAAGACTTGTTACTCTCTTGTCATGGGCTCCGGCTCTTTCCGGACCGACTGATTGGAGGCGGGGATAGGTGGAGGTCTAAGCACCACTTTGAGGCCGGGCCTCAAGTGTGGGGGCTTGGAGTCCAAGTTTGGACGGGGACCTGGAACCTGTGACAGGAGTGGAACGGGTTGGTTTCGCTCGTGCCGAGGGTACGAGCGAGACGTGTGTTTTTTGGGGTACCCAGCTGGGCACATTGATTCGCGAATCGCCGTCGCTTAGACGGTACGGCTTGACTATGGCATGGCATCGTAGTAACAACTGGAATAATAAAGTTGGTGGAAGAAAGGAAAGAAAGAGAAATGAGTCTGATTGCTTATCACTTGCTTGAAAGTAGAACAGGTGCTTACCTAGAATGTTTAGCTAATAAAAAAAATGACTGCTAAATATTTACCAGATAGGATACACTTTAGTAAGCTTTGCAGGTAAAATGAAACAGCAAACCAAAAAGCCTTTCATATCCTTGAGGGTCGGGAAATATATATTCCCACTAGTCGGGTAAGTCTTGCAAGTACATTTTGTACTTAGGGTTTATTTTACCCCTGTTGCAGGTGCAATTTAAGAAGTTGGCTGCTGTGTGGAGGATTCTTCTGGTGGGCACAGACGGATCCTTGTATCGCTTTCCGCTAGATGTTTAATTAGTTTCCGCTATTTAATTACTGCACTCTGAACTCTGGTATTGTAATGAATAAACTTCCAAGACTGCTATTGTATGAAATGGACTAAGTATTGTAAGCTTGTATTCATTATTGTATCCTGGATGAAAACGTGGATTATTCGAGTTCTCCTTCGGGTGTGCTCGACGGAGGTGTTTGACTTGGTTCATTATCAGAATACTTAGTGTCAATGGAAGACGAGTATTATCGATAATGTGCCGATTCAGAACGTTCCGCCACAATCTCTCTATACGGGATGTGCATTTATGGGGACGGAGAGTATATAGAGACGTGGCATATGTTAAAGAAACTAGGGAACATGTACAAACAACATATGACATGACATAAACTGGTAATCACATGAGGACATGTAGTTAGTTGGGCAGTCTGAATAGGCACGTGGCATGTGAACTTTCCTATCAACCGCCCCTGATTGAACACAAAACAAAAACAACTCATAGAAATGTATATTACACTACTGCATCTAAAAATGATTTATAGAAACAACAACTTTTTTGAATAGAGGCGGCTCATCTACAACTGCATCTAAAAATGGTTCCGTAAGAGCCTCCTCCAGAAATGCATTTCTAGGGACGATTTTGAGTTGATTTTGCAAATGCCCTTATCTTTAGAAGTGGCTCTAGATGCAACCGCCTCTATAAATGGATTTCTATAGGCGGCTGGATCTATAACCTTCTCTAAAAATAGGTGCAACAAAGTAAATTTATAATTCTTCAAACGAAGTAGGATGAAGACAAACTTTATACCAAAGTTGTATATCTTGAGATATACTCCCTCCATCCCAAATTAGAAATCATTCAAAGAATCTTGGAGTCATAGGAATTCATGTTTGACCAAATTTATATGATAGGATACCTATATGATGTTCAAGGATACCCAAATTTATATGACCAAATTTATAAGTCTGACCAATTAAGTATCATTAGATTCTTCATTAATTACATTTTCATAGTATACCTATTTGATGTTACAAATCTTTGTAAGTTTCTTTATAATTTTGTTCAAACTTAAGATGCTTTGACTCTCCAAGATTCCTAGAATGACTTATAATTTGAAATGGAGGGAGTACAAATTTGTAGTTAACAGCAGTTTCATTAGAAATAATTTTGATCTAGGAAATCCTGTTTGAAGTTCTCATGTTCAAAAATTTAAAATTTTCAAATTTTCAAATTTTCCAAACGGCCACGGATGCAGAAATGAAAAAAACCATGCGGTATATCATGAAAAGATATAAAACATTGTTGTTGATAACTTTTTCATTTGAAATTTTGTTGTTGACAATTTTTTGTCTACAAAAAATTATGTTTGAAGAAACTTTGTTGTAGATAACTTTTTAATTTGAAATCATTTATCAAAATTATGTTTGAATTTCTCACATTTAAAATTCAAAATTTTCCAATGACCTCGGTTGGAGAAACAACCAAAATCATAGTTGCAGTATTAAATAATATCTGCAACTTTATAGCTGAAATTTTTTCGTTCGAATTCATTTAGGGTCCTAAATACTTATTTCAAAATTGAGTAAAGTTAATACGAGGAAATGAATGTTTTATAGACACATGTGACTTTGATTGGGTGGAGTGGATAGAGCAACTACCCGCGAGATCATAGGTCTTTGGTTTCAGTCCCCCCATTTTTACGTGCAAAATCACGTGACTTTTGACTTTGGACTTTGGTCTCTCTGGATTAAAAGATACTTTTTTGCCAATTAAATTTATGGTTTATGGTAAACGATCTGTAGAGTGACTATGATTTACAGTAGTGTCTACAAAGTGATTTCTAGGGGCATGCAGCTGTCGTTGCCTACCGCCTCTAGAAATTCATGATATGTAGCTAGGTAAGAGTAGAGACAGCTAGCCCAACCATCTTTTGTAGAGCACCAACAACCATCTTATAGTGCTATCTATAATTTAGTCGTAAATAATGCATATTTTATGTGGGATGCATATGGCCATGCACAAGTCCATGTCGGCTTGTCCATATGTGCAATGTCGCGTGGAAGCATGTGAGTCCAATCATAAACACTAGTAGAGAACAGACCTTTCATCTGAGGCAAAAATGGGCTCTAGTCCCGACATTTTTTGCACCCGGGACTAGAGAGACCTTTAGTCCCGGTTAGTGTCTCCAACCGGGACTAAAAGTCCCTGCCCAACAGCTACTTCATTCGGCACAGTGGCAAGGGACCTTTAGTCCCGGTTGGAGACACCAACCGGCACTAATGGTGTACCTTTACTCCCGGTTGGAGCCACCAACCGGGAGTAAAGGTCTACTCCTGGGCCGTGCCTCTGACCAGGGTTGGAAAGGGACATTTAGTCCTGGTTGGAGCCACCAACTGGGACTAAAGGTCCCCCTCTATAAATCCCGGCAGTCTCCTTCCTCCCCGAGCCCAAGCTGGACCAAATTTGAAGCTCATTGTTCTTGCTTCTTTGCTTCTTTCTTCTCCCATTGTTGCTCCATCCATTCTTCCATTCATCCATCGATTTATTCGATTCCTCCGTCGATTCTTCAGTTGTAAAGGTTACCAATCTCATACTCTAATTTTTCATCATTAGCTTATCTCATATTGTTCACTATAGATATATATATATACATATATATATATATATAGTTTTTATGGTGTTTTTTTATTTGTAAAAAATTTAAGCTCAAAATAACTTATAGTTTGCATATTTGGATGAAGAAAGGTTAAAATAGGTATTCAAAATTAGTATTCACTTTTCATTTCTAGCATGCATAGCACACTTCATTGTTTAGAGATGTAGAGAATTTTATAGTTTCTTAATTTTATTTGTTTATAAAATGAGAAATTTATAGTGCATTAAAAAATGAGTATAGAGAGTAGATGGCAACTGCTTCCGGGTCCTCGGCCTCTCATGGGTTTCCAAAGCGACTTAGGTCAGGCCTTCCTCTCATTCCATACAGCAAGTGTCGTGATGAGACGAAGATTGTGATGGAGTACCGAGTGAAGAAGGAGGGTTCCAACAAGGGTCGTATCTTCTACAAGTGTCCGGATCGCAATGTGAGTTATTTTATCGTATTTTATGATTATGGTTAGTTTGTACCTATTTTCATGATGGTTGTGATTAAAGTTCTAATTTTTTGTTTTATTTTTAGTGGGATGGCAGTGGACGATGTTCACGCTTCTACTGGAAGGAAGAGTATGTTGAACTCGTGCAAAAATATCTTGCACAACAGGCATATACGGCGGCTAATGAGGCAGTGATTCAGCCGAAGAAGCCCAAAGATGTTGCACAATCGCGGGATCTGTCTGTTTTAGTTGGGATTGGTCGTGAAATCCTTGTGCTCCTGAAGTGCATTTTAGCTTTGGTTCTTTTAGTGGTAGTTGGGATTGTCTACATTGTAGCGATGCTTTCATAAAATTGTACCTTTTATGGTGGCACGCATGTTTTATAAATAATTAATTATGATCTAGGTTTTAATATGGTATTTATGTCATGTAATGTAGATGAGCTGACTTTGGATGTACAATACTGATCGTCACTCCCAAGAGTTCATTGATGGCGTACATTCTTTGTTATGTGCGGCCGAGGCAAACAAATGCGACGATTTCATGTGCTGCCCATGTGCCATATGTAAAAATGCGGTGGAATATCCTTGCTCAAGGACTCTTCATTCACGCTTGTTGAAGTCGTGTTTTATGTCAAACTATATTTGTTGGACGAAGCACGGAGAAACCGGGGTTGTAATGGAAGAAGGTGAAGAAGAACAATGGGACTACAATGACATTATTCCCGATGGTGCGTACTTCAATGATACTACAATGGGAGAAGTTGAAGAAGAGGTAGCCGCAGAAGATGAGCCTACTGATGATCTTGGTCAGGTCATTCGTGACACACAAAGAGAATGCGGAAGTGAAAAGGAGAAGATCAAGTTCCAGCGGATGCTAGAAGATCACAAGAAATTGTTGTACCCAACTTGTGATAGAGGGCAGAAAAAGTTGGGAACCACACTAGAATTGCTGCAATGAAAGGCAAAGAATGGTGTATCTGACAAGGAATTTGGAGAGTTACTAAAAATCCAAAAGAAGATGCTTCGAAGGATAATGAATTGCCCGCCACTACCTACAAAGCAAAATAGGTTGTCTGTCCTATGGGGCTAGAACTCGAGAAGATACTTGCATGTCCTAATGACTGCATCCTCTACCGTGGAAAAGAGTATGAGAAATTGGATGCATTCCCGGTATGTCATGCATCGTGGTATAAGATCAGGCGAGATGACCCTAGTGATGTTGAGGGCGAACGTCTGCGGAAGAAAATCCCTGCCAATGTTATGTGATATGCTCCTATACTACCACGCTTGAAACGTCTGTTCAGAAAAAAAGAACATGTAAAATTGTTGCGATAGCACAAAGAAGACCGTAAGGTAGACAATATGTTGAGACACCCTACTGATGGGTCCCAGTGGAGAGCACGACAGAGAATTCCTAGAGTTTGCAGATGATGCAAGAAACTTAAGGTTTGCTTCAAGTATGGATGGTATCAATCCTTTTGGGGAGCAGAACAATAGCTATAGCACTTGCCCTATTACTCCAAGTATCTACAACCTTCCTCCCTGGTTATGCATGAAGCAGAAGTTCATTATGATGCTTGTGCTCATCCAAGGCCCGAAGCAACCTGGCAATGACATCGATGTGTACCAGAGGCCACTAGTTGACAAACTTCTCATTTTGTGGAATAGAGAAGGTGTACGTGTGAGGGATGAGTACAAACAGGAACACTTTGACCTGCGAGCATTGTTGTTCGTAACAATCAATGATTGGCCTACTCTAAATAATCTTTCAGAACAGTCAAACAAGGGATATAATGCATGAACACACTACTTCGGTGATATTAGAGGTCTATTCTTAAAGAAATATTGAAAGGTCATATACCTTGGCCATCATCAATTTCTTCTTGCAAATCACCCCGTAAGAAAGAAAGGCAAGTATTTTAAAGGGACGACAAACCACCTGACCAAGCCTCGCAACCGAACCGGTGAGGATATACTCGATATGGTCAATGATGTGAAAGTCGTATTTGGAAAGGACATGGCAGCCAACCTGTTCCGAACGACGCTAACAGTCACGCACCCATGTGGAAGAAGAAGTCCATATTTTGGGAGCTACCCTATTGGCAAGTCCTAGAGGTCCACAGCTCGATTGACGTGATGCACCTGACGAAGAATCTTTGTGTGAACCTGCTAGGCTTCATGGGTGTGTATGGAAATCCTAAGGACACATTTGAAGCATGACAGGACCTGCATTGTTCAAGAGAAAGAGACAACCTACATCCAGAGAAGATAGATGATGGACGCCATTACTTACGTCCTGCCAGCTACACTCTAAGCAAAGAGGAGAAGGAAATCATGTTTGAATGCTTAAACAACATCAAGGTACCATCTGGATTCTCCTCGAATATAAAGGGTATTATAAATGTGCCAGAGAAGAAATTCTGTAACTTAAAGTCCCATGACTGTCACATTCTCATAACGCAATTACTTCCAGTTGCATTAAGAGGAATTCTACCTCCAAATGTATGTCTAGCCACCGTGAAGCTATGTACATTCCTCAATGCAATTTCTCAGAAGGCAATTGATCTAATGGATCTAGCTAAACTACAGAATGATGTGGTTCAATGTCTCGTCAGGTTTGAGTTGGTGTTCTCTCCTTCCTTCTTTGATATCATGACACACCTCCTAGTTCACTGGGTCAAGGAGATTTTCATTCTCAGTCCTATGTTCCTACACATCATGTTCCCCTTAGAGAGATTCATGGGAGTCTTAAAGAAATATGTTCACAACCGTGCTCGCCTAGAAGGAAGAATCTCCATGGGCTATGGAACATAAGAGGTCATTGAGTTATGTGTTGACTTTATTCCCGACCTTGACTCGATTGGTGTTCCTAAATCGAGACATGAGGGGAGACTAAGCAGAAAGGGGACAGTAGGGAGGAAAACATATATTGGTATGGAGATGATTATTTCAATAAAGCGCACTACACAGTTCTATAGAACTCCTCTTTGGTAGATCCGTATATTGAGACACACAAGGATCTCTTACGATCTGAGTTTCTAGGGAAGACTGAAGCTTGGATTACGCGTAAGCACATGAAAACTTTCAGCGGTTGGTTGCGAAAAAAATGTCAATGTGATGAGAGCATCCATGAGCAACTGTATTTATTGACTATGTAATCATCATGGCATATCTTCACATACAAAGGGTACGAGATAAATGGGAATACATTCTACACAGTAGCCCAAGATAAAAGGAGTGCCAACCAAAACAGTGGTGTCTGCATAGATGCCACAGACCCAAATGGGAATAAGCTGACATATTATGGCCGCATAGATGAAATATGGGAACTAGAATATGCACCTACTTTGAAGATCCCATTGTTCAAGTGCCAATGGGTGAATGTGACCGGAGGCGGGGTAACAGTAGACAACGAGTATGGACTGACAACAGTAGAGCTTAGTAATATTGGGTACAAAGACAAACCATTCGTCCTTGCCAAGGATGTGAATTAGGTGTTCTATGTCAATGATATGTCTACCAAACCAAAAAGAGGGAAAAACGATAATGACTCAATCAAAGAGCCAAAGCGCCACATAGTTCTTTCAGGGAAAAGAGTCATCGTGGGAATTGAAGACAAGTCAGACATGTCAGATGATTATAAAAAGGATGACCGAATTCCGCCCTTCAAAGTCAACAAAGACCCTAGCATGTTGGTAAATGATGAGGACACTCTATGGTTATGACACGATCATAACCAAAGGACATACGTAAAGAAGAAGTTCACTATTGTGCCCACTTGATGATATAGTGATTTAATGTAGTGTGTGTTTGAGATATTATGTAATAATTGTGAATTCAGATGTTTATTATGTCGTGTTTCAAATTAAATCAATGCTTGATTTGGTTGGATTTCTCTCTCGAAAAGTTAAATTAGGAAATATTAACGTTAAAATGATGTCAAAACAAATTCCCTGTCCAAAACCTGTAGTTTTAATAATTTTAATTAAAACTACATTTTTGCATTAACGAAATAATAAATATTAGTTACATTATGTTTCATAATTATAACAAAACATAAAAAAATTAGATTATAGATTTTACCTATGTGCAATAAATAAAAAGCAAATCCATATTTCCAAACAAATAATTTTCTGCCTTTTATTTAATTTACTATGCATTTAACAAGATTTTAGCATTTTTATTAAAATAAATATTAAAAAAAGAAACTTTCGTTCATACTGGTGGGAAACAAAAATAGTCCACCTTTACTCCCAGGTTGGAATCCCACCTGGGAGTAAAGGTGGGCTACATTTTAGAGACCCGCCAAAAAAAACCTTTACTCCCAGTGCGACTCCCGGTTGGTAACACGCACCGGGAGTAAAGGTGCCTTGTATATATGCACTAGTGCCTGCGCAGATCCCCGGCCCCTTCTTCTTTCTTGCGCCACCGCCGCTGTTGCCTCTTTCCCAGCCGTTGCCCTAGCCGCACCTACACCGCGCCCCTCGCCTCGCGCGCGGCCACCGACGCTGCGCCGCAGATGCTGGTCTCCCACGCGCACCCCCGATGCCAATCTGGCCATGCCAGAGCCAGCCCCACGCGCAGGAACCGCCGCCTCATGTGCCTCGCGTGGCCGCTGATGTTGCGCACCTCGCCCCGCGCCCCCCCGCACTCCGATCCGCCCATGGCAGAGGCACCTGGCCTCGCGCGTGTGGCCTTCGACCCCACCGACGACGACCCCACCAGCGACACTGTGCCGCGCCACCCGCTCCTCCACCGACGATGACCCCACCAACAATCGAAGTCCTCGCGCGCCTCCACCGACCCCACCGCCTCCACCGGCACACCGGCGCTCCACCGCGCGTGCCTCGCCGAAGTTCTAGCGTGCGTGCCTCACCCTGGCCCTCTCACCCGACTCTCGGTGCCTCGCACGAACAACGCCACTACCGCCGTCATTCGTCCTCTATGTTGCCGTTCGCCCACTGTACATCAATCATCATTCATCCTCGATCGCGCCCTCATTCGCCCCATGTTTTTAGGGGATTCTGTTTGTCGTTCGTCCAAGATCGTCGTATGTTGTCGTTTGTCGTCATCATTCATCGTCGTCGTTCGTATACCACGAAGCATCGCCACCATCATGTGTTTGTGTACCATGGAGCATCGCCGCCCTCGTGTGTTAACCCTAAACCGTAATCAACATATAATTAGCTTGTGTGTTTGTATACCGCTAGATGGCCGACCTGAGAAACATGGATGAGGAGGAGTTGATGATGCATTTGATCAACATCGGCACTCAAGTTGCCGGCGATGATGGTGCTAAAAATAACTTGTAAGAGGATGCAGATGACGGGAGTCAGTACTTAGCTCTTGAACAAAATGAGCAAGAAGATATTGGCCAAGTATATATTTTTTATTATTAGCTATATATATTATCATATGTCTTATGTGTGCTCATGACATTAAAAATAATGTTTATGTTTTGTAGCCCTTTGGATTGACATCAACAACTACAATGAAGAGTAAAAATGTTTGAGGTCCCAAAAAGCCATTGGAGGGCCGCTTCATCATCTCGGAGTTCAATGTGGATACAGGCGAACCAGGGGGGCAAATAAAACGAAATTCGTGCACCACTGTGGTTACCTTGTAAGGGACCGGCTCCCGATCAGTACCCATGAATGGAAGAAGAAGACCAATGCTCCTCATATCAGTTTTGTCTCCGATCGTGACAAGATGTTAATTTAGAATGATGTTTTGGAACATTTAACGCTCCAAACAGATGGTTATGATGATATAATAGTTGGTGATGAATTGAAAGAGCGAGTTAGGGATTGGGCAATGAAGAAGATGGCCACCAAGTTTAGACTTCGAAGAAACACCTATACACGACGTATGTTAAGAAGAACATAGCACCAGATTTCACTATCCTACGCCCGATCTCAAAGCAAAGGCCCTATTAGGATGAGTTTGTACAGTATAAGACATCGGAAGAGGGTGTGAGTCGGGTGATAAAGAACCAACGTAATGCCCAACAGAAGACATACCACCATTACTTGGGATCAGGTGGCTACCCGACTGCCATTAAGAAGTGGAACAAAAATGGAAGCAAACCTTCTTGCCAAGGGTATCACACCAGAATCACTCGAGTGGGGAGAGCGTGCAAAGAATTGGTTTTTCGCTCTTGGTGGAACACTGGACCAGGAGACAGGGAAGTGCGTTTATGGCGCAAGACTGCAAGAAGCAGGAGAAAGATTGTTTTATGCTCAGAGAGCTACTGCTAGTGGTGTGTTCAGGCCCAACAGAGAGAAGGATGAGCTGACATACGCCATCGGGACTACTAAACACAGTGGCCGAACTAGAGGCAAAGGAAGTGTCTCGTGGGAGCATGGATTCCCAAAGGACAGACCTTCCTACAGAAGCCGCCGGAGAAAGAAGGAAGAAGAGGCACCGCGGCTCTAGAGGTTGGAGGAAGCGGTGCGTGAATCACAGGAGTGGGAAAAAAATCCTTGAAGCGAGAATGCTGGAGGAAATCAGAAGGCAAGTGCAAATAGCAGTGAGTGCAAGCAAGCAGGCATCAGAGCCAGGAATCGACATTAGCCCCCTACTCAAATGAAAAGCAGCTGCGCTTCCACAGAGATACCAAATCAAGTATGTCAGCTCTCTTGACAAAGCGATGACATTATGTATATTCAGTACGCAGAATTTCATCAACTATGCCACCTAAGCTCTCTTGACAAAGCTATCATTAGCTGCTATTGCCTGTAAGTAATAATTTCGAAGATCTATTATTACAAGTATATGCATATAAATTATCCGAACAAGTATATATATATATATATATATATATATATATATATATATATATATATATATATATATATATATATATATATATATATATATATATATATATGCAGATTTACAATGACAGAACGCAAAAAGAAAGGCTGCAATGAAGTTGGCTTTGTTGATCCCAATATTGTATTCAAAGACCCAGTTACTCTCAAGCCTAATTGGAAGCCTGAGTTAGAGAGCAACCTCATAAGTTCTTAGTGAACCAACACCACAAGCAGGATATACTCTTCCCCTACAACTTCAAGTGATTGTCAATAATATCGATGAACGATCCTTAATGGCTCATATGTTGATTCTGGTTAATTAATGAGTGTTATGCGTTATATGCCTATAAACACATGCTACAATCACTAGATATTGATGGATATCGATTTGGTTAGAAGTCAATTGATAATCTATGACTCGATGAGAAAACCACAACAAGACTACCAAGATATGATAGATATTATCCTGAGGTAATTTCGGTATCTCTATAGCAACTATATATATACACACACAAGATGATTAACTATATCTGACGACGTGCAAAAATTTTATTTTATTGGGCAGTGTTTGGAAAACCTTTATTGAGAATCAACACATGGGAAAATGCAAAGCTCCACTGCACGTAATTCCTTTGAAAGTAAGTCCCCTGCATCGCATCATCGATCTTTATTAATTAAACATATAGCTTTCACCGGATCACCAGATTGGATGACGAATCTTTTTCTCATAAAGTGGGGTCTAAGCCATGAACCGGGGAACAACTTTTGTGGTTACTATGTCTACGAGTTTATTAAGGAATGTGCACAAAGAACTGACAAAGAGAGACTCAAAGTACGTTAAACTACACTATATATTCATTTAATTATTATTACTTGTGCTTACTATATGTCTTTATACATATATACATATATTAATTCATTTTTCTTTAATTCAAACCTGTAGGCTAAATGGTTGGCTGCAAAGGTCATATGACAAGACCAGCTCAAAGCAATTCAGGAGTCCATAGCAGGATTTCTTAATGACCAGGTCATCGACTCCAAAGGCGAGTTCTACTCTGAGCCCACACAGCCATGGAAGCCGACGTAGAGGCCGGATGATAGAGGGAATTTATTATCTCACAATGACTATAATTAAAACTTTTGAAATATACGCACATGAAATAATATGATGTAAAATACACATATATATGTGTGTGCATGGATGCATGTAAATATATATATAGTTTTATTCTTGTTATTAATTTAATTCGTCCAATAATGGTTGAATACGAATTCGAAAACCTAGTTTCAAAACAAAATCAATCAAATAATGAAAAGAAAACAAAAAAGAAAAAACAACATATACCAACCGGGACTAAAGGTTGCCGGATCGTGGCATGTCAGGAGGCACCTTTAGTCCCGGTTGGTAACACCCACCGGGACTAAAGGTCTCCCCCTTTAGTCCCGGTGCCTGACCTTTAGTCCCGGATGCTTGCTCCCGGGTGGAGAGCCAGGACTAGAGAGGGTTTCCCACCAGAATCAAAGGTCGTTCCTGCACTAGCGAAAGCTAGGAACTGATATGAATCTTTTGACCGCCCACCGAGAGACATCTTTTCATAAGAGGCAACTAGGTCTATTTTAGGATAAGTAAGACAGTACAATAGTTACTGTTGAGATATTAGGGATTAGAATAAACAAATGGATGTATTTGCGTTTTAACCTATTGGATTGGATGCCATAAATCACCTTAGCTTTTCCTATATGAAGTCTAATTTTGGTCAAAGTAGCCAAAATTTAATTAGGCATCCTACTATGACACACGTGGCTAACTAACTACACACGCCTATGAGAGAGAAGTCATCGCTTTTCTGTTGACAACCGACAAGGGGATATCGATCGGTCGGAAAAATGGACCACCGACAAGGAGATGGTGATCTTGCCGGCTGCCGACGTGAAGGGTTGTTTATTTATCTCTTCCTGCTGGTGTCTTTTTTTTCACAAAAAGAAAACAAAAGTTGATCTGTCCGGCTTGGGCGGCTCATGCAGTCATGCTCAAGCGCTGTCAATTAAGGTAGCACATGCATGTGATGGATTGACTGGAGTATGCAGGAGTGGATTCTTTCTATGGAGAACTGTACTTCCATGCAACCTAACCTACCATGAATGGAGCCAACTAACATGGATGTACTACCAGTTAAAGTGTTTCATATTTGACTAAATTTCTAGTAAATAGTATTCACATTTATGACTCTAAATCAATTTATTATAAAAATACATTTCGCCCGATGATATTTATTTGATATTATAAATATTTATATTTTTTTATCTATAATTAGTCAAACTTGGTGTACTAAAACATGACACTGTTTCAAAATTTGCATTCTTTTGAGAATGGAGGGAGTAAACATGATACTATTCTAAAGACAGATAAAAGATTTAAAACATGCGTTTGAACTCTGAAATATTTGCAAAAACTCTTGAAAACAATTGCAACACATATGCAACATCCAGATAAAAGATATGCAACATCCAGATAAACACACTTACAACATACGCCTAAAAAACAGATGAAGCATTGGGAACAGACATTTGCAATATATGTGTACAACCATTGCAACATATGCAACATCCCGATCTACTTTTACAATATCCCAACAAAGCCCTTGCAACATACCTATGAGATATATGAAACACCTGATATATATGCTTTTAACATGCGCTTTTAGCTCAAGTGCAATGTCACCTTGCTACTTGGATGAATGAAGCTCGTCGTTGTAGAGCTCGACACCAGCGCGGAGCTCGATGCCACATAGTGCGCGGAGGTCACTGGTGCAGAGCTCATTGGTGGCACGAACCTTGGCAGTGGCCGCGGCAGGTGGATGGAGCGCAGCGGCGACAGGACGCACGAGTACAGGCGGGGGCGGCGCCGGCGAGCGGCTTAGGTGGGGGCACCACTAGCGAGCAGCAGCGCTGGTAGAATCCGTCCTGCGACCACGAGCAGGCGCACAGCACCAAGCGCGCGCAAGCAACGCGGTCGAGTGGATGAAGATGAGCCACAAGGTCCGAACGGAAAGTCATGCGAGCGACACGGGTGAGTGGATGAGGATGAGCCACGTCCGGACAGGAAGTTATGGGATGGACAGCCGAGCCATATCATTATCGAAAAAATATCACCTTGGTTACACCTCAATCCATCTCAAAACATACGAATTGATATGATCCTGACTGCAGCTAAACATTGCCTTAGACGGATTGACTGGAGTCTGCAGCAGCGGATTCTTTCCATGGAAAATACTTGTACTCCCATGCAACCTAACCTTACCATGGAGTCAACTAACGTGGCTGTTTCTTTTGTCTGCAGTACTTACGCGTCCTAAATATTCGAACATATCCGATCCGTGTCATAGGAAGGTCAAACTGCCAACCTGATAGCTGGCCTGCACAATCTGTTCGGAGTTACGTAGAACACTCCATCCAATTTATTCCCATCCATTATTTATTTAACGTGACACAGTAGTAAAACTTCTTATTACAGTATGCAACACAGCATAAATATTCATTCAGCAGCACTGCACTAGGCGGCAAGAGTGAAATTGAAGTTGCTGCATGAAAGCCCGATGGCATTGAGGAAGGTGGTGAATCCAAGCTGCTTCTTCTCCACGTCGAGCACCAGCAGGTGGTTCTCGAGCTGGAACCCACCGATGACCGCCGCCGGCGCCTGCCCCGCCGCCGCCTTGACAAACCCGAGGCAGGCCGTGTTGCCGTTCACCTGAACCATGGAGTTGCCGCCGAGAACCGTGAAGTTCTGACCGCCCTCCAGCATCACGTCGATCTGCGGCACCGAGTAGCCCAGGAGCGACTGCGGCAGCTTCGTCGAATCGTAGCACCGCTCGAACGGCGCAACCGCGGTGACCCTCGACATCCACGGGAAGTTCGGCCCGGAGGCCGCCGCATCGAAAGCCCTCAGCAAGGGGACGTACACGTCCGGCCGGACCGCTGTGTAGGGGATCGTCGAGCTCAGCCCGACGACGAGCATGCCGCCGGGGGTGCTAACTCGGTTCTGCTCCACGGCGACGCCGGTGGAGGAGACGTAGTAGCCGGGGGATCCGTTGAACCCGTGGAGGGGCGCCGTGCCGGCCAGCATCGTGGTGAAGTCGCCGCGGTCCGGCGGGATGAAGAACAGGGGACCACCACCGAAGATGGCCACGCCGACGCTGTTGCCGGACGTGGACTTGCCGTCGCTTGGGAGGCAGAGCGCTATCTTGTTGGCGACCTTCTGCGTGCGCGCCACCTGCGCCGGGAACGACTGGCTCCAGGGCGCGAGGCCCGCGACGCCGACGGCACCGGCGGGGACCTTAGCCTGTGGCGTGCAGGAGGCCACGGCGGAGAAGGAGACTGGGAACAGCGGGTTCTGGCCGTCGGTGGCGTTCGCGGATAGCGTGGCGACCGTGCCATTCTTGGAGGCGCACGTCGTCAGTGAGATGACCGGGCTGGAGAGGTCGAGGAGCAGCGGGTGGCCGTCCTTAAGCGGCGCCGTGTAGAGGGAGGTGGACGCGTCCTTGGTGACGGCGGTCACCAGTGGCTTGCCGCCGCCACTGGCTGCCATGCATGGCGACGACAGCACCGAGATGCAGAGTGAGATGAAGACGAGGAGTTTGGGATTCCACATTTTTTTAATTTTGGTTTTGAGCAGCTTTGGTGGCCGGTGTCGTGCTTGTTTGGTGCGGTTGCTGGTTTTAGTAGTAAGTAGTAATCTGGTGTATATATAGGGCAATGCACGTGGACTTGTCAAGTTTAGATGCAAAGATCAATTGGTCTAGATGGAAGGTTGCTTGAGAATCGGGTTTTGCTGTTCTCGTAGTCATCTCCAGGAGATTAGAGTGCCACCATTCATTTTGAAGTCAAAGATGACGACAGTCGCAAAAAAAAGAAAAGTCAAAGATGACTACTCCTCGACATGTTTAGCTGGTTCCCATTTAGCTACTTGAATTTCACTTTGCATATGAAAAATGTCCCTCTACTACTCCCTCTTACCAGAATCTATCTATTTTATTAATACAATACTATACAGATTGTTCATCACCGTCAGATCAGGAAGTCTCATCACCGTCAGTTTTTATCCTGATTGGTGATGATCAGTGGTGGTAAGTTCATATGACCACTAGCTTGAGTAAACCCAGGGCGGTTATAAGTTGACATCACCGCTGGCCTCCGTAACTAGTCGTGACAACAGGGACATAGGGCCAGCACCGTGTAAGCCACTATCGCGCGCAAGGGCCGCCTCTACACCGAGATCTGGGCAATCGCACTGGGGCCTGCCAGGGCCATCACCACAGTGTGGCCACTGCTAAGATTCATTGCGTCAAGATCCAGAGGCTGTCGGGGTGCTCCCACTGGGGCACCACCGTGCTAAGCCACCTGTGACGGGTGCCGCCCTGCATCGGCCACTACACTAGGCCGCTAGGCGACCACCCCAATACCAAGAGTCCAAATGGATGCGCTCTCACTGGCCACCGGGTCCAGCTGCCGCCACCATGTCGTGGTGATGTTGCACCGGGTGCAGGTGGTGGAGCAGGAGCTTATCGAGCCATGCGTGTGTGCCACATCCACTGCGCTTGTGGATAACAACCAGAGAGGGAGAGACGGAGACATATCATGATAGAAGGGACGAGAGAGGAGAGGGGACTTGGGGTCTCGGGTCATCGGGGGGTCGCCTAGGGACTTTGTCTCGAGTCTTTGGCAGGATGTGATGAGTCACGCCGTATGCTGGAGTTAACCATTTTTTCAGGTTTGCACTATAGAACCTAGTGATGTGGCTTTGTTTCACGCGTCTGTGAGTAAGCATTTACATCACAGACGCATTTTAACAACATATCACAGACGCGTTTTGGTAAGACACGCGATGTAATTTTTGGTAAGACACGCCTGTAATTACATATTAGAGACATTTTTTTCGCGTCACTAGGAACGGGTGTATACTATTTGCTTTTTTTACATACTGAGTTGCCATGCCCAGCTACACCTGCCTTCACCCCCTAGGAGGTTGAGGAGAGGGAGAGGAGCTTTCTTAGGCAGGGAGAGAAAGGTGAAAAGAGAGAGAGGGAGACATATAGGTTAGAGAACACAACGAGCCATGGAAGATAGAGGAGTGGGGGTTTGTGGCTACGACAATCCGCGTTCTTCCCACGTGTCTATTTGTGTGGCGACACGTTGGTGGAAGGCCCCGCATGTCAGCCAGCAATAGAAAGCACATGGATGCTAGGGAAAACACACGGTGGGAGTGAGGCGTGGCTGTGAAAATAGGGTAGCGGCCTAGCAAGCGGCCCGGCTCCACAGCCGCGCTCAGCCCAGCAACTCAAGCCCGCCCCCACACCCGCTGACAGACGTGGCCCAAACGCCAGCACCGCAGTAGCCACCGCCAGGTGGGGCCCGCATGTCAGTAGCCCTGCTACAGCGTACGTGACGCACTGACGCTTGAACTGCTGAAAATTTAGTGGCAGATTGGACTCGCGCTTGTTTGCACGAGGATATATCTATAATAACTATTATAAAGTAAAACTTCACTATTTATTTCTCTTGATATGCAAAACATCCACCTCAACAGTCCACTATTATTTTCCACTAGCATTTTTTCTTGACATGCAAGATGTCCACCTCTGCAGTCTACTATCATTTGTAATTAAAGTTCACTAGCACAAGAATTATGATTTCCACGTCAGCGAGACACATCATCCACTTTAGATACAGTCTGGTCGATTATGCTAATAAATCTATACATATATTATATGATATTTCTGCATGACCAACATCATACATATATATATATATCTCCTAATTCTTATTAGTTAACATTCTAACCTATTTATATTTCTCCTTTGTACCCGGGCAACGTGTGGTAAATCTCCTAATTTCATTCATGTGGCGTCCATCGTGTGATATCATATCTATGCTGTGTCATTTTTGGTTTGTTATAGTCTGCAGCCTGCAGGTGCATGTGCATGGAGCCTGCACTCCTGGAGAATTGATAGATGCTTCTTCATGGGCCAAACGTATAGCCCAATTGAAAGGCTTGTTGGGCTAAGATTCAGGTCGGAAGTGATTTGGGCCCAACGTCTGTGTGGGCTGGACATGACTCCTGTGACAGGCTTCCATTCCACAGCAGCGTGCTACTCCAGCTCCACGTGGCCTAGTTGTGAGTAAATTCGCCCGGCCCATATCATCCAAAAGCCCAGAGAAACTAAACTATACCATATTGACTTTGGTGGGTGCTCAGTGCCCAAGGCCCAAGGTAACTGTTTAACTATGTACTAGTGTTGCTAAAAAAACTATGGACTCTAGAGAAGTATAACAGTTCCTCTCTCTCAAAAAAAAAAGTATACTAGCTTTAAAATGGATCGTTATACAGCTAGAAGATTATACCAGCTAGGAGTAAGAAACAAAGCTCCAGGTATACTGCGAGAGAAACATAGCTTTAGAATGGAGAGATTTTTCATCTAAACATTGGATGCAGCTGTTGACACCAAAATTTGGTAATGGAGTTTACTAATAGAAGCCGATAATTTGGTGAATATTTGTGAAGCAGTTTTCAGCCGGTTTATCTGGACTGCTCAGTTATAATATTTTAAATACTCGGCAAGGAACGGCAAAGCTCCTCATCGGCCCGGTTCTGTGCAGCTCAATATGCTCAAGAAGGAAATTAATTACTATGTTTTGGTTGGGCATTAGACACAATGTGGTCACGTGATATGCACAAGGCAAGATTCAGATGATAGTTCAATATATATTTGCATGCATGCAAGGCGCAACATCCGTAAGCAAGTTGACTTGGATTCTACAAAGTGCATGTCGTGTTTACCAGGTAGGGAAAGATGGAAAAGCACCCGGAGGAAGACTTGGTTACGGAAGGCACGCACACGAGCTTAATGGCCGATATCATCAAGGACAAATTCAGAAGGGGCACACAAAGGAAAGGTTTCCAGAGGTCATCACGTGAGCAAGGTGTTATGCTACACGTCCAATAATCGAAGATATCGGTCCAAGAAAAATGGAAAATTGATGCGGACAAATCAGAATCCAAGGGCGACACGTTAGCAGGCTGGCCAGAATATTTTATTATATGTTAACAAGGCTGCAGTTGTCGTCGATCTATTACTATCCTCATCGGCCCAGGAAACAACTACCTTACCAGAACAAAGTATTTGGGCCGATGACGTCAACAGAAGCCGATCAGCCAGAGCATAAAGCCGATGGTTTGCCGGATATAAAAGATGATCGAACTCCTGTTGATATGTCCAAGCCGCCATGCCCACAGCAACAGCGCGGTGTCGTTCCTAAAACCGATGAGAGCCGATCACTTCCTAAAATGGAATCGGCTGTGAGGATAGCACTTCACGTCAGGAAAGAGCTAACACATTACAGTGCCACGCATGCATATATACATGTTGACATGTATGGAAGAAGCTAGCAAGTGTGTATACGTCCATGCATGGTATATGCTTCTCAAAATACGTGAAGTTGATTGGTTGCTCAGAAGAAAGTCATACAAGGATTCTTGCTCCAGATTGCCAAAGACTGTGGTGTATCCATATATAAATAAGAATTGGCTATTCAGGACATATACTCCAGCGTCAGCTGGTCAAAGAAGGAGAATCGGCTATAAAGGAATTTTTGGACATATTATATTAAAAGCCGATGTATTCCTAAAGGGAAAGTAAATAAGAAGATTTACTCTGAGAGGATTTACGTGCATATACAAGAGTTGTTGAATGCCGACCACTAAGCTCATCGGCAGCAAAGGCTAGTACGTGTGCGTTAGCAGTGGAGGTAACTGCAGGAGTATTATGCAAGCACATCGGCAATACCTGCACGTGGTCCAGTACTAGAATCACATGATCAGCTCATCGTCACGACTTGTGTGCCGCCGGCACCGCTACCACTGTCATCATCTTGTTGGATGGGATCGCTCTCAACCACATGAGCAGGCGGCTGCTGATACAGACGAGCTCGGGCGACATGGTCGTCACGACCTTGATCTTCCTAGCTGATTCGAAAAATTCAGCAGTCGACAAATCGGGGGGAGAAGACTAAAAGTGGATTAAGCAAAAAGCCGGTGAGGCCAGTCTATCGGCTCCTATGTTAATCTGGTTTCGTCTTTTCCTGAGGAATATAAAGCTCAATTTGACAATGAAAGTGAAAGGTGATAGGCTCAGAAAGCTTGTTCTAAATGGAGGACGACATATATAGTTGTATGTTTCGATAAGAGAAGGAATCACAGAGAAGGAATCACAATGAGAGGTTGCATCAGAGACACGAAAGAAGTTGGCAACCATCGGCTGAAAATTATGGCCCTGTCTAGTTGCTTCAAAGTTCCAAAAATTTTACAAGATTCCCCGTCACATCGAATCTTTGGACATATGTATAGAGCATTAAATATAGATAAAAAATAACTAATTACATAGTTTGGTTGTAAATCACGAGATGAATCTTTCGAACCTAATTAGCCAATGATTAGACACTAATTACCAAATACAAACGAAAGAGTTACTGTACTTCTAACAATTTTACAGCAGCAACTAAACTAAGCCTATATCAACCAGGCTCCGAGAATTAAATGGCGCTTGAGATTTATATTATGATGGCCCAGAACGAAGGACAGTTTTTATTGTGAGTGGCCAGTAATGGAAGGAAGGACAAAATGGCTGGCTGTACCAGATCCCGATGCCCTTGCTCCGCCTCCCGACGCCCGAGCGCAGCTCCAGCAGACGCCCGTGCCCTTCCTCCTGTCGCGACTCGCGCGCTGCTACTCTGCCTCCTGACGGTCGTGCCTGCCGCCGGAGTTCCTGCCGAGAAAACAAACAGACGACGGACATTAAAGGTAGAGCTGAGATTAAAGGAAAATCAGCACGTCTCAACGCTTCCTTGGTCACTGTGCATGAGACTTCTCCATCGTATAGTGGACGGAGGGAGTAAATTAAAGTATGCATGCCTGGTGAATCTCGATGCAAGCCAGTCTTCCTCAACAAAACCAACTTCACTGTTACCTAATCCAAGTGCGCATATGCAAGCACGATTGTTTCTGACCCGGCATCATTTGGTGGCCTCATGGGTCAGATCCCCCGACAAAGCACCAGAAAAAGCTAGCACATCTTACGGAAAAAAGGTCTTTGTAATATAGGACCACGAGTCCACTATGAGATGTCTAGATCTGAGTTAGGAGTAGGCTTTACAGCATACTTCTTTTTTTTTTTGAGTGGATTTACAGCAAACTTCTACTGTCCTATACTTTGGGGGAGTCGTTCATGCTAGTGTTCTAGTTGGCACACCCGTAAGCTGCTGTCACGGTTTTTGTGGGGCCCGTTACGGCCCATTCAAGTTTGAGGGATCGGGACTGGGTAAGGCCATGGGCCATGGGTAGGCTACGTAGTTTTTTTTAATATAGAAACTGTGGCTCTATGGCCTTTCTATTAAAGACACAGGCTCCATCAAATCCCAAGCAGCAAGAGTTTGTACAAATTCCAGAAGGGGATGAACCCAAACATGAAGGTCACCCGGGTCCCAACTCCTAGCAAACTTTGCTAATTCATGAGCAACCAAGTTACAAGCTCTAGGAACAGAAAAAAATATCATTACAATCAAAGTGTTCCCGTAGCAAGAAACAAGTATCTCTGATCATCATTCCACAGGTTGCCAGATCCATAGAATGTGATTGTAATGCATGTTTTAGGACAACGGAATCAACCTCCACCTGGATACGAGAAATACCAATGTCAGTAGCCGCTTGCAGAGCTTGCTGACAAGCTATAGCTTCAACAGTGAGTGCATCCGGTGCAGCAAGTATACGTCCAGCACCGGCCAAGACCACATCACCATCATGATCTTGAATGATGAAACCCTAGCTACCTTCCATCAACTCTGGGATGAACGAACCAACCCGCCAAATCAAGCCCTTTTGCAAGGCCTGAAGACCTCGCACAATACTCCGCCACGTGTAGGAAATACCCGGTCCCTCTTTGGCTTGCAATAGAGAGTCATTAGTTCCATATTTTGCATTCAACAACTGTGCACATAAGGAGTCTGGATTCTGAAGAATTCTCCAACCCTACTGAGCCAGCATCGCAAGGTTGAACAGATGCAAATGTCTGTACCCGAGGCCACCTTCCTCTTTCCCCCTACACATTTCCTCCCAAGAGACTCAATGCATCTTATTTTCTTTATCCTATTGTGACCACCAGTATCGACAAATCATCTTACTCATGTCATCACATAGAGATTTAATAAGATCAAAACAAGACATAGCATACGCAGGGATAGCTTGCGCCACTGCCTTAATCAGAGTTTCTTTGCCCGCCTTTGATAGCAATTTCTCCTTCCACCCCTGAATACGCTTCCATAATCTTTCCTTCAAATATGCAAAGAGACTGGATTTGGATCTTCCCATATAAACCGGCAACCCTAGGTATTTTGCATTCATATATTCCTACGTGAGATCAAGATTTTGCATAAAATCCTTCTATTCTGGGCTTTTGTGTTCTTGCTGAAAACAATGGATGGCTTCTCTTTATTAATTTTCTGCCCCGAGCATGTCTCATAAATCTGTAGTACATGTCGCAGATGGGCTGCATTCTCTTCATTTGCTTTCAGGAGAAGCAACGAGTCATATGCAAACAAAAGATGAGTAATACTAGGAGCTCTTGCGCATATAGACACCCCATGAATTCTTCCTCTCGCCTCTGCATCATTTATCAAAGCTAAAAATCCTTCGGCATACAGTAGGAAAAGATATGGGGACAAAGTATCTCCCTGCCTCAACCCACGAGAAGGAATAATCTGCTCCATTAGACCACCATTCACCTTAATTCGCTATGTAACTGTTGAAATACACTTCATTATTATAGTGATCCATCTCTCATGAAAGCCCATTTTTCTCATTATCTTCTCCATAAATTGCCATTCCACTCTATCATAAGCTTTGCTCATATCAAGTTTAAGGGCCGCATATCCTTCTTCTCCCCTCCTTCTATTCTGCATAAGTGGTTCATCTCATAGGCAATAAGCACATTATCTGTGATCCGCCCTGGGACAAAAGCACTTTGATTTGGAGATATAATGTCTGGCAAAATAATTTTTAGACGGTTTGACAAGACCTTCGGTGCGATTTTATATACCACGTTGCAAAGACTGATTAAGCCTTTCTGGGTTCATCACTTCGGGAATAAGAACGACCACCGTGTCATTCCAAGATTCAGGCTTTGGCCCACCCTCCAAGATCACACGTGGAGATGTCTAGGTTTTGGACATCCGATGTCGCAACTTGCTCCAAATTTTTTGAAATTTTTATAATTGGCTCCACATGAGATACTATGACACCTCAATAAGTTTCGTGATTTTCCGACTTCGTTTGGATTTTATATAATTAAAAAGCACCTCTACCACGCATGGAAAGTCCTGTTCCGTGGACAAGGACTTCAAACTTTTGGGTGAGCTTCTGGACACGGCCTCAAAATACACTCTCCAACATGAATATCATTTTTCAAATGGCTAAGTTCCATTATTTCATGCACCTGCAGTTCAAACTTGGATTATACGGGGAAAATGCAAGGAAACAAAAAAAATCAACGAAATATAACAAAACAACTCAGAAAATCACGAAACTTCTCAAGGTATCATGTTATCACATGTGGAGGCTAGGAAAAAAAATTTGAGGAAGTTTGGAGCAAGTGGCGACGTCAAACGTACAAGACCTAGACTCATAAGGCAAAGAAAAAAACAAAAAAAATCTTTGCCGACTGCCAAATGGCGAGGCAGTCGGCAAAGAAGACGGCGATTTGCCGATTGTTGGCAAAGACTATCTTTGTCAACTGCCAATCTTTGCCACCTGCCGCAGCTAGACAGTCGGCAAGTCAGCACAGATTGGGGCAGTCGGCAAAGAGTAGTTTTCCCGTAGTGAGGCCGACCCGTCGCCCGGTGGTTCCTGGCCCTTCGCCGGCGACGCATGCGCTATGAACGGCCGCACGGCGCCGCCTCCTTCGACGCCGGCAAGGATGACTTGACGAGGTGACAAGGTGAGATGGTAAGGACCAATTCGTTGCTACGCCAACTCTCCCTACTGAGATACACTTCTTAACCTCGCACGTACGGTAGTGCTTGAATTGATTGCTGTCGTAATCCCCAAGCTTGTTTCTGTTAGCTTCTGCTACGGATTCCATTGCTTGATATTTCATTGGTTTGTGGGTGACTAGTATTCCAATGCCTTGTAACCAATTTTTTTGCTGGATGTTCCAATGACCTATATCTTGCAGAATCGTCCTGGGTCCTCTGGGTTTCAGAGGAAAGTTTAAGCTTGCGGCATCTGCACGCTGTGTGCATTGGCTCTTACATCTACTCCCTCTATTCGCTTGACTTCAGCAGTACTTTTCAGCGAGTAAATAGTATTTTTCTTTCACCACAAATCAGTATAAGCATCAGCATAAGCCAAATTTCAGCGAAACGAACAGGAAGTCGTTATGGCTTTTTAGGTATATAATTTTTGCTACATATCTAGACATACAAGTCATTCTGACATAACTTTTGCTTTTTATTTAGAAATACCAAAATCACTTATAATTTAGAATGGACGGATTAGTACATAATCTTGCTTGTTTGTTGGTGCCCACAAGATCAGAATATGCATAAATACATAGATGCTTAGTACAATGCAAGTATAAAGTTATCCCTCAACGAGGAATAAAATGTTGCTCTCTCACTGTAGCATTCATTTATTTATTTATTTTTGCTCCAGCATTTTTTTTTCTCTCCAGGTTACCTACTAAGTAACAAATTAGTTTGCATTAGGCGCTGCCTACACAGTATATGGAAAAAAAATAAGGTTTTGTTTTTCTCCATGTTACGTACTAAGTAACAAATTAGTTTAACATTAGGCATTGTTTTCACACTGTTCGCTTACTATTTGATACTGTCCATTCACTACTTGCCCGTCGCCCGCCCAGCGAAGCGCACGCTATTGAGCTAGTATATCTTACACCTGAATGGATGGACATGTTCCTGCAACCAGACCTGCTGGGATCGGAGGCGGACCAACGAGGTGCATCCATCCATGTACGAAGAACTCTATTGGATCTGATCTCAAGAATAAACTGTGTATATTTAAGTGGAGAAATTATTAGTACCCAATAGGCATAGACATGTAGTTTACATGGAGCAAATGATTCTGAGTTTCTGACTTTGTTTCACAAGGATTGTAAATTCCAGATTGTTGGGAATTAACACAGCATTATTACTTCCATGTAGATGCCCTCTGCTGTCTGCTCATCAAAGCAGAGCTTCAGAGAACAGAGGTTGCTTCAGAAAATTGGTCCTTGGGCCCTCGATTACAAGGAAGATGAGCTTGTCTGCACAATGGGGCTTGGGCCTATTGTTATCATCCCAATCTCCTTACTTGGGCGGATCCGAGATCTACTGTTCCTTCCACTCGTCCCGGCGGGCGGCGGCCGTCGGCGATGCATGCTGGGCGATGCAGGGCGCCGCCGATGACGACCACGAAGGGTTGAGGAGACACCACGTCCCTTTCATTCCTGCGATATGCTACTTATAGCTTGATTAGCGTCTCGTTTGTTTCTCCTGCAGTAGGAGTGAATTAAACTTCTATTGTATATATTTATTGAATATAATACTTGCAAACCATATATAATGCTGTTTGCTGTTACAGTCTTACTTCATCGGAAGAATAACTACAGATTCATGACAAGTACATCTTGCACACTATTGCACGAACTGAGCAGTCAGACACACTATTTTGCGCACAGCGTAGTTGCATACACTGTTTTTTCGGGGAATCCAACAGGGTGCTAAGAACTTCAATAGCTGACGGGGGTATGTAGACTTATTCTTTCACGACTCACCACAATCAAATTGTGGAGCCAACATCCTGATTAATTTCTTCAGCATCCATGTTCCAGAATACCTCAGGGCATTGGTCATCCCACATGGCAGTTGTTGCCGGAGCGCAGAAGGGGACACTGCTGCATGTTTTCTCGTCTGCTTGACAAATGCCCTGCAGCAAGGTAGGGGGGCACGCTCGAGCGTGGCCGGTGCTGGTGGTGCTCGCGCACCGCCGCTCGCTACCAGGTCTCATCCCGACGGCCGGAATCGATCGCCCTGGCCTTCCCCTTCCCTATATTGCAAATGTATGTTTTAAGTGTTTCACATGTTACAGAGGTACGTTGCAATTGTTACATGTGGATATTGAAAAAGTAGAACGAAATGTTGCACATATTGCCTATTTTTGTAAATGTTTTTAATGGTATGTTTCAAGCGTTTTAAAAAAAATGTTTCATATGTTTCAACGTATGTTGCAGCAAGTGTTTTATCTGGATATTGCACTTGTTTCACACACATGTTGTAAAGTGTTTTATCTGAATATTGCATATGTTGCAACAATATGTTTCAAATGTTTCCTATATGTCCGACGAATGTTGCAAAAATTATTTCATGTTGCAAGTGTGGGGGCACTATGATTGATGGGCACACGGCCCAGGCCCTGGGGGATGGAGGCGTGACAAAGTTGGGGACCGGCGGACAGGAGCGCAGTGATTTAGGGGGCGGCTCCGGGGTCACGCCCATGCAGAGAGAGAAGACGAGGTCAGCAGGGAGGAAGGACGGGGCGTAACGGGGGGCAAGGTGCACGTGCGATGCCGGTGCGAGGCGGACGAGGGCGGGTTATGTGGCCGTCCATCTGAACGTGAGGAGCGGCGAGCAGGCGTAGAGGGCGGGTTGCATGTGTGAGTCGGAGCGATACGGACAGAGACAGGCTGCTTGGGCATCTAGACGCACGTGTCCTTCCGGACGTCCAGGCACTAGCTACGCCATTACTGCAATGCAGGTACAAATAAAGTTATCTCTCAAGGAGGAATGAAATTCTGCTCTCAGTGCATCAGGCGTTGTTTGTCACTGTAGCATTCACTTTTTTCTTTCTTTTTTTTGCTCCAGCTTTTTTATCTGCAGTTTCCTACTAAGTAACAAATTAGTTTGCCATTAGGCGCTGCCTATACAGTGTATGGATTTTTTTTCTCCAAGTTACGTACTAAGTAACAAATTAGTATAACATTAGGCATGGTTGTCGTACTGTTTGCTGACTCACTATTTATCCCGTCGCCTGCGCAACGATGCGTGCGCTATCGAGCCAGTATATCTTACACCTGAATGAATGTACTTCCTCCGTCCATAAAAACATATAACTATGGTTCGCGTGTCAGAAAAAAATAGTTTACGTTTGACCAAATTTATAGTAAATAGTATTTATATTTATGACTCCAAATTAATTTATTATAAAAATATATTTTATAATTAATCTAATGATATTTATTTGATATTATAAACATTGATATTTTTTTATCTATAATTGGTCAAAGTTAAGATACTAAAACGTAATACTGTGCTAGAATTACATGTTTTCATGGACGGAGGGAGTACATGTTCCTGCAACCAGATCTGCTGGGATCAGTTGGACCAACCAGGTGCATCCATCCATGTACGAAGAACTCTATTGTATCTTATCTCAACTGTATATCTGAGTGGAGAAATTATTAGGGGTATTTAAATTCAGGGACTAAAGTTTAGGATGTCTCATCGAGCGTCATATGAGAGTCTTTAGATAGTAATAACAAAACAAATTACACAAGTCCTCAGTAATCCGCAAGACGAATTTATTAAGCCTAATTAATACGGTATTAGTACATGTTTACTGTAGCATCACATTGTCAAATTATGGACTAATTAGGCTTAAAAAATTTATCTCGCAAAGTAGTCACAATCTGTGGAATTAGTTATTTTTTAGTCTATATTTAATACTCCATGTATATGTCAAACATCCGATGTGATAAGGACTAAACATTAGGGGGAGGAACTAAACCAGGCCTTAGTACGTAATAGGCATAGCCATATTATAGTTTACATGGAGTAAATGATTTTTGAGTTCTGACTTTGTTTTACAAGGAGTATAAATTTTAGTTGGGTGTGGCTGACGCCCGGATAACTGGACGGACACGTGCATTCGGATGACAGCATAGCTCGCTCTGTCTCTTCTGTGTTCACCGGTCCTTCCCCTGGCCCCCTCCTCTCTCTCTCCGACTCTCCGTGCGAGCCACACACGGGAGCCGAGATGAGCGGCTGAGGATGAGCACACCGCCAGCGCACCTGACCTGCAGCATCCCCGTCTGCCTGCCCCTGGCTCATTCCCGACCGAACAACATAAAACACTTACAATATGAATGCAGCATAAGACTGAAAACAAAAAAACATTTGGAAACATGCTCCTACAACATGTGTGTGAAACACATGATACATTCAAAATAAAACATTTGCAATTTGCAACATGAAACCACTTGCTACAACATAAGACTGAAATAATTGAAACACTTAGAACATACTACTGCAACATATGTAACATCCAGATAAAAAATGATTGCAATATACATCTGAAAATAGATGAAACATTTTGAACAAACTCTTGCAACATGACTCTGAAACACTTGCAGCATCCCTCGATCTACTTTTGTAACATCAAAATGAAACAATCACAACATACATCTTCTTTTATATTCCCAATGTTTGACTCAAATCTTGTCCAAAACGATTTCTTTTACCAACATGAAGGGAGTATGCAATATAGGGGAGGAAAGGCCTCAGCACATGCGCCCCAGCGGCCATGGCGGGGTCAGCAGCTTGCGCGATGACGATGGGAGATGGACGGACGGACGGCAAGCGAGCGAGCGAGTGGCACAGGTGACTAGGACAGGCACGTGGGGGTGGCCGGCGATGGGGCGCGGGGCGGTGGGGCATGGCGCGGTAGTTGACGAGCGCGCGATGGGGGTAAGTGGTGTGGACAATGAGTGGCCATGCTGCTTCAGGGCCCGGGCGGATAAGCCCGAAGAGTGGGGGGCAAGCGGATAAACACGAGGAAGTAGAGATTTTGTTTTTTTTTATTTGAAGCCCGCTCCTGAGGAGCCGTGTCCGGACAGGGTCAGGAACGGACGCCCAATTATCGATTCCAGTTTTTTTTTGGGAACACTGCATTATTACTTCCATCAAAGCAGAGCTGTCTGCTCATCAAAGCAGAGCTTCAGAGAGCAGAGGTTGCTTCAGAAAAATGGGCCTTGGGCCTCGATTACAAGGAAGATGAGCTTGTCCATACAATGGGCTTGGGCCTATCCGAGATCTTCTGTTCCTTCCACTCGTCCCGGCGGCCGTCGGCGATGCATGCTGCGCGATGCAGGGCGCCGCCGATGACGACCACGAAGAGTTGAGGAGACACCAAGTCCCTTTCAATCCTGCGATATGCAACTTATAGCTTGATTAGCGTCTCGTTTGTTTCTCCTGCAGGAGTGAACTAAACTTCTGTTGTTTTTTTAATAATTGAATAATATTTGCAAACCATATAATGCTGTTACAGTGTTACGTACTTCATCGTAAGAACTGACAGTCTGACACAAACTATTCTGCGCACAGGTAGATGCATACCCTGTTTTTTCGAGGAATCAACAGGGTGCTAAGAACTTCAATTACTAACGGACGGGGGTGTGTAGACTTATTCATTAACGATTCACCACAACCAAATTGTGGAGCCAACATCCTCATTTCTTCATCATCCATGTTCCAGAACACCTCAGGGCATTGGTCATCCCACATGGCGCCAGTTGTTGCCGAAGGGCAGAACGGGACACTGCTGCATGTTTTCTCGTCTGCTTGATGAATGCCCTGCGGCAACGGAAAGGCAGGTGCGTGCAGTGGCGTCTCCATCTCCCTCCAAATCTTATCCATGGGGAATCCATCGGTGCTCTCAACGACACTACCTGTGATGCAGCTACTGACATTGACATCGTGAGTGTCACCACAGCTCATACCATCGACAGGAGCAGTGTCAAAGAGGCAGCTGGATTGGTACATCAGTGAGAAGGATGAGGACGAAGGCGACATGCTCATCTCCCTCTCCTGCGCTTTCATTCTCATGCGTGTCTTCCAGTAGTTCTTGATGTCGTTGTCGGTGCGGCCTGGCAGCCTCCGGGCTATCCTAGACCAGCTTCACATCATCGAAAATCTCAGTGTGAGGAGTTCCAGCTTCACCTAAATTCAGTGATTGAGGAACGAAACTGATGTCTGCAAAAACGTTACTGGGACGATCAAAACAAACCTGTTACCCCAGCGAGCATGGAGCTCGATGACAAGGCGTTCCTCGTGCGGCGACAAGCGTCCGTGCTTGCGGCTGGGGTGGAGGTAGTTCACCCACCGGAGGCGGCAGCTCTTCGTTAGAATGGATCTCAACCGAATTGGCCCAACAGCCAACTCGGACCCCTTGACCATGCCCAGATCGGAGGTGCTCAGCAACACACGGCTGGTGGGCCCCTGTCGAGCAGGCTACATACAGGAGGTGGGGGCCAGGGCTCACTTCATGAGGTTGAACGCCGCCACACCCCACCTAACTACCTAGTCCGATCAAGAGGGACGCCTGTAGGCGACGGGAAGCTCCACCGGTGTTGCCACTGCTCCACTGCTTCACCGTCCGTCGCTGCCCTAGCGCAGATCTTCACCGGTGAACCTGTGATGGCCAGATCCGCCTCCTCAACTCCTACTGATGGTATGTGCTTAACCCTAACTTCCCTCTCCCTTTAGTCTTCTCTCAAGTATGTCTACTTTATCCCAAATGCAAAGACTTCTACCCGCCACGTCTACACCTAGAGGTCCTATAAAACCTAATATCAAAGCCAGGGGTTAACTAGAGTGTAGATCCGAGTAGAAATTGAAAGAAATCAATCGAGATGGATCGAATCGGATGAAATTTTTTGATTTTGTCAAACCCTAACCCTAGCATTAAAAGTCGAAGTGGGGACCTACCTGGCCTCCCTCACCGCCGGCGCTACCGCCATTGAGCGGGAAGGAAGGCACCGCCTCTGTGCGGGTAGAGACCCGGGCTACCGGCCGTGGAGGTTATGCCATCACGCGGACCGCCCGCCTCGAGCTCGGGGTAAAGGGCAACGTCGCAAGGCCGCTCGACGTTGGCGCGCTCAGCCTCGGGCGACCGTGCTCGCCGGCGAGGGGCCCCGCAGCGGCGCCACCACCCGCTCTTCCTCCAGCCACTGCTGCTTGGCACCATTGCTCGGCTATGTGCTGGGAGAGAAATGGGATGGGGAAGAGACAAGGAAAAGGAGAGAAAGGGGCACCGACCGGGATTCTCTCGGACGGAGCCAGGTTCTCGCAACCACCGGCGGCCAACGCGGCCATGCGCCACCGGCGGATCTCACTCGCTCATGCGGGGATAGAACATAAGGGAGGAGGAGCGAGGAAGAAAGGGAGGAAAGGGGGCTGGACTCGCTCTGCGGTGCTTCTCTTCCTCACCGGCGCCGGCGAGCACGCGCGGCCGACGCCGCTGCCTCTCCTCCTCTCGGCGTGCGGCGCTCAGAGAGAAAGGAAAGAAAGAATGGGGGATAGGGTTTTCGGTTCGCAGCCGGGGTGGGAATAATTTGTTCCTCCTACACGCGCGTGCGGTCGTCGATCATGATGACCGGCTGACAGTGGCCAGGCCACTTTGAGCCCAGGCGGATGGCACCTTTCCTGGCCCAGACCTAGGTTGCGGCCTGGACACGGGGAGTGCACAGCGCCGAGGCGTGCGCGCGCAGGCCGTGGACTATTTCCTTCCGCTGGGCCGTAGCTTGGCCATAGCTGGGCCGAATAAAAAGTATCAGATAAGCATTTGTTTATTCCTTTTTTCAGAAGCAATTTTGATGAATTGAATCTCTGTCAAAATTCGAACCAACGAAAGAATTTTTCCAGACGGTATAGAGTCAAGGAAAATGCTTCTGAAAAGTGGATAAAATATATTTTTCCACTGCAAAGTTAAAGATTATTGTCTTCTCATTAACTTCGAACCAACGGGAGAATTTAATTTGAAGAGCAGTTATAGTTATCCAGTAAATGATGAAAAGTTGATCCTCGAGTTAAAATTGGTACCAACGGAAAAATTTTAATTGGAGGAATAGTTAAGATAAATTACGATATTGTTATTTTCTGACCAACGTTGATGATAACAATATTATAAGTTTATTTATGAGTTTAAGTTTAAAGTTAATTATGCTATTGTTATTTTGTGACCAACGTTGATGATAACAATATTATAATTCTATGAGTTTTATGTTTAACGTTTAAATCTCTGATAAATTTTGCATCAAAGTGGCCAATTTTCAGAGAATAAATAAGAAATAAGAGATGCTCCAGAGCGAACAGAATATAATGTATTTTCATGTTTCCGATGCAATGATGATAATGATCTTCTAATTAAATTCAAACCAACGGGAGAATGTAATTTTGAAGAGGGTTATAAGATAATTGGGTTTTCATATGTTAATTTCATTACTGCCCAACGGTGATGTGAAATTAATGTATAAGAATGAAGTTTTGTTCTATTTCTGCCCAACGGTAATATACAATAGAATTTAGAGATTTAAAAGTTTAATGTGCATATCTTTAAAAAATGGCTTCAAAAAAAAGAATTCTAGAATATTGATCCAAGAAAAGAGATAGATCATTGAGAGTCTTATTTAAAAAATGTCTTCTATGTACTCTCTATGAAGATGAATTTATTTCCAGTTTCATTGATGAGAGTTGTAAAAGTCATATACATGTTTAATTTGACCAACGTTGGATTAAACATGTGTATTAAAAGAATATTTGGATTTATTTCTGAATTTGATGATTCAGATTTATTTCTGAATTTGATGATTGAATATGAGCTAATCCTGGCATTTATGTTCGTTCGAGGGAATTATCTTGTATGGCGGAAAAAGTTTGTGTGATAGTACCCGCATGGCGGGAAAAGTTTGAGAAAATACCCGCATTGCGGGGTAAAGTTGGCATAGTACTTATGTTAATCAATCCTGCGTGATGGGAGAGTTTTGGCATAGTACTTATCCCGCATGGCGGGAGAAAGATGTGATGACTCATGTGCTCTAAGTGTATCCCGCACATGGAGAGAAGTTTAGGGTATCTCTTATGGTATCCTAGTATGAGTTTAAGGACAAAAGGAAGTTGCAAACGAACCTCATGATAAGAATGACATGCAAGAATGACTTACAGAAGTATTGATAATAATGGACTATGTTGAGTTTTGAAGTGAAATGAGGAAAATGTACTCCTATACGAATTAAGAAATAACTTTGTTTGCATAATGTAATCATGTGGATGAAGTATGTAATCAAAGTTTCCTCATTCAGTAGAGTTCTGAATGTTTTTTAAAATTATGGTAGAAAAGTTCATACCACATTTCGAGGGGGAGAAATGTGAGATTAATTAAGAAAGACAATTAAGAAATATAATTCCCCATACTTCAGATAATGCAATGCATACTATGCATTGAAGGCAAGAGTAATCTATAAAAGATAAATGTGATCATCGAGAGAGTAAGATAGTCATAATAACGATACCCCTAAAGTAAAGAAATAGCTAAATTTCTAGACCTTTTACAGTTTCGATAGGAAGATAGCATAGTTGACCAGTATTCAGATTAAACCTAAAATGAGAAAGTTTGAAGATGGGACAATCTGGGAGAGCATAGTACAAGAGACCTAACTCAGCAAGGAGGATGAATAATGTAAACAAGGATCTTGTTATACAGGACCGTGTAGAATCAATTGCCTTTTGGCAATAAAGGTCAAGAAATGCTAGTAGCTGAGGCCCCAGAAGTCTCAAAAAATAAGAGAATTAGATATATTTGATGATTTTAAAGTCTATATTAGTGAAATTCAAATACAAAGTGATTCCACCTTATTTGAAGAAGCCATTAGAGGCGTTCACTCCAAATGGCAAGAAGCAAAGGAAGATGAAATGAAATCGATAATACCAACGATGTTTGGGACTTATTAGAAATTCCTAATAAAGCCAAAACAGTAGGTTGTAATGAGTCTTCAAGTCAAATGTGACTTCAAAGGGAATATAGAAATATATCAATGAGCACCAATAATATTTTGAGATCTAGAATAAATTTCTAAGAAGCCAAAACGGTAGGCTGTGATGGGTCTACAAGACAAAAAGTGACTCCAATAGGAATATGAAAAGTTATAAAGTGCCACTTGTGGCGAAAGGAATTACGCGAAGGAAATGAATAGATTATAATGAGTGCTAGTGGCACCTCATGATCTGAGTTACATCAGATGAAAGTAAAGATGGTATTCTCCAATGAGATTTGTATAAAAATGATTATATGGCACAACCCAAAGGTTTTGTAATGGAAAGAAAAGAATGTAAGAGATGCCACCTATAGGAATCTCTTATGGACTAGAGCAAGTCTCTAGACTGTGGCATTTAAAGTTGAAGAGTCAATTAGAAATTTTGGGTTAAAGAGAATGAGAGGACAATTGTGTTTGTACAAAGTTATAGAATGAGAAATTCATTTTCTAATCCTGTATATGTAGATGACATCTTACTTGCTAGTAGTGAGTCAATCTATTGCATGAGAACAAGAAGTTCTTATCCTCAAGTTTCAATAAGAATGTTCTTGGTGAAATGTCTTTCGTTATAAGAATTGAAACTCACCGAGATAGAAGAAAGGAGTATTACGACTATCGCATGGGCATATTTAGAAAAGATTCTAAAGAAATAAAGTATACATGCGAGAAAGCTTGCGCCTGTTCCTATAGTAAAGGGTAATAGTTTTGGAAACTTTAGTGTTCCAAAAATCAATATGAAATAAATCAAATGAATATGGTACCATATGTTTTGGCTATTGGAAACTTAATGAATGCACAAGTATAATATTACCCTGATGTAATTCACGTATGCGGGTTATTTTGGTAAAAGTTCAGTCCATTTGCTTCTCTCGTGGCTAACGTGACGCCATGTAGAATGACTGACGTAGGCCATGCTAGCGAACAACGCTTAATCAGGTAAATTGGATGATTTCAAGTGTTAAAGAAGTCTAAAAGCTTTTTTCTATCGGACAGAGATAAATCGGGCTCATGCACTAGTCTACAGAGGTGAGATAGATTTTTTTTCAAAAAAAGAAAAATGCACTCGTCTGAAATGGGCCTTGGGCCTCCTCTTATTAGACACATATTTCGTTACTTGGGCCGATTCGTCGCCCTCTCTTCCCCCTAGCCCAGTGAGTCCCATCATCTCAACTCTTCTTTCCCTTTCGCTACAGTAGAACACGGCGACCGAACGGCGATTCGGCCAGCTTCCGGCGTCGAGTTCGTCGGCGCCTTCTCTCCGCCTTGGACCAGCACGGCGCCGGCAAGCGGAAAAGCCTAGGGTGTCGATTCCTGTACCACGTTTCTAGATTATCTTGCTGCGACATTGAATAAAGTCACCCCTTTTCTTCAGGAAAAAAGCCCAGTCTTTCTGCTTACCAGTCGTCCTCGCGCTGCCGCTGCCTCCGCCGGCAATGCAGGGCACCGACAATGTGAGAAGCTAAGGTTCGTTGCAATGGTACCCGACCTCCCTTTGCATCCCGGGATACGTTTATTTTTCTCGCGCGTTAGTGCTTGATTGGATTCTCCTTTGCAATCGCGGTCATTAATCCCCAGTCCTGCTGCAGATCTAGAATCCGGTGCGTTTCTTTACCCTGCACTGCACTAGGACTAGGAGGTAGACTAATTTTCAGCGCAGACAATGTGGGGATGTGATATGAGGTGGAGGGAGGTAGGAGGTTTACCTAACAAGCCAAATGGGCGATGGTGTTTCTGTTTAGGTTCTGCTACGGGAGTAGTGACTAGTATTCAAATGCCTTGCCAATATTTTTGTTGGATGATAGGCTGTTTGGTCATACCTAATGTAGCATGAATTCCCTCCCAAGGTGCTTACAAGTGGAGATGTGATTAGGTATAGAGCGCCAAACAAGTGGTACCATGGCGAATTTTCCATTGACTTTGGCTTTCTTTTTTTCAGAGAGTTAAGTTTTGTCTGTGAACAATTACGGAAAACGCCGAATCCATTTAGTGCGCACTGGGTTAACTTATAATTTTCCTCTTTTTTAATAAACAGTGTGTAGAGAGAAAGCGAGCGCATTCAATTATATAAGTTTCACATAACCCACTCCTTCGCCTTCCAGATATTTTTTCTTGACGTCACAGTACTTCCTTTGGATCATTAAGCTATTAGTATCTGCAAATGCTTGCCGAACTATTTTAGGTACTAGGGAACGTGATAACAACTTTTTCTTGACGACTCAAAGGTTCCGAGATTGATTACAAGATTAACCAACTACAGTCTAGTATGCTTCATTTGAATTTTGTTTCAGATAGTGTGTGCTGACATTGGGCTGTCAAGTGAAACGTCCTTGATTTCCACGAAGGGAAATCCTCAAAAACGAAGTGTAAAATGACGAAACATTCCGTCAATTTACCCAAATCTCAGTGATACATAAAGTCATGTACGAATATCAGAGTACAATAGAGAGTTTTACATAATTTATTCTCATCGCCTCGCAGGGCGGAACACACTCACACAAGCATCCAGAACAGCATCCGACGTAGATAGCAGCGGAAAACAATCTTCTGAAACCAGCTTGAGCGTAGAATAGACCCTCTAGTCCTCCCAATCATCGTCCTCATAGTCGTACTCGGGCTCAGAACCTGTCAAAAATCTATCAGTACTCTTGGTACTGGCCACGCATCGCCCACCCTATGCTTACAATGCTTCGTGGAAAGTGGAATGCATCGAGAAAAGTAGAAATAGACCTATTTTAGGCTATGGGTTTCCTATGCAAGTTGTTAATATTTTAATAGTAAGACATTCATCAGTTTTTAACCCATCTTATTCTCATATTTTCCCAATCCCATCACACACAACACATCTCATCTCACTCTCTCTTTAAGCGACGAGATTGACTCCCGCTCAGATCACGTCTCAACGGCCAAAGCCGGAAACCAACACAACCCGGGGGGAAAAGGTAGAAATGACTCCTCTCGCTAATCAAGTGAAGCGTAGGTCATGGGAATGTCCATATCCGCGGACGCGGCTATACGTATAGATCGATTAACTCTGCAGAGTGTGTACACCTGGTAATCCACAAGATCGCCATCCTCGACGATCCGGCTCGTCTAGGCTGATTCCGACTGCCTCCCAACCGGGACAGTACCACCCTACCACTCAGCCCAAGGCCACCCCGGTGTCCACCGAAACGCTGAGACTGTGAGACGTAGTACCGTACCCCCAAGGGCACTACGCTGTCTTAGGAGGGTGTGAGTCCCCATGCCCGTATCTCCCTACAATATCACCTTCCAACCTAGTAGTAGTGGTACCGCCCTAGTCAGTCGGGTAATCGTCTCCCGCCCATCAGGAGCGAGTGGTGTGCACGAAGGTCCCATGGTTCCAGTTCTCAAGACATACCAGTCCTTAGGAGGACCAGACAAGATATCTTCTCAAAGGGGAAACACCGTCTTCCCCGTGCCACGATGCACCTCCACCAGGGATAACCAACATCCCAGTTCACCTCACAATATACCCGCCACAGGTATCTCTCGAGAGGGATGCCCAGGTCGCACCCCTCCAGCAAGACTTGCCCCAAAGACTCGTCGTAGGATCCTGTCCAATCGACTTAACCCTCACCACTCACCCAAGACGCACACCAAGATCTCCCTAGTTTTTTTATCAGGTTTACCAAGTTCTCGGCACTACGTGCCTTATACATATACGCCTCTCACTCACCGGCATCACATCACAGATATAATGCGAGTAAGAGTAAAAGCAGTAATATGTAACATGCGAGCATCTAGCCTAACAGTAGGGTGAGTAGGAGTAAGGTTGCAACAAGGTAAAAGGCTCAAAGTAAAGCATCTACCATGCAGTCTATCAACATATTATTTCACAAAAGGTAAAGCGCTAGCAATTCTATGTTTGCATGCGTAATAGGTTTTATGGAGATGGGTGGGGCGTGGCACCTGGCAGGTCGTCTCCCAAGTCCTCGCTGTAGTCGGGGTCGTACTCCTCTGTCGGCAGGTCCTCCGGCTCTGTTAAACGTAACGTAGAGTCGCATTAACGACTCCTATAGAGGTGCACAAAGAAGCAACAGAAATTCAAAAGGTCCAAATGCACTCAAACATAAGCCTAAGATGTAGAGCTCATTTTTAGTAAAATTTAGAAACTAGTTTGGTATTTTTCTGAGTTAAAATGAATTAGTTATGAATTTCCAAAGATTAAAAGAATTTCTGAAAAAGGAAAAAGAACTGAAAAACCCAGGAGTGACACGTGTCAGGCTCTGATTGGCCGAAACAGAGCGAGTCACTGACATGTGGGTCCAGGTCAACGGTCAGCGTTGACCGGTCAACGGCCAACGTTGACTGGGCCGCGACCGGGCTTGGTTGGGCCGGATTTGGGCCGGACTGGGCCTGCCACGTGGCGAACTCAGGCGCTGCCACGTCACACAGATGGATTCAAAACAGGCTCTGGCTCGTGTGGGCGTGGCTCACCGTGGACTGTGCGGTGTAGTTTGTGAACCGCAGTCTCGGTCCGTGGTGGACCGAGTTCACCTGTTATCTCCACCTCTTGGTCTACGGTGCACCGGTCGCACGGTTCAAAGTGGCAGCAACACATTTCCCCCTCCTATGCTTCCCGGCCGTGCTCCCGTGCACGCCGCCGTCGGCATGGCGGTCACGAGCGGCTTCCCCGGTGGCTCCTTTTCCCCTTCTTGATGCGCACGGTGCGTACCTTGCCGAGGCGAATCGATCTAGCTCCTCCCCTTCTTCTCTACCGGCTTGATTTGGAAGGAACGACCTCGCCATGGCCGCGTGCTGGCCATGGCGAGCATGCCCTGGACGCTGCTCGCGGTGGCGCGTTCCCGCGCCCCTAGCGTTCGGTACCGCGGTGCTTGGTTTTGATACATGAGTGCAAGCGTGTACGTGACCTTGTATGCCTCTTCTTCCTTCCTCTATTGCCTAGCATTTCAAGAGTGAGACTTCGCCATGACTTGGTCCGGCCATGGCGACTATGTGCTGTGCATCGGCATGCCGCGGCCAATACCAAGCCTCTGTGGCTCGACCAGGCCAACGAGTGTGCGCACCACGTGTGCGTAAGCGTGCGATCAAAGCGTGAGGGTCGCGGATGTTGCCTAGATGATCCACGGTGCTGACTGGCGAGGTGGTTCCATGTCAAGCTCAACCGGCGGCGAGCGAGGTGAGATGGTGAGCTCACTGTAGGTGGCGATGGCAAAAGGATGTCGGTGCAGGGCGAGTTGGTGCGGTGCCGAACGGTAGCCGTGCAGTCCCGCGACGAAGAAGGTGAAGCCCGGTTTCTTCCCCGTCTCCGATGTCCCGAGCGGCGGCGGCGGCTTCCGTCCCCTGCTTCCCTCTTCTTCCTTTCTCTTCCTACCCCCTTCTCTTCTCTCCTAACGGTGTATCGCGAGTTGGGTGCCACCAAGGCGGCGGGGAACGGAATGGAAGGAGGATTGGTACTCGGCTTCAGAATTTTATAGACCGAGCTCGACCGTGGCTATGGCGGACGGTGGATGTGTCGATTTGGACACGTGGAGGTGATCGGGGTGATTTGGAGACGGGTTTTGGGGCGGCCACAAGATGGTGCGTGAGTTGGTGTCACCAATTTGGAATCATTGCGGTTAGGGTGGTACGGTGGTGGCAGAGCTCGGTGGACCATGGCGACCATGCGCGTCGCACTGTGTGTGAGAGCGGGGCGAGGCGAGCGTGAGCGGTTGACGTGTCACACTGCGGGGCAGAGCCGCAGCGGCTTGGCGCGCACGCCTACGGCCGGGGGCAAGGGGAATCTTTCCCACGCCAAAACCGTGACCCTGCCTCCCCACCTCTTCTTTTTCTCGTCGGGCGAAACAGAGAGCAGGGGAATCGGGAGGAAGGGGATGACCCTAGGGGTCCACCTGTCAGCGTCTGCGAGAGAGGAAGGGCGGGCCATCCCTGGCGGTTTGCCGATCGGCCGGCTCAAGGCGGGTGGGTGGGCCGGCTCAAGTTGGGCCAGCTCAAGGCGGGTGGGCCGGCTGCGGTTGCGGCTAAGCGGGCGGCTATTGGTGATAGCAGGCTGGCTCGGTGGTAGCGGGCCGGCTCAAGAGCTGGGCCGAAAAGCTTTCTTCTTTTTTTGATTATTTCAAAAGGCTTTTCTGTTTTGCATTTTCTTTATATAATTATGCGAAGCGTTTGTATGTAACCAAATATATATATTGCCTCCATTTATCTAACAGAATGGGATCTGCTAAATATATTTTTGGGTTTCCTAATATTTGATAAGATTATATTTGTACATTTAGTTATAAAAAAAATTAGCTTAAGAAATGTTGTTGCCAACATGAGTAAGCCCTAGTGGGGTCCACTAAAGGTCGGTTATGGTTTCAATTATTTGCCACGGTTGTAATTACACCTTTATTTGATTTAAAATAAATGTGACTATTTTCATTTAACCGAAAACAAAGAACATAAGAAGCAACTCATGAATATATAAAAAAATATGCAAAAAGAAATGTAAATATCTACTTTAGGGTCTACTGGTGCAACTAGGTAGTAGTTTTCCTACATGCCACTCACCAATCATAGGTTGTTTTTGGAAAAAAAATTGTAGTTGTGATTTTTGGTCTGTTGGAAATTTCTGGGCTGTTACACGAAGTATCTGGTGTATCTACTGCTCTGCTCTATAGCATCTATTTGGCATGTTCAGCCCTATACTGTGGCAGGACTGGAGTTTTGCACAATTTCAATAGTGAGGTCCTTCTGGTTGTTGTAGCCTTGATATTCAGGGATGCTTCCTGTGTTTGATTTCTTATTCAGGACTCTTACCCATGTCTCATTGCCATGCACAATGTATCTGATTTTGGATCATTGATGGATAATATAATGTATTTTCTAGTTTGTTAATACACCTGAATAAACGGCAAGTTAATAGTGCTTTTCAAAATATGACATGCTGCCAGCTGCCTCATAAATTCTAGTTTCCAAATGGGCATATAGAGTACACATTTTTGTATCATAGTCTTGTGATCTTCTGGTACTTCGACTTCCTCCCTGATCTAAAAGAATCATAATTGCATCACGCATTGGAAATTTTCTTGTTTACAATTGTTGTTGTTAGATAAGTATGTAAAACACCATGGCCATAATCTGCTACTATGCTTTGCTATTAGGCTCACCTGATGTGCTGTCTTTTGCTGAGTTGTTTTCCATTTGTGAATTCACTATATATGTAGATGTAGGTAGCCCCAACATGTGTCCTTTTCCTTTTTGCAACTTGCATTATTTAATTTAACAGAAGGAAAAGGAAAGAAACTTTTAATTCTTATCTGTATCATAGCTTTTCTCCAAGTTGTATGCTGTGGAGTGAAAGAGAGCAGTGATGGCCAGGTCTTTGTGGTCCATGCACTACCTTATTGCTCAATTGGATCAAATTTTAGTTTAATTATTTGCAGCAGCAGTTTCAACAAGTAGTTGGCTTTAAAGGTCTTGAGTGTAGAGCACTTATCAACAATTTTTATTTACATTATCACACACATTAAATTTCTTATTTCTTATTGTTGCTTGCATTACCTGCAACTTCTTCCTCGTCTTATTGGTTAGTGTGATTTAAATTTATTATTAAATACTAATGCTAACCAGCTTTATAATTATTGAGAGACGAAATGATAGCTCACTCACTCTTGCACTTAACCTGCCAGTTCTGTTCTGTTCACTTGTACTGACATCTACACTGTCCAAAAGTCCTCACCAATATTGGCCTGGAAAAAGCTAATGGTAGTGCATCCCATGAAAGAACTCAGTGGGTTTTTCTTGTCACTGATGTTTCTGGCCTGTTTCAGAACTTACCTATGGACAAGCTGCATACGTGTACCAAGATCTCTATTGAAACTGTACTTAAGAATAAACAGGCTGTTATTCCTATTCCTGCTCTTTATTACAAATAACTTGTGGATTTGTTTCTGTTAGACAGGCTATTAGTGGCCTAGCTAGGTTTAAGCCGTGGTTGGGCTTAGGCCCATGCACTTAGGGTTGCTGCTGCCTATAGCTCTGCATGCACATGTATCCTGTACTTGTCAATCATCAAGCTAATCCCACGCAATATTCCTCGCTTACAGTTTCTGTTTAACATGTTGTAAACTAAGTTCTCGTCTATCTTGGGCTCTATTTTATTGGACGAATATTTTGTATTCTCTGTCTCCTTTTTTTCCTGAATACAGATACAGTTTTATCAAGTTTTATTTAGAACTAGAGTTTTTAGGGCGGCGGCTGGGGGGGGGGGAGAGGGGGGGTGGGGACCCTTTGTATTATATTCATATTCTATTGAATAATAACTGCAAACCAGATTATGCTGCTATTTGTTTGGCACAATAACAACAGAGATAATTAATATATGATGCATATAGAGCGTCCTTGTATTGCACACTACTCCACAAACTGATACAAACTATTTTGCACACTACATAGATACATACATCATAAGCATACCTCCAGTATTACAGTAAATTTTAAAATACAGAAACCCATACTAATGCAAGCATAGCTAGGAAGTACAAGTACTGCAAATCTGCTAGGCAGATGGTTGAGGGACCTGACCTATATAGATGTATTCCTTCAGCCTTCAATAGTGAGGGCCTTATTTACCATAACCAAATAAGCCAACATCATGGTTTCTTCATCTTCTATCACATCATGATTTCTTTATCTTCCATCTTCCAGAATACCTCAGGATATTTGTAGTCCCACATAGAAGATGATGGTAGATGACAGGGGATACTGCTGCATGTCTTCTCTTTCCCTTCAGCAATACCCAGAAAGGCAGGTGCCTGCGGTGCCTCAATCTCATTCCATATCTGATCCATGGGATATCCATCCATGACACTCTGTGTGTTCTCGAGGGCGCTGGTGACGCAGCCACCATTGTGAGTGTCACCACTGCCCATCCCAATGACTGGAACGGTGTCAAGAAGGCAGGCTTGGTATGTCAGTGAGGAGGATGAGGATGAAGGTGATGAAATGTTCATCTTCCTCTCCTGTGCTTTCTTTCTCATGTGTGTTCTCCAGTAGTTCTTGATCTCGTTGTCTGTACGCCCCGGCAGCCTCCGTGCTATCCTAGACCACCTAAATATGGAGAATTTGAGTGAGCTTTGTCTTCACCTAAATTTAGTAACTGAGAAATTATTCTCTAGAAAAACTTCAGATCAAACCTGTTCCCCCACCGAGCATGGAGCTCAATAATAAGGCGTTCTTCTTGTGGTGACATGCGGCCATGCTTGAGGCCAGGATGAAGGTAGTTCACCCACCGCAGGCGGCAGCTCTTTCCTGTCCTGTTGAGGCCTGCATGAACATAGAGAACGTATAGTATGAAGAGGGCTGGTTAGACAGGAAGACATTTATGTTTGCGACTTTGCGCTAAGAATAGCAAAATAGCTACCTAAGTTGTAGTTTCCCAACCCCTCAAACCTGAGACTTGGGCAATGAAGTCCCAACGACGGTCACCAAACAGGCGGACAGTGCATACCAGTTGCATGTCCTCCTGCTCTGTCCATGGCCCTTTACGCATCTCCTCTCTCACAGTCACCATGTTACTACCACACTAACGTTGCTCGCTTCTACCTTGGATAGGCTGGGAACCAGTCTTGGTGTTCTTCTTCCTCTGTGTGCTTGTGGGCTCCAGTTTCAGGTTTAGATCCTTGATGAACTCCAGCCTGATAAGAAGAAGGTAGCTATTAGGGAGAAGAAGCCACTATGTCTTATGCTTCGTACTGAATTGCTGTCTTCAGCCACTCATTTATAGGCAACAGGAGAAGCTCTTCCCTCTCAATAAATAAATATAATAGGAAGCGGTTGTGTGGTCACATGACGTAGTGCATGCGATTTTAGAGAATCCTATAGGTCCTATCATCACTGGGGCTGTGTGTGCTCAGACTTAGCTAAGAAATTTTACTTCCCCTGGTTATTGCTTTGAGTAACATATTAGCAGGGACTGGTCAAGTCTACTTTGTTTATATGGATTCAGAGTACATGTAATGCTTATCTCTTATCTGTTACCTTTGTGGGTTGACTCCAATCATTTTGACATAAAACAATAAAAATGTTTCTTTTCTTTATACGAAAGAAATATGGTGTAACAATATTTTTTGTTATGGTTCACACAAAAAAGGGAGAAACTTCCGTGCCTATCTTTATTATGTTGATTTAATATGCTCTTAGCATTATTACCTTTAGCATCATATTCTTTGATAAGAGGAATAGACTCCTGACTCTGAAGTCTGAAGTGGATACTGGTGCTTGCTTTAGGTAACCCATAACGAGGACATGATTTATACCTGCACTTCATATATGTCAACAATGTCCTTTCATTTTTATTTTCCTTTTCTAGATGCTTCATGGGTATTATAAATGGGTCGCTGCAGTGTTTCCTACAAATTGAAATAAAAAAATTGTACCGCTGCTCTTCATCTGAACCTTTTACCCGGTGAGATATGACAGTTGATTGACCATTTAGAAATTCTTAATGGTAATCCATAATTTGCTTGCTACATACGTGCATTCAAAGTGACAAACCAGTATGGAGTGCAGCAAACTTTTTAGGAACTGTCGCCTATTTCCTTTCCCCTGGAAGTGAAAAGCATTTGTTTTTCTGTCAGCTGTTGTCATTGGCACAGAGAACTCCATCCTGTCTTCTCATGTCAGCCATTATCCTAAGCATAACAAAAAATCTCAGTCATAAACACACCTTCAATAGAAATAACATTTAAATTCACAAAATGCATATTCTTCCACTGAGGGTGCCTTGTAAAGAAAAAACGTTCTTTCGGTATTAGTTGAGCTGAACCACATAAAAGTAACCTTTGTGTGTCTGTATCAAGTACTAGAATGACTTGTGCTATTACACAGAGCTTTGCTGATTTAGTGATGGTACTGTTGATAGCATACTGCAGTGTTTCAGATGTATAAAAAAAAGTGATGTTTTTTAACGATTTTTTTCCTTATAATTGAAGGCAGAATATGCTTAGGTATGCTAGCCGATATAGCAGACGCCAAGTAGTTTTGATCATTTGTTTCTTAAATTGTGCTTCCTTTTCTTGATTCAGCATCATCTGAAATTGGTGCATTTGTCATCTTTGTTATATTTCTGACATCCTTGTTGATTCGTAAGTGAGCGAGATGAATGATTGATCTTTCTGAGCTCCTGACTATCATTGTATCACTCATTACTATCTTTTGTATATCATTTGTGGGTGGTGGGTGCATGGATATGAAATGACAGGTTTCTAGACAGTGGGGCCCTGAGAAATTTTTTATCTTCAAGACCTAACTTCTCCATTGCCATAGAATTAGTTGTTTTGATCTTGAAAGGTTCCCTTAGCACAACATTAAATACCATTTCCTGTGTGAGGGTCATGAGGCTGACCCGGATGGAGTGGAGAAAGGCATGGAAGGAGCTCTGATGTGGATGCCACCAACCTACATCCTGTGTTGCAGTCCACTTTGTGGCGGGGATGGCCTCACCAACTTTTTATCTTGGCATCTATCCTGCTTTTGGAAGGCTCCCTGTACACTGAACACTGCGCTATATTCCACTAATGGAGAGCCCAATCGTCATGCTGCCATTGCTCTGTTTGTTTGTTTGTTTGTCTTTTGCGCTCTTTAATCTGTCTATATGTCGGTTGCTGTAGTCTCTGACAGCTACCAAGAGCTCATCTTCCTCGCTTCCCTGGCTGTGGCAGGATGTACTACTGACTTTAGGACTGATCAGTCATCATCACTGTGATGAAACCTTTTATTCTGTTTCCATGTCCACGAAGTGCATGGCCTAAGTTATGTCCTTTTCTCAGATACGCGAATTTGGAATTCTTTCTGACTCTCCATCATGTAGTACTTAGTACTTATTGAGCATAGAAGTCCAATAAATCTATATAATATTTATGCATGATTTCATATTGTGTGCAAGTATGGCACTATCAGTTTCTGACGTGTCTGAAATATGAAATTATGGTATGGTGAAACTAAATCTTTCAAGAACTGTATCTTTTATTCAAAGGATTTGTTTTAAGCATCTGTGCAGAATCAGCAGCTGTCAATCACCTTAACTTAGAAGAGTCAAGGGCCTATTGGGCCTTAGCCCGTTATGGTTAATTAGTCGTTTGCTTAGGGGCCAAGTAAGACTTCTTCTTTGTATAATGAGAGGAGATGTATCAATCTAATCAAGTAAAAAACCTTCTCTCTTGCCGGCCGTGGCGAAGCCCCGCGGCCGGCGTTCCTAGCGCCCCTCACAGCCCTAGCCACCGGTTCCAGCCTTTCGCCGGCGTGAACAGTACCCACGAAACTATAGCACCACAGGGTACTGTAGCTCGTCCGTCGCCGCCGCTCTCCTCAACTCTCCCCTCTCGATTCCAACAACCCACATAACAATTTGTCTCCCCTCTCAATCCCAACAACCCACATAACAATCTGGTATCGGAGCTGCCAGGTTACGATGAGCTGCCGCGGGTCACTTCCTCACCGATGACACCGGATCAGCTGACCATGGCCATCACCAATCACGCCCGTTCCGTCGCCGCCATCCAGTCCTATCTTGGTATACCGCCGCTGCAATCAGCCAGCTGGCTGCTGCCGCAATCGGCCGTGGTCTCTCTGCCACCGATTTTCCCCTACGGGATGCCAGGTTACGGCACGACGCTGCTGCCGGGCACGACGCTGCTGCCGTTCCAGGACTTGCAGCCAACGGTGCAACCAACATTACAGCAGATCAAGCAACGAAAGAACATCGCAGTGCAGCCGATGCTTATTCACCAAGTGTCGGCTGTGGTGCGGCTGCAGGCTGCTGTGCGCGGTCTCCGAGCACGGCGGCGGCTGCAAAAGATGCGCCAGAAGATGCAGGAGGCGGTCCTGGCGGCGGTACGGTTACAGGCTGCAGTACGTGGACTCCTGGCGCGACGACAGGAGCGGGAGATGCGTGGGTTGCAGCTGGTGCCTGTGCCCCGTGCCCCTTTGCTTCGCCACCAGGCTGCGCTTCGCCACATGGAGGGCCCCGATCTCGTCCGCTGCGTCATGGAGATCGGGCGTGGCATCGCCACCTCGGGTGGCGAACTCGATGTCTACAGCGCCGGCGTTTGGGGACGCGGGTGTGTGGCCACCCATAGGCGGACCTTAATTAGCGCTGTCGTGCTCTGGCACCGGCCGCCGTGAGGACGTCTCTGCTGGTCGCTATCGCGACTAATTTCTGGTGGCTATACCCGTGCACCCCTCTCGTTCCGGTGGGCTCTATGGGATCCAGGTGGCTACACACATGCAGGTTCATCACGCGGAGGGTGTTCGTCGTATCTTCAGGAGTCAAAAATAAAGAGTCGTAGTTTATTTCAGGTCAATAAAATAAGCTGAGATGTAAAAGGTTTGTTTTTAGGTGTTAGGTTTGTGTCTAGCAGAGTCAAGTTAGGTTGCAGCTCGAGGACAAGCTGCATGTCTAGGTGGGGTGTAGTGTTAGAAGAGTCAAGAGCCTAGGCCTATTGGGTCTTAGCCCATTAGGATTAATTAGTCGCTTGCTTAGTGACCAAGTAAGACTTCTTCTCTATATAATGAGAGGAGATGTATCAATCTAATCAAGCAAGAGATTAGAAGGAAAAACCTTCTCTCTTGCCGGCCGTGGGCGAAGCCCCGCGGCTGGCGTTCCCAGCGCCCCTCACAGCCCTAGCCACCGGTTCTAGCCTCTCACCGACGTGAACAGTACCCGTGGCACTGTAGCACCGTAGGGTACTATAGCTCGTCCGTCGCCGTCGCTCTCCTCAAGTCTCCCCTCTCGATCCCAACAGCCCACAAAACAATATGTCTCCCCTCTCGATCCCAACAGCCCACATAACATTAACCATCAACATTATGAAGATAATTCTCATGGTATGGTGATGGAGACCAGCACAAGCTGATGAACCAGTCAGTTTTCTCCAGGAAATAGGTTCACGAGTACCGTAAGTCTTCAGATCCTTTACGTCTGAATTTTTAATTTCTCGATAAGATGGTAGAAAAATCAGTGCTTCTTACCGCTAGCGTGAGCCCCAGACTCTCTATTAGTGTGCTCTAACCTCAGCCATGATGTGGATGCCTGCAGGCCGACGAGCCAACCGATTCTGCAAAAGCATATGGTGATAAGGAGCACCGAATTTCATAGGTGATCCTGGTCCCGGCAGCGGATGCCAACTGCAATGCAGATAAGAACGACATCACCAGCCATTCTCACATGATTTGGTCTCACCACACACTAACACTAGGTGGAGAGGAGCCCCAGGGTGGCAAATAAGGTTGAGCTATCAAAAGCAGCATCCACTGGGCAGCTGATGGACAGAAAACTAAGGTTGTTTTGGCCTGCTGTGGCCTGTGAGGTTAGCACACGATGATCTCATGATAACACTTGTCCTGCCGTGGGTCTTAGTGGAGGTCACTTCATGCACCCTATCTATTGTTGACGTACGTGCTGGGCCATTAATAAGGCACAGTTCATGATGGTGTTTGGTTTGTGGCCGCAGTTTTGACATGTCGATGCTGGTGAACAGTAAACTATATGTGTGTGTGATAGATTTGTTTGAGATGCTGAATTCTCTTAGTTTGTTTTGTAGGTACGGTCAGAACGATATCTTTGTGAACAGTGGAGTCCGGTACAGATCAAGAGTCAACAGTCGGCCATTACCTACCAGATCGACCCTGAGATGAAACATTTTATTAAGGTTGAGGCCTGTGATAAGCTAGGTGATCGATCATCCTTTTCCTGTTATGGCTTGTTTTCGCTTTCAGTTGGCTCTCAGATGCAGCCAGCTTGATGTTTTACCGGCGATCGAAAGGTGATGGATGCTGCAAAGAACAGAGCTTGTTACCTCGGTTTGTATGTCGCGTGACGAATGTCGCCATTTTGCATGGATGAATCTGCACACCTGCACGTTGTATACTTAGCCGCTGCTGGATCTGGAGATCTCTCTCATGGCGAGGAGTAGTACACGACACCGATTTCTACAAACGGCTTTGCCCTGCTCATGGCCCTACGATCTCATATTTTCAGTGCTGCAGGCAGTTAGAAATAGGTGTTATCGACGGATCATCTTGTGTCTTGGTGTTGGTTGTGTCGAGCTTGAGCTTGCTGGCACTACTCATGGAGTCATCATGGTCAGCTGGATAATCTTGGTATGCTGTGTGATGCTCTCTCAGGAATAGGGGTATCTTCTTGTTTTTGGATATGTGTGCGTCTTGCATCTGGAAAAGGTACTGTAAACTGAACACTTAAAATTGCTATGTAATTAATGAGAATTTTTTATATATGGAATACAGTTTGACGATGAGGTAAGATTAATTTCGTTTCTCTGAATAAAATGCAACATATATCATGCATAAGGAATTTCTATGTAATACTACCTGTCCCATATACCAAAAACTTAACGTTGTATTGTTTCCTGGTTTAGATTACAACTTTTTGCAGTCTAGGATACTGTAGCACTTTCGTTTGTATTTAACAATTAGTGTCTAATCATGGACTAATTAGGCTCAAAAGATTCGTCTCGTAAATTATAGATAAACTGTGTAATTAGTTATTTTTTTACGTACATTTAGTGCTTCATGCATGTGTCTACAGATTAATGCGATGGAGAGAGAGTGTAAAAATTTGGAATTTGGAAGATAACTAAACAAGCCCCTAAGTCAAATTATCTTAATTTTACAAGTCAAATTATCTTAGTTTTACCAAGTTTATAAAAATACCGATATTTGTACCATAAAATAGTAAATAAGTATAATTAGATTTAGTATAGAAAATATTTCATAGTATATCTATTTGGTGCCATAAAAGTTGAAAAACTTCTTACAAACTCGGTTAAAACTAAAAGAGTGACTTAGGAGTTAGGATAAAACTAGAATGTCATATTCTTTGGCACGGAGGCAGCAGTAGGCTATATCTACGCAACCATCATTTTAACCGGCTTTTAACAGTCCAAATTGTTAAAATAAATATTTAAAGGGCTGTACAAGTTGAGATAAATAAAGATCCAAACAAATTTGGGCCTTGGCCTAACAAATCCACACGGAAGTGCGACCTAGGCAATCCAGGTTTGCAAGATCTAGGCAATCCAGCTTTGGGCCCAACAAATCTGCACTGTTGGCTCCACTGAGGAGAAAAAAAAAGACCCAACTTGAGGAAGGCGATGCCGCCGGAGAGCGGGCCGATGAGTAGTACGTCCTTCCTCGCCCTGGTCAGTCATGAAGTTCCGCCTATTCTTCCTGTAACGACTCCAGCAACTGGGAACACTCTGCTTCGATGAATCGTACCTGTAGCCAGCCGTTGGAATTGGACCGATTGCGCGTATACGTGTCAATTTTAAGTTGGCTAGGATCAGCAACAGTCCATACCTTTGTGTAAAAATCGTACTTTTGATTTGAAACCCAACGCAAGGTCTCCAAATCTTTTTTTTAGTGGCTGGCAAGGCCTGTCAGCAGGGAAATAATAACGCACAACACACTACCAATATACCACACAGCGTGGTACTTTTGGATACCGGGACCCTGTGTACTTTTGAATAAAATATAAATAAATTTTGTGGTAGTAGGGATTTTAGCATTGTTTTAATGCTCAAATAAATGCACCATATAGAGAAAGAGATAATTGGAATGAAGAACAAAAAAAATTGAGCCTTTGGGCCGACAAACCAGGATGGAAGTAGGATCCAGCAATAGAATGTTTTAGACTACATCTCGGATGCACAAGAAATTAAAAAAAACATCATAGGCTGGGCTGGGCGCCTGGGCTCCCCATTGTACGAACGCAGATGGGCTGCCCCCGGGGTCTCGTGGGTATGTGTGTGTATGTGTGCTGAATTCATCCGAGGCGCTAATACCGGGCCACGAGTATCCGCCCCCATCCGAATGCTATCTTGGTGAGCCTGCACAGGAGACAACCCAATAAGCCTACTTTTCCCCATCACACTTCTATTTGGCTGTCGGGTGCATCACTGCACGTCCGCCGCCGCACTGTGCCCCGCCATGCCCCCGTCCCCACCGTGCGCGTCCTCCACGCATGCAGCGCCCTTCCCCCTGCCACACCGCACCCCATCACCGACCGCGCCATGCTACCATCCCGCACCTCGCCCCTATCCATCGGTGCGCCCCCATCCAACTCGTCTGCGCGGCCATGGCAGGCACCATGCCACTACCACCCTGGTGCCACCAAGAGGAGGTCGCCGCCAGTCTGGACTTCATCTCCGGTGCCACGACGAGGAGGCATGCGCGCTCTGGGCCGTTTCCTCTCGATGTTCCCTCTGGACCCGAGATTGCTTGTTATCGCAGTTCCCCACCAAATAGGCCATGACTGCCAGCAACACCGTGTTTGAAGTGTTACAAGCGTTTCAAACTTTTGTTTCAAGTGTTTCATCTGAATGTTGCAAAAGTCGATCTGGAATGTTGCATATATTTTATACCAATGTTGCAAGCCTATGTCTCAAGTGTTTCATGTTTCAAATGTTTCATCTATGTTTTAAAAGTTGATCTAGTATTGCACATGTTACAATGACTATACATGTATCTTTCAAGTGTTCCATCTGTTTTCAGGCGTATGTTTCAAATATTTCATTTGGATGTTTCAAAAGTAGATCTTGTGTTGCAGGTTGCTATGCGCCTGCTACTGCTGTTTGGTGCACCATCGTGGTTGACATGCTAGCGCTTGAGGCAAGCAGACACCTCCATGGCGTGCATCTGCAAGCGGGGCAGGTGGGCACGGGTCACGGTTCCTCCGCGCGGGCGCGGGGGCGCGGTTCAACAGTGCCGGGCATAGGATGGGCGCGGGCCATGGTTCCGGATGCTGGTGCTGGTTGGGAACGAGATGGAGCGGGTGGGATGAGATGCGGGCACGCGGTGCGGGAGCTGCGTCTGAACATGAGCCTGAGATCGGACGTCCGGGTACTAGCCTTACCTTTTGTAGGTAGCGTAGGAATATTATCTGTGTGAATAGTGTTCTGTGAAGGGTCAGGGTTTTTATTAACTTTTTTTTGTAAGGTACAGTTAGAACCATATCTCTTTTTTCTTTATCTTCGTCAAAACCATATCTTTGTGAACAGCAAACCAAATCCATCTTTTTTATTGAACTTCGATGTAATGACAAGCTACTTCTGGATTCTGCCCCATCGTCCTTTTCTTGGTTTAGCTTATTTTGCTCTCAACTGGCGCTCGTACCCAGTCCAGCCAGCTTGATTCACATCACATGCTTAGCTCTGTTTCGTTCATTGGCGATCGAAAGCTGTTATTAGTACCGAAAGAACAAGTTTGGGCCTCGATTTGCACGCCGCATGCATGTTCCGCATTTCGCCATTTCAGTGCTGTTGAGACGCAGTCCATAACTTTGTCTAAGCTGTATGTGCTCGCGTGTTTTGCATCGATGAACCCTGGCATCTTGCATGTTTTCGTGTGTATATCGTCTGGCCTTAGATCCATGCATGCCATGACAAGCTGGCGACAAGTACTATGACAAGTCTGGATTCCTACAAACGGCTGCTTCATTTGCCCAGGTCCACAAATGGCATCCTACCCTACCCTCTTGCAGTGCTATTGGTCTACTGCAGGAGGCATACGATGCATATGCCCCCTCTGGATTTGGATTTATTTGTTCGGTGGCGAGGAGTACAATGACGCGAATTCCTACATATATATGCAATGCAAGGCACACTGACTGATGAGGGACGATCGATGCGCCGGAGGAAATAAATGTTGTCGAGAAACTATCTTGCTGCGGACAAATGGATGGCCAAGGTGAACTTCTTATTGTTGGTTGCGTCGTTGAGTTTGAGCTTCTTTGGCATTCATGGTCAGCTAGATAGCCTTGGTAAGCTCATAACCTACCTTTGTCCTTTGGTACAATGCTACTAGTTGTGCTTTTTCAGTAGAAAAAAATAATGATATTCTCCAAGTGAAGAATTATGAGATTTTTACATTATTTTCCTCAGTAGTATACCTTTCCCACTAATTGCTACACCTGATATCCACTTCTTAGAAAAAATAACTCTAACATAAACTTCATGTGACGGCTGCAAATTCTTTTATCTGTAATTTGGTGCTGATTTATTACATTTGTGACACTAGCATGCTCAGCTTTTTGGGGATAATGTAGTTGCAGTTGACGCCGAAGTGCAGCCTTTGTCAGAATTCAGAAGCCAAAACCCAGAGCTGCTACATCCCCATTCTGACATTTCCTGTACGTCGTTCTTCATATATGTTTCGTTTTCTCAGGTTTCATAAGCATCGACTGTGGGTATACCAAAAGCCCGAATTACACAGATTCCGCGACAGGCATCACATATGTATCTGATGAGGGTTTCACGGACTCTGGGCTGACCCACACAGTCAACATGAGTAACATGGATCCGGACCTTGTCCAGTCTCAGAGGTACCAAACCGTTCGCTTCTTTCCCAATGGAACGCGTAACTGCTACACATTGCGGTCTCTAACGCCCGGTGGCAAGTACCTCGTGAGGGCTGTCTTTGGGTATGGGTACTATGATATGGGAAACGGGCAGCCTAAATTTGATCTCTATCTTGGGGTCAACTACTGGACGACGGTGGACATTTTCAGTCAACGTGCTGCCTTTATTACTTTTGAGATGATCGTTGAGTCCCCTGCCAACTACTTGCAAGTTTGTTTGATGAAAACAGGGTCAGGAACTCCTTTCATCTCAGGGATTGACTTGAAACAATTCCAGGCAAATTTTTATCCAGATTCCAGTGCAACACAATCTCTAGTTTTGTTCAGCTCTTTCGGAGATCAAGCTGGCCTCTGGCTCAGTCGGTACCACTCTGGTACTGACTATGGCGACATTAGGTAATCAATCTGTGTTGGCTATAGAAAATTTCCTTATCGTAAGAACAAAAGTTTTAACATCTGGTGTTCATATTATGTTTGTAAGATATCCACATGACCGCCATGACCGAATATGGAAGATGCATGAACACGATCCTTCCTGGACAATAGTACCCGATATTATCAATGGGATGGTAAAGAATTATCCCAATGACACCTTTGGTGCACCATCTGCAGTGATGCGTAGCGTAGCCACTCCAATGAATAATTCAGGTAGTATGGCTGTAGGGTGGATAAATTATATGATCAAGTCCCTATCTGTGCTGTACGTGCTATACTTTACTGAGGTGGAGACACTGCAAGAGAACGAATTTCGAGAATTCAATATCTACCTGAATGATATCCCGTTAGTTAGTGCATTCAGGCCAGAGCAAATGTTAACTACTGTTGTGACGGGCACCATGCAAGATAATGATACTCATTATGTCTACCTTGAGCCAACATCAAACTCCAAGCCACCTTTGATTAGCGCAATGGAGATATACTGGATACGGCCAGTGGATGGATCTGCCACTTACTTAGGAGATGGTAAATACTACTTCCTCCGTTCCAAGTCGTTATGCCTTTTTTAGACACATTGTTTTTGTTGTACATCTAGACTTACGCTATGTCCAGGTGTACAGTAAAAGCTACGTATCTAGAAAAGTCAGACTTATTATTTAAAATGGAGGGACTTTCATGCTTTTTTAGGTGTCCATACTTGTTATTGTAATGGAGTATTATGAAGAAGTGAACCAACTAATGTTACTGAATCATCACTTTGATTCAATAAAATTGCTCTGTACGTAGGGGCGCAAGCCCCTCCAGTTTCCTCAAAAAAAATGTTACTGGATCATCGGATACATGTCATAACTCTGAACTTAGCCTAGAATTATATATATATATATTTGATATTTTGTATGCAGCTCTAAAGTGTTAGACTCCTTTTGGAGAGAAGTTTGGGCCATTGTTAGTACCTTCTTAGGCACATGATTCTAAAATTCACCTTCTTTCTTGGTAGCTAGCACTACTATTACTATATCACTTCAACCCAACAAATTGTTGCTTATATATAGTGATGTCATCAATCAATTAGTAAACCAAAATGGATTAGAGCAAATCCACTTTGAGAAAAATCAATTTCTGACTATAGGGAAGAGCTTCTACAGCAAATTAAGAAAACACATCCCCTTTTCTTACGTGAGACCCACAGGTCAGTGGCATTGTCTTTCTCTTTTCCTCTATCTTCTCTCTTTCCTCTCCCTCCGTCATGGCAAGGAGGTGATGGTGTGTGTGCTTGTTCACCAGGCACGGCAGCAGCATGGCAGTGTGCGGCTCGGTCGCCCAACGCGACGGCGGCGCTTGCCCAGAACACCATGACGGTGCCTCCATCATCCTATGGACCCACACATCAGTGATTGGAGGGAGAAAGAGGTTTCAGAAAAATCTGTGCCACTTTCCCATTCTTTAAGGGCCCAAGGGATGTTTTTGAGGGATTGGGGAAAAAAATAGGGACACGGGATTAAGGGGATGTGCTGGAGCAGTATTTTCACATCATTCCCTTATATGAGAGGTTTAGGGAAAGTGAGTTGTTTTTTGCAATCTGGTGGAGTTGCTGCATAGGGAATAAATGACATTGCAGCCACTTGTAGGCAAATTCTTACTTTGTGGAGAGTTCAACTACGTTCTGAATTTTATCTAGATTTAATTTTTAGTGAAATGCATGGCCACTACTCAAACTTCTCCTGGAACCCAATACAAGTCTATGAATTTTGAAATTGTGTAGACAATGGTCCACAAACTTGTTAAAATGTGTCAACTAGGTCCACGTACTGTTGTGAGACATTCGATTGTAATACTTGCAAGAACCATTTAAAAAGAGAAATGCTAAACAACAACCGAGTGTTGTACCTAGATTTCACACCCAATTCTTGCGCCGTCCGATTCGCGCGGGGATGCGGTGGAGGCCGTCCGATTCGCGCCCGCACACGCCGTCTTCTTCCTCGCCCACGACCGCCATCTTCTTCCCTAGGTCTGGCGCAGTAGGTAGGGTTTTGGCGAACCTCTCCCCCTCTTTCTTCTCCAACTCCAGTGGCTATAGAAGGGGCCGACCGGGGGGAGGGAGGCAGGCCAGGTGGTGGGGATGATGGCTGGCTGGTTTACGGGAGCTAACGGTAGTAGCAGCGGCCAGCCAGGTCATGGCGGGGGAGTCTCAACGAAGTTGGAGAAGATGGCGGTGAGCGAGCTCACTGGAGCTGGAGAAGATGGCAGCGGTGGGGAGAGGGGAAGAGAGTGGCCGCCGTGGGCGCTAGGGTTCACCGGAGCTCCGGTAAACCCTAGGCTCGCGTGGGGGGCGGTGGGAGGCGGCAGGGGCGAGGACGAGGAGGAGGGTGTGGGGTGGACAATAGCGAGGGAGGGAGCAGCGGAGGGAGGGAGAGGCAGAGGGTGGCGTACAGATAGTGGGAGGAAGACGATGTGGAAAAAATCGAGTGCTTCCGTCCGATTAAAGACTCAGATACGGGGTAGACAGACTCTTTAAAAATGCAAGACAACAATATTATTATTTTATTTCATTCAGTTTGGCTGCGAGTACTCTATTAGTGACACATATATGTAAACATTGCAATGTTCCATTATATAGTGCCAAAACGTGTAGCTGTCCAATTTTTCATTACATCCACAGATTAATAAACAAGTATATATGAATAATTTCCTTTATCATGTAGCTGGTATAAGTTCCGAATTCAACAGGTTTCAGGATTTGTGGATTTTTAGGCTTTTGGTCACTTACAATTGTTGAACGACTAAACTTATGCTTTTCCTTGATCCTTACTTTTTATCATAAGTTCTGAATTCAACAGGTTTCAGGATTTGTGGATTTTTAGGCTTTTGGTCACTTACAATTGTTGGACGACTAAACTTATGCTTTTCCTTGATCCTTAGTTTTTATTAATCTTCTCAGCCAGTGCAATCATGACTATCAACACAAAGTACTCTGTTGATAGAATCTGGGTGGGAGATCCATGTTTGCCCGTAGCTTATGCATGGGATGGCCTCAACTGCACTTACAACACTACTAGTGGTGATCTATCGAGAATCATTGCCTTGTAAGTTCTGAACGAACAATATCTCTCCATGTAAATGCTGTCAGTTAAATAGATTAAAGACCAGAGCATATAAGTGTAGCCTTAAGTTTAGGTAATGATGGTGTTATGGTGTGAATTTCCTGCAGATATCTGTCATCCAGTAAATTGAATGGTGAAATTGATTCTTCATTTGGGGACCTGACTCTCCTCCAGCACTTGTACGTTGTGCGCAGTATAGTTTCAGAATTTGTGACGTGATAACATTAGTACTTATTTACTGAATAGTTAGTGCTTATTGCTCTTTTTGATATTGCAATGCTGGCTTTTTTATGGACAAGGAGAAAGCAGCTGCTTCCTTCTTTTTCAAACATATGATGTTTCGGACAAGATACTAATTAGTTCATTTTTGAACTATTTAACTAGTCATAAACTTCATATATTTAAAAACAGGAGTACATGCTCCAGTTTCACATGCACCAAACATTAAGGAGCTGAGAAAAAGGATTGCTGAGAGCACCAAATCAGGGCAAACAATAAGGCCCGTTTGGATCCTTGGAATTAAATTCGTTCTAGTAATTATAATTTAGGCATAAATTAATTAAGCTAATATGGTTCTATATGGAATATATTTATATATTTTTGTTAGCCATAAAAGGAGATATACTTATATGTTGCATTTCTAATATAGGGAAGCGAGTTGAAGAGTGTGCTATAAGTTAGAGAGTAGTAATATAGCTTGGTGATTTATATAATCAATTTTCATCTCCCACCCTATGAATTTGAGGTGGGCTATATGTAAATTTGGAAAAGTTATGGAATGTCAAATTCCAAGCCAAATAGCCTAATTTATTAAGTACTCCCTTTGTCCCAGATCTTTTGACGTTATACACTTGAATGAGGTGCATCCAGCGTTGCCTGAATCTGGACGTCACTGTGTCCGAGTGCCTGGCCTCCGTCGTGAACCTGGACACTTGAATGCTAGGCCAAAACATCAACCATTGTGAGACAGAAGGAGTAGGTTCTAATTCCTCCAAAATGAAAGGATCCAAACGGCACCTAAGAGATCACTCACAATAGAGGGAGAAACAATAAAAAAATACAAAACTAGTACGTAGCTAATTATAGATAATGTCGTCCAGGTGATAACTAGAAGGCATATCCCCAACCAACGTATTTAGCAGCTACTTTCTTGCATGAATAACAACTTACATAAGTACATAAGTTCTAGCCACATCTCCAGATTGTTGAGGACTTTGAGGTGTTGAGCTATGTGAAGTTCAGCTTTATGTGTTACCGGCCACAACTAATGATAGTATAGATGGAGTAAGAGCATCTCTAGCTGTACTATCTAAAACAGACCCCTACTTCTCTATTTAGGTAGACACCCCCATGTGAGACCCACACTTTGTTGTTTTCTCTAGCATCACTACCTAAAATAGACCTCCCAAATCAATCCTAGTAGAGAATGACATGTGAGACCCACATATCATCCTCTTTGCTCACTTTGTCGCCATAGAAAAACTCGGCCATCGCCGGAGACGGCGAAGAACCGTACCGGCCACCATGGGGGAATGCATGCACCCTGCGGCAGCGGGAAAGGTCCACATGTGCCGGGAGAAGGCTTGCCCGTGCTGGAAGAATTACCGCACACTGGGGAAGTACCACCGAGTGCCGGGGAGGCCAGTCGAGCCGCCGGGGAAGGCTAGCTGCGCCACCAAGGAAGGCCGCGCCAGGATGGCCATGCTGCCTCCGGAAGGGATGGAGGCCGCGGTCGTCGGGTGGTGTCGAGCGGGGAGGAAACCTGCGAACGAGGATTTGGGTAGTCGAATAGAGGCCAATAGGAATGGGTAGTGAAAGGGGGGAAATACGAGGCCAACAAATCTGGGGGTTAAGTAGGGGGCCTGCTAGAGTTGGTTTTTTCGACTCCACTACCAAAATTGGGAATAGGAGGTCCTTGGATGTGCTTCTGGAGTTGCTCTAATAAATTACTCCCTCCGTATTTTTATATGAAATTATTAAAAACAAAATAAATTAAAGGCAAAAGTTATAGTTCGATATCTTATCTTAAACATCATATATTCAAGAGGTAGTACATTTCAAAACTTAGGAGGCTGGAAGCTTGCTGAAAAGTTTGCCCATTTCAGTCAAAATCGGAGTGCAAGTCTAACTTTTGTGCTGCTTGTACTGCAGTAGAGCTTTATGTTAACAATTTCCTTGACTGCAAAAGTTTAAGCTATTGATAACATTTAGTTGTTCAATTTGCTTGCTATTTACAGGGACCTATCACACAACAATCTCTCAGGATCCATACCTAATTTTCTCGGTGAACTTCCATCACTTGTATTTCTGTAAGCCCCTCCTGCTGGTCGACCTATTGTCTGTATATATGGCTCAAACCCAGAGAATCTTTATGTTTATTCTTATGATGTCCATAGAGATTTGTCAAGCAACAACCTAACTGGACCAATTCCAACAAGTCTGCTACAAAAATCCAAGAGTGAATTTCTGACACTAAGGTTCGATTCCTTTTTTTTATTCTTGAACACAGGAGCTACAAATTATATTTCAGAAGAAATAAGGGTATAAGAACCCATATAAACTGAAGGACTAGAATGGTGACCAAAGGGGGTGAATGAGAGCCAATTAAAATTCTTTGCAATCCCAAATACAGTCCACAAATACCTCGAGTAGTGGTAGCCAAGATCACATAGTCACAGCGGATACCTTAGAAACTAGGCGAGAAAGATGCAGAAGCAATTGGAGGTCAAAAAGAGTGAGAAAGAGGCTTTTAGGAAAAAGTCAGAAACCCAGTCAAACGACTTGCAAATAGCATGAAATTTTGTGTAGGGGCTTATAACACCATGAGAAAGATGAAAACTGGCCTGGGCTGGTTTTGAAACCAGCTTGTGCTAATATTCAAGTTTCAGCCCTCGGAGGAGAAAAAATTCACTGCCAATCAAACAAATCCCAAAAGACTTGAAATTTAGTCGAGGAGATTATAGCATCATAGGAAACATCTCCACCAAAAATCAGCTTAATCGAAGAAACTTCAAAAACTAGCCTATGGTAATTGAAACGGCCGAGCTGGTTTTTTGTAGTTTTCAGCAGGATCCCCTAAAAGAAAATTTGGAATCAATTGGGCTAGTTTTGTAACTGGCTCGAGCTTGTTTTGCATTTTTTAGAAGAATCCCCTCCAAGAAAATTTTGAAATCAATTTAAACAAACTCCAAAAATTTTGAAACTTAGCACACACCTTGACTAACCAATTTAGAAGTTACCACCACGAGATCAAGTCAAAAAGATGAAATCTTAAATAGGAAATTCAAAATCACTCTCTGAAAATTGGGTTTTGTCAAGAATCCTCTAAAAGGTGATTTCTATATGTGTGTGTACACTCCTCCTATATATGTATGTTACAAATCACTATCTTTGACAACTCAATTTGGTGTTTGTTAGGACTCACAACAATCCGAAACTCTGTACAAATCCTATTTCTTGTGATCCAGTTCCAAACAAAAAGAAGAGTATAGTTAAGACTGTCACTGCTACAGTTACAGTTGGAATAGCTCTTCTGGCTCTATTTGTTGCATTTACCATTTGGTACAAAAGGAAAAGGACAAAAGGTAACTGATTAAGCTGGCTGAAATTCATGTGTTTTTTTCTTAAAAAATGGATAAGCCAATCGATACTTTGGTTAAATACATAGTGCAAGGCCCACAACTTCTGACTGGAGATCAGGGCCCACAAACTATGTGGGCCGAGAAGGGCCTACAATCTCTGGGGGTCGATCATCAGGGCCCACAACCTGTAGGGATCAAACAGGATCCACAACCGTTGTTACCAGACAACCATGCAGCTGATGTAGACATGCCTATTGGCCTACATTTTCGGAAGTTCAGGTATAAAGAACTGGGGGTCATAACGGGGAGCTTTGAAAACAAAATCGCTGAGGGAGGTTTTGGCCCGGTCTACGCTGGGAAACTGGACAACGGAACTCCTGTTACTGTGAAGATGAGGTCACAGGACTCGTCACAGGGGGATAAAGAATTTTGGGCAGAGGTATGTATGCTAGCTGAGAAGTGGCACTATTGGGCATAGCAAGCGAGAACAAAATTCTTTTGAGGATCCTTTGATCCAAACAGGGTCTTATACTTGGTGGCAAATTTTGAACGATTTGGTCCCTTCAATTGAGTGGCACTATTGGCATTTTTCAAAAATGATCGATTTTGTTGGAGTTACAGGTTAAGAATTTAGCCATGCTTCATCACGAGAATTTGGTGCCCTTGTTGGGTTATTGCAAAGATGGGGAGCATTTGGGCCTTGTCTATGAATACATGGCTGGGGGAAACGTGGAACAGCGGCTGAGAGGTTGGTAATTTTGACCAGTAACCGCCTACACACAGGTACATATGCCCATCAGACCCGATGTTGCATGATGAGTGCAAAATAATTCTTGTGGGTATGTAGGAGGAACCACAGGGAAGGAAGCCCCTCTCACATGGTCGCAAGGCCTCAAGATCGCGCTGGATTCTGCCCGTGGTACGTATGTATGTGCATACAATTTCTTAGTCTCTTGCAAAGGTATTCTTTTATATAATTACTGGAATATTCTGCGCGTTGGGTGGGATGTTTTTAGAAATATAAAGTTGTCACATCATTGCATGTACTATGAGATAAGCCCGTCAAAGCTGCTAAGCAAACTAGTGAAAGAACCTAATAAAAAGCTAATTGAATAATGTAATATCGAATTATAAGAGGATGTGATAACTGAAGAAATTAAATAGTATGATGTGGATATACCTTGTGTACATTGAAAATTGTTATTGTACACTTGATGGAAGATAATGTGACACTTAGGGGGAGATCATGTGGTACTTAGTGGGGATGACACATGGATAGCTTAACTTGCATGTGGGGGCCGGATTGAAAAATAATGTGGTTTTCTTTTGTAAGATACATACTCTAGTAGATAACTGAACGTGCGAGCTGCCTGCTAATTTAGTTTCTCCACTCATAAAACTACTGTAGTTATATACTGGATCCATTAGTGCAGGACTGCACTACTTGCACTCTGCCTTAAGCACGCCACTGATCCATAGAGATGTGAAGGCCAGGAACATCCTAATAACTGAAAAACTTGAAGCCAAGATCTCTGACTTGGGGCTCGCAAGGGCCATCAGCGGTGAAGGAAAAACACACACCATCACCGGCACGCTGAGTGGTACTCCTGGATACGTCGACCCTGAGTATGCCCCAAATAAAAAGCTCCCTCTTTCAATTCTGCAGCAGCTAGCTGGCTGCCAAGTGTTTTTTTTAACACACATGGCATGCAGGTACCTGAAGGCCGGTGAGCTGAGAGGCAAAACCGACGTGTACAGCTTCGGCATCGTTCTTCTTGTGCTCATCACTGCCGGGCCAACTACTGTCGTCGTCGGCAACAAGCATGTCAACATTGCCGACTGGGTGCGCGAGATGCTTCTTTCTCAAGGCGCATCTGCAGGAAGCCATGGAGATATCTCGAGCGTCATCGACCACAGCATAAGAGGCCATTGCGATCTCGTCTCCGTGCGGAAGGTGGCGGAACTGGCGCTGCGATGCGCGCAGCGCGAGGATGTTCATGGCCGGCCCACGATGGCGGAGGTTGTGGCGGAGCTGGAGGCGCTGCAGCAGCGTGACGACGGGGCCTCGGAGGCAGGGACCAGTGGTTGTTCAGCGATGGCGGAGGAGGAGGACGACGAGGTCCGTGTACCCGCTCCTGGCCGCCTGCGGCGACGCCTGCGGCGACGCCGGCAGGCCAACGTAGAACTTGGTGAACGGGTACACCACCGTCCACTTGCGCCACTCCACGGCGCTGAACCCGGCGGCGCAGTCCGGGTTGTCGTCGTAGAACCTGACGTGGACGCGCTCGAAGAAACCCGTGTTGAGCGCCTCCTTGACGCGGGCGTCGGGGAACCCTCACCGCGGCGTCGCCGTGAGGAGCAGGAGCTTGCCGTCGCCGGCGCGGATGTTGTGCTTGACGAGCTCCAGGAACATGTTGCCGAACGGCTGGCGGCGGGTGTCGTTGAGGCTGCCGCCGAAGTAGGTGTTCCAGAGGTGGTCGAAGAGCGCCAGCGCCGACGCGTTGGTGGGGAGGGAGCAGGCGCCGAGACCGGCACGCCCAGGAACTGGCACCGCTTGATGGCCGCACGCCCGCACCGATGCCGGTGGTCAAGTGGCCCGATAGGTCCAGGTGGTAGCTCCGGCCACTGTTGCCGTAGACGTCGCGGAAGGACATCACGATGTATAGGCCGGAGTCGCAAGCTTTTCGCGGGGAGCCTTCGTCGTGAGGCCTGTCGGTTAGCGGCCGGCCGACAGGATCCTATCGGCTCCTGGAGCACCGATAGGTGCCCATTCAGGCCCCACTCACCTACTGGGAGGGACAACGTACTATATTTACAATTCTTACCATCCGAATGCTATATTTACAATTAATTATTAAAAATATTATTTTTAAAAAAGTTTCTATTTGCAGAGAACATACTGCGGCAGCCATTGTTGAGCACCAGTTTCCTTGGACAGCACAAGTCGAAGGAACAATGAGGAAGCAGGATCACGATTATGGAAAGTACCGCATCATGTATGTATATATAGCACCCCTGAGGCTATCGTGTTGTGATCTAGACCCTGGGATATGGGAGTCCATGATAGATACGACAGCAAATCTTGTTGCGATTGTGCTGAGATATCTTGATCAGCTTCTTCACCAAGCCGAGTTCGGACTTGCTACGCCTCGTCCAAACTCATCTTGGTGGGGGGCATTTGTTTGATGGATTTTTAGCCAAATTAAAAATCAATACGTATGCATGTTCGTGGCGTGCAGATAGAAGAAGCTAGCTAGTTTCTTCACGTGATCAGAAAGGAGAAGCTAACATGCTACGTACCGGTCATGCATGAACGTGGTTATGCTTGTGGCATGCAAATAGGAAAAGCTAACAAGGGCTGTCGCATATGTACGTGTGCTTGTATACGCTCAGAAGCTTGTATACGCTCAGAACTGGCCATAGAGTTCGTGTATACGCCGGTTGATCTACCCATGTATTTTACGTACAATAGTTGCGTACCAACCGGCTACGGGTCGCTGTGTGGTGCGGCTTGGTACATAGTACAGAATATTTTGGGACACTCAGTATATACGGCCGTCTGATACGTGCGTTGATTTCCAGCGCGTACACGCACGTCTATCGGCAGCAGGCTTTTGGACTAGCTAGATATACGTACGTATATTAAGTTTGTTTCAACTACATTTCGCCGGGTCCACACGTCATGGACTGCATGGGAGAGATGTTAGTTGATGCTGGTGTTCGGATGGGATACGATCACCGCGTACACATCTGTGCAACCAACAAATATCTCATGGATTACGAAAGATAGCTATCACCTGGAGATAAGCACGTAAGCTGCCGGCCGTAGATAATTCCCGCACGTGGATAAGCTCGTACGTGCTTTCCTCAACAAACTCCGGACGGCACGCGTGTAGTCCAACAGAAGCCAATGCAACCCTAGCCTCTGTCTATATAAAGGAGGCCAGTACCCTGGGAAGAGGGAGATCTCATTCGGCATCCACGCACCGTCAGGCTGCCCAGCAGAGAGCGTGTGTTCACCATCTACAAACACCGATGGCCGCCGCACGAGGTGACCCAGGCGTCTTCATCCAAGAAGCCAGCAAGCAAGTTGAGCGAGGCTTCTTCATCTATCCACTCGAAGCCATGGCATGCACGTCCTTCTGCATGGGTAAGAGACTAATCTAGTCATTTATCTCTTCTAATCCTGCACAGTTGCATACATGTTGGCTGGTGTCATGGTCCTGGCCGAGTAGATTGGGATGCGGCAGCCGGACGATCAAGACGGCGCCGGACTGCGATGGTCATCGCGTCGCAAGGAGACGGAGCACCGCCGACGGGCTACGATTCGCCAGCATAGCGTGTGCCCGTGTGCTGCAGAGTTGGAGTCCGAGATCCGAATGCGGCCGCCGAGACAAGAACCTGAAGATACAATTACTACTACAAGATGCAAGAGTCAGGATGTATATGCATATACATGCATGTACGTTCTATGCAAGAGCATGACGCCGTGGTGTGACTATATGTGGCGTGAATGTACACTCATGTACAAGGAAGATGCGAATACTACACCAAGCAAGATATATATGCATATACATGCGCGTACGGATCATGCATACGTGCAACGATCCATGCAAGAAGAGACAGGGAACATGCAAGAATCAAGAAGCGAGCAAGCGTGTATGTGTACATACATGTACGTACAGGCTATCTGGCCATGCATGCACAAGCTGTCAATGTGTGTTGAGAGCACAAGCAAGGGGACGTATAAGTCTTCATCAACTACTTCAACACCTTCACATGATCAAGTTCTACGGCGTACGACGACGACACTGCCGAAGAAGTCCGAGGCGATTCAAGCTACATGAACCATGCAAGTGCGACTACGATGACATCATGCGGCGTTCGACACCGACGAGGCGAACGACGCAGGCGGCATGGCTGATGTTCCAGTCATGTTACACCGGCTCATGGACCGACGAGGCCATGGACATGCCGACGCCACCCACACATCTACACCAACACCCCGCATGGAGAAGTGAAGCGAAGATCGAAGACGACGACCGCAGCATTCGATCTTCGCCCGCAGCAGCAGAATCGGAGGTACTCCGTGAGCTAGCTCACGGGGGTAATTAACTGGGAGCTTTCCGAGGCCCCAGGAACTATGAAGATCACGATCGCCCAAGTTAGATTGCCACTTATAGGCTATGGAGCGCATCTTATTTAGGAACTTGTATTTGTTAACTCGTGATGATTAATAATATGCATGTTCCTGTCTTTTATTTTGTGTACTTTGGTACACTGGCACGCCCGCACCTTTCCCACACAAGAAGCCGCTGCAGGCGGATTTTCTGGTGTCCAAACAAACTGAACGTGCGAGCTGCCTGCTAATTTAGCTTCTCCACTCATAAAACCACTGTAGTTATATACTTGATCCATTAGTGCAGGACTGCACTACTTGCACTCTGCCTTAAGCACGCCACTGATCCATAGAGATGTGAAGGCCAGGAACATCCTACTAACTGAAAAACTTGAAGCCAAGATCTCTGACTTGGGGCTCGCAAGGGCCATCAGCGGTGAAGGAAAAACACACACCATTACCAGCACGCTGAGTGGTACTCCTGGATACGTCGACCCTGAGTATGCCCCAAATAAAAAGCTCCCTCTTTCAATTCTGCAGCAGCTAGCTGGCTGCTAAGTGTTTTTTTTAACACACATGGCATGCAGGTACCTGAAGGCCGGTGAGCTGAGAGGCAAAACCGACGTGTACAGCTTCGGCATCGTTCTTCTAGTGCTCATCACTGCCGGGCCAACTACTGTCGTCGTCGGCAACAAGCATGTCAACATTGCCGACTGGGTGCGCGAGATGCTTCTTTCTCAAGGCGCATCTGCAGGAAGCCATGGAGATATCTCGAGCGTCATCGACCACAGCATAAGAGGCCATTGCGATCTCGTCTCCGTGCGGAAGGTGGCGGAACTGGCTCTGCGATGCGCGCAGCGCGAGGATGTTCATGGCAGGCCCACGATGGCGGAGGTTGTGGCGGAGCTGGAGGCGCTGCAGCAGCGTGACGACGGGGCCTCGGAGGCAGGGACCAGTGGTTGTTCAGCGATGGCGGAGGAGGAGGACGACGAGGTCCGTGTACCCGCTCCTGGCCGCCTGCGGCGACGCCGGCAGGCCAACGTAGAACTTGGTGAACGGGTACACCACCGTCCACTTGCGCCACTCCACGGCGCTGAACCCGGCGGCGCAGTCCGGGTTGTCGTCGTAGAACCTGACGTGGACGCGCTCGAAGAAACCCGTGTTGAGCGCCTCCTTGACGCGGGCGTCGGGGAACCCTCACCGCGGCGTCGCCGTGAGGAGCAGGAGCTTGCCGTCGCCGGCGCGGATGTTGTGCTTGACGAGCTCCAGGAACATGTCGCCGAACGGCTGGCGGCGGGTGTCGTTGAGGCTGCCGCCGAAGTAGGTGTTCCAGAGGTGGTCGAAGAGCGCCAGCGCCGACGCGTTGGTGGGGAGGGAGCAGGCGCCGAGACCGGCACGCCCAGGAACTGGCACCGCTTGATGGCCGCACGCCCGCACCGATGCCGGTGGTCAAGTGGCCCGATAGGTCCAGGTGGTAGCTCCGGCCGCTGTTGCCGTAGACGTCGCGGAAGGACATCACGATGTATAGGCCGGAGTCGCAAGCTTTTCGCGGGGAGCCTTCGTCGTGAGGCCTGTCGGCTAGCGGCCGGCCGACAGGATCCTATCGGCTCCTGGAGCACCGATAGGTGCCCGTTCAGGCCCCACTCACCTACTGGGAGGGACAACGTACTATATTTACAATTCTTACCATCCGGATGCTATATTTACAATTAATTATTAAAAATATTATTTTTAAAAAAGTTTCTATTTGCAGAGAACATACTGCGGCAGCCATTGTTGACTAGTGTAAGAAAAATCTGTTTCAGTGGAGCCGTGAAAATGAGAAGACGCGGCAGCTCACTCGAGCCTCCTGCGTGCAGAATAGTAGAGTGTAGCATGGAGGACAGCTAGCCAGTACACTAGTCCACGATCAAAGAGTTGAATAGTACTACCACTACCATATCCGCATGTGTAGTGATGACAGAGACATGAGAGCAACGAGCCGTCCATGGCCACCCAACGTTGACCAGCAATTAAGCTTCCTCTGCAGTTCGGTCGTCGTTGCACGTTGACCATGCAACTGACAAAGGTGACTGCAATATATGGGCCTACTCATTTTATGTTCCACACCTTGGACATCCAAACATCTTTTTCTTATGGAGGAAACATCCAAAACATCCTTTGGAGAAGAAAATAATTCTTTAAGCCTATAGAGATATATAAAAAAGAGGAAAATTCATAGCCGGTCCTTCAACTTGGCACGAGATTTCATATAGGTCCCTCTACTATAAAATTACTATTTGTTGGTCCATGAACTTGGCTTCGGGTCTCACATGGGTCCAAACGGATCTTAGCCTATGTATCTTACGTGTGGGACCCAGTTGTCAATCACATTTCCTCCCTTCTTGGACCCCTCGTAGTCGAATAGAGGCGCCGGGCACGCCGGCAGCCCGCGCTGGCCCCGCCATGCTGCCCCACGCTAGCTGCTCGCGCTAGCAAGCACGACGACGGCGATCGTCAGCGTCACCCAATGCTGACCAGCAATTGAGCCTCCTCTACAGTTCGTCTTTTCCCATTTGACCAAGGGATTTGAGATGGATTTCAAAGAGAGAAAAGAGATAAATTTTGCTATAGCTTTGAGCACTCCAAAGTGGAACAAGACTCAGAACCAAACTAACTCAGAACAAGGGCACACTTTGCGAACACAAGGTTGAAATATGTCCTTGTGTTTCGTTTTGTGATGAGTGATTGTCAACGTGATCCACAAAGAAGGTTGAGTGGTGACTAACTCTACCATGACGAAAGCTATATATGCGGCATGTCTCTTGGCTTGTGTTGTGCAGGTGTGGACCTCGGAGGCAGTGGTCGACGGCAGGGTAAAGGTCAAGTAGAGATGTGTCGTGCTGATGCATCGGGACTGGTGAAGGGCAGACGTGACGCTTGAACTGAGGGACCCGAAGACCGGGTGACCAGCCGCGGTGGCTGACATCTGGGACATCGACAAGCGCAAGTGTACATGGGAGTGGCCGTGTTGACCGAGTCAAGACGGAGGACGTGCAAGTCGAGCGGGGCTCAGAGGACTTGGCGGCCGGCCGGTCAAGGACGGTGGTGACACGTGTCGAGCGGCGGGGGATGCGTATGGAGTACGCTACACGCGAGCGGGTTTGGTGGTTTGGACCTCAAAACCATCAGTGGCGGGTTTAAATAGCCAGCTAAGGCTTTTAACTATCTATATCCCAAAAACAAGCTATAGCGGGCTATAGTAGCAGCTATGAGCTAAATTGTATATGAAAAAATTTAGCTAAATCCTTCTATGGTCGGAGATTTTTTTTTTTAGAAAGGCGGCAAGAGCTTTGCCGTATAGACGGAGATTTAAAACCAGTATAGTTATATAATTTCTGCATTCACAAAACCACTATAGTTATATATATAATAATGGATCCATTATATTATTGCAGTTCTGCACTACTTACACTCTGCCTTAAGCACGCCACTGATCCATAGAGATGTGAAGGCCAGGAACATCCTTCTAACCGAGAAACTTGAAGCCAATATCTCTGACTTGGGGCTCGCAAGCGCCATCAGCAGTGAAGGAAAAACGCACACCGTCACCGGCACGCTGAGTGGTACTCCTGGATACGTCGACCCTGAGTATGCCCCAAATAAAAGCTCCTTCTTTCTATAGCAGCTACCAAGTAGCTGAAGGCCGGTGAGCTGAGAGGCAAAACCGACGTGTACAGCTTCGGCATCGTTCTCCTGGTGCTCATCACTGCCGGGCCAACTACTGTCGTCGTCGGCAACAAGCATGTCAACATTGCCGACTGGGTGCGCGAGATGCTTCTTTCTCAAGGCGCATCTGCAGGAAGCCATGGAGATATCTCGAGCGTCATCGACCACAGCATAAGAGGCCATTGCGATCTCGTCTCCGTGCCGAAGGTGGCGGAACTGGCTCTGCGATGCGCGCAGCGCGAGGATGTTCATGGCCGGCCCACGATGGCGGAGGTTGTGGCGGAGCTGGAGGCGCTGCAGCAGCGTGACGACGGGGCCTCGGAGGCAGGGACCAGTGGTTGTTCAGCGATGGCGGAGGAGGACGACGAGCCTGTCGCGGAGGAGGTCGGCCAACTCACAGAAGCACAGTGATGAAGTGTGAACAGGTAGATCAACGGAAATAAAAACAAAGTGCTGGATCACGAGACTGTCGACGTAGATCTCATTTTTTTGTTATTCGATATAAAAACGAGCAGAGCACAAAACAAATTCCAATAATGCAACGTCTCAAACCCAGCTCTTGATGCTGCCACTGTAGTTGCTGCGCTTGTCGAAGTACCTATCCCAGAGCATGACGCCGCCGTAGTTGGCCGCCTTCTGCGCCACGGGGAGCACCGCCCTGTGCAGCGTCACGGGGTCCGTGTACCCGCTCCTGGCTTTGTTTAGTTGGCGATTCGGTAAGACTTGAACCAATTCGGTATGTAATTGCAAGATTTATGTCGTAATTCAGTATATGGTCTTAAATAATATGGTTTTAAATTCAAAGATTAAATTGAAGACTTCTACAAATTACCCTACGGCTTTGTTTAGTTGGCGAAAATTTTTGGGTTTGGCTACTATAGCACTTTCGTTTTTATTTGGCAATTAGTGTCCAATCATGGACTAATTAGGCTCAAAAGATTCATCTTGCGATTTCCAACCAACTTGTGTAATTAGTTATTTTTTTATCTATAACCGCATAGGTGCAATTAGTTTTTTATCTATAACCAAATTGCGTTGAGAAATCTGTGATTGTTGTGTTGGTTCGGCCATACGTGGCATTTCATCAGCGTCCATCCGTCCACTCGCCGGCTTACCTTCACGCTCGGTGGGACTGCTCATGCAGCCCTGCTATCGAGGAGTCAGCTGCCTTACTGGCATGTGCGGCGCGGGCAGGCGAAACGAGCTGCTGGGGCGCTTGGATTGAGCATGTATTATTTTTCTACGTATACACAGTATACTCCGTAGTATTGCTGGGCCAGGGTATGCTTGTAGGTCCGCCATGTTTTGGTGCAATAGTTGGTACTTTAGGTTACTTTAATAATGGCAGCGTAAGTAATTTGGATACTAGTATATGGATTACTTTGGCCTACCTTATAACCGCATAGGTGCATAAATTTTCATAATGTAAAATAGAATGCATTTAATTGCTACTATTTTCAACTAGTGCATATCAACCTATATATATGCTTCTTCTCACAAGTTTTAATCCTTCAAGGCATAAGTATTAGCAGGTTATCCACTAAACACGTCACTGATAACAAGGGCTCTTATTAGTGACGCGTTTAGTTGGTGTAATAGAGATGGTTATTAGTGACACATTTCACAAGACGAGTGTAAACATATCAGTGACACGTTTGACCAAGACGAGTCATGCCAGGCCCTCAACACGTCATTCCTTTTTTTGGGCCAGAAACTTGCTAGGCCCAAACACATACACACTACCTCTCCTATCTTAACTAGTACTCTTTAACTCCAACCCTAATTACCTGCCGCCTCTCTCATTCTCCTACCTCTCTCTCCTTACCATGGGCTCCTGTCACCGCCTCTCGCAGATTCGCACCCCTACCTCTCCAGCCACTAGTGTTGCCCTTCGCGAGCAAGCCGGGAACCCAAGGCGATGCAACAGAGACAATCAGGAACCCTGAGGCCGAGGAGGTAGTGGTCGTTGGTGGCTCACCGTGTGTAGGTTGGCGATAGCGGCGGGGAGATCCTTTTTTTTTGGGTTAGTATACGTCCTCATCTGTCCGCCGAGAGCCTAGATCCCCTTCGGCTTTGATCACCTTGCATATCCTCTCTCTCTCTTGTCCTTACCTCTTCTATACCTCTCTCTCTCATTCAACAACGGTGGAGATCTCCATCGTCAAGTATGGCCAATGTTTTCGTAAACGCTAAACGCTAAACGGTCGGTCACCCTCTGTTTACCGTTTAGACCGTTTAAACACCGTTTAAACGGAATTAAACGGACTAAACGGATTTGTATAATTTCACCCAAAAATACATATTTATGCATATAAAAATATTTTTTTTCAGATTTTCAAACACAATATATCAATGTCAAAACTCACAAGCATACAACTAGAACCAAGAATAATATGGCGTCATGAGACATGGTCACATCAATCCATTACACTTCAGTGTTCAGTACATATAACATGCGTGCAACAGATATGCATCATGCATTCATGCATGACAAATCACAAATGTCGCCTCTGGACTCTGCTTTAATTCCTCCCCAAAACAGCCACAAGTCAGGTCGACTACTCATGGGTCATGGCACATACAAAAGCTACAGACTGGCTGGCAGTAGAGGCATAGCAAAAGTTCACAGAAATGCAAATATAAATTAGTTCTAACTTCTAAGTCATAAGCGAAAGCAAAATAAGATAAGCAGCCATGCATGTGCAGTAAAGGGACTAGTCCTCATTCTCCCCATCCTGCTCATCCTCCCCAACAACTGGGACAACATCCTCCTGGTCAGACTCAAAGTCGATGTCTTCCTCATTGGTTGGCTCTTCTTCAGACTCAAATTCATCTTCACTAACATCTCTCATTTGGGTCAGCCTTGCACTCCTACGAAGTTTCCCACATTCCTCAACCCCACATGCCTCTTCGATTAACTTCCATGTCAGCCCACAAACAGGCTCACCATCCTCTTCATCACCACCATCGACAAGCCATCCTTGAGCACGATTTGAATCAGTCCCTAGAAGAGGATCCATATTTTGATTCTTCTTGGTCTTCACTTTTTTCCCATTCATCTTGTTATTGTATTGCACAAAAACAAGTTGATTGAGACACTCACTTGTCAGCTTATTTCTTTTCTTTGTATGATTCTACAAAATTACAAGTGCAAATCTAAGTCTGTTGACAATTCACAAATGATAAATCCGAAATAACAAATAATATGTATTACTAATACAATTTGGAGTTAGAATCTTACTCCTTCAAAACAGCTCCAGGTCCTTTCACAACCGGAAGCGCTAGACGTTGGAACTTGCGTCCCATAACTGCCCCACCATTTTGCTGCGAGTGAAGGCACAAACAATATATATACACATTAGATTTAGATAACTAATTGTGTGCAGCAAATGCATGGTACAGAAATGAACACAGCTACAAATCAAGCAAGATTAGTACCTGGGTCGAAATTGTAGTCCTTGCAGCCATCCTTTGCTACAGGTTTTCCAAAGTGGCCCTCTTTATCTCTGAACTTTGGCAGCTCCTCATTGAGCACTTTGTTCTGCTTGTCGTAGTCACCATGGTAAAAAGTCTCCACGGCAGTCATTAATCCATCCATAATCTGCTCATTCTTAAATATGGAATCATCACTGTAGCTATAATATGGGTTTAAAAAATATGCAGCCAGGTGTAATGGGCTGTCCAGCCTATCCTTCATCTTGTTTTCAATGATCTCTATGACATTATTATAAGCACTACCACTAAGATTCCCTGGCTTGTCAATGTTCCCAAAGGCCTTCTTGATTTCTTTCTTTGCATTTACAATGTCTCCATACAGAAAGGCCATTGATGGTTTAATGTCACTGTCAACCATGCGAAGCACCTTGACTAGGGGCTCAAACACCCTCAAACAGAGTGCGACATTACTCCAAAAGGCAGGTTTGGTCATTGTAGCTGTGGCTAGAACACCTTTGCTATTCTTCTTTATGTGACTCAAACCCAAGAATTTATCCCATTCATCACATTGAGACATTGCCCTTAGCTGCTCCTTCTTCTCATACAAGCTCTGTAAAGTCAGAAAAGCTGAAGCAAATCTAGTAACACCAGGCCTCACAATATCTCTCTTCTTTGTAAATTTCCTCATCAAAGCCAAGGTTTTATGATGTGAATAGATGAAAACTGTTAGTGACTTTGCTTGATCAATGCAGCCCTTGAATCTCTTCATCTTTCCAACTCCTTCAAGCATCAAATTGAGGGTGTGAGTTGCACATGAGCTCCAAAATATTTTTGGCCTCTTCACAAATAGTAAATCCTTTGCTGCCATGTTGTTTGAAGCATTATCTGTGCATACTTGCACAACATTTTCAGCACCTATCCGCTCAATACAGTGATCCACAAACTCAAATATAAAATGTCCAGTGTGTGACTCTTCTGAAACTTCCTTTGATTCAAGAAAGCTTGAGCCAATGCTACTATGCACACAAATGTTCATGATACTTCTTCTCTTCTGGTCAGTCCATGCATCAGTCATGACAGAGCAACCATTTTTGGCCCATTCCTCTTCATGTGCCTTCATCATCTTCTTTGTATCATTCACTTCCTCAAACAGCAATGATTCCCGCAACTGATGTTGGTTTGGTTTCTTTCCACCAGGGCCGAAGCGACCAGCAGCTTCTAGCACTTGATCAAACTCTATGTTATTGATCATGTTGAAAGATACACCTGAAATGAGTGGAAAAAATTATTACAGATCAAAAATTAAAATGAAGAAAGACAACGTGACCATCTAATGAAGGTTAGAACTTATAACTTAGGATGAATGAATGGACAAGCATATTACCACGCACATAAACCCACTTCGCAATGTAACGCTGCAAGGTATGCAGTCTATCTTTCCATACTGTTTCTGAGATTAATTTCTGCCTCATCGCGCTTGTGCTAAGTGAAGTTTGGTCAAGAGGCAATGTAAATTTATCCATAGGCCCTATTTTCCTAACGGGTTTCCCTCCAGGACCATCAAGCTCTTCTACTTCTGTCATGATGGTGTCCTCGTCAGTATTCGGCGCACCAGCAAGATCCACAGCATCTCTAACTTCTTGTTGCTGATCTTGCCTAGCCTTCTTAGCGTCCTTTGAGTCATCTATGGCTTTCTTGCACTTTTCTTTGTCTTCTGGTGATGACTTTGGGCAAGGTCTAACCTATATAATTAGAAATCAAGAAGTGAGTTAGTAACTAAGTAAGTTCTGGGAAATCTGCAATAAAGTGATAATGCATGATAGAGTCAGAGGTCACATATTAACCTGTCCACGAATTCCAGCAATATGGAGCTTCAGCCTATATATCCCTGATGTCACTTGTAGACCACACAGTTTGCACTTGATGATATTCAAGTTTGCTGGATCCACCAACACACCATAATCCCATCCAATATCATCAGAGTTCCTCTTCAACATAATAGGTTTGTTGGTGCCATCAGTAGGATTTGATGCAGCAGATGACATCCTAAAAATTGTAAGGTTCAAACGTTTCAATTAACCAAGATTCCATCTTGCATACAAAACTAATAGGACAAGCAGACTTGCAGCAGTAGCAGTAGCATGGTTTGAAGGGAACAATTAGACAATCAATCACCAAAATTAATAAACCTAATCTACAGGCCAAGGACATAAGCACTAGTGCTGTGGCGCACAACACATCCGTCATAATCCTAATTAGTGCTGTGGCGCACAACACATCCATCATAATCCTAATTAACGGAAAAATGCAGTACAAGCCAGTGGCAAAAACAAGCATTGAGGCATGGCTACTTAATTACTTGCACTTGCACGAGTACATACAGTCTACACTCTACAGACAACCAGATCTACCAAAGTAATTAAAATGGAGAAGAGTGGAGAGAGTAGAAATTACCTGGTGGCTGCACGGCAGATGCACAACCACTGAAGAAGGTTGGAGATGGAGATGGAGCCTTGGATAGACACTGCAACTCAGGTCAGGTCGCCAAGCAGGGAGCACGCGACCGGCGGCCACGTGCGGCTGCACAGCGCAGATAGCGCGTGAGCGTCGACCTAGGTAGGTGAAGGGGCCGCGGCCGAGGAAGGTTCCATGCCTGCAGCAGCGGATGCTGAGGGAGGGCACGCACCGCTGCTGGAGCCACGGACAAATCTCGGACACGCAGTGCTTCTGGGCCAGAGGAAGTGACGAACACAGTGAATGAGGATGAGAGGTGGCGGCGGCAGTGTGGAATTGAAAGAAACCCTAAGGCTGATCCATCTCGCATATATATATGGTGCTGAAAAATTGGGCGGCAATGTTGGATGTGTTGGGCGCGCTCTGGTTCCGAAAAATCCTTCTCTCGAGTCGTCACTCCATCGCCTAAACGGTGTGCTAAACGCGTGTTTTTCCCGCCTAGGCCCGCCCAGCACGTTTCCGTCTCTCCCGTTCAGACCGTTTTTCAACGTCTTTGACCGTTTAAACGGCCTAGCCGTTTAGCCTACCGTTTTTGGCCTAAACAAGGCGGCCATGCTTTGTTTACCGTTTAATGGCCATTTAGACGGCCGTTTAGCCCGTTTAGGCGAACACTGAGTATGGCACAAGCCACCCGGGCCTGCTCTTCCTCTGGCTAAGTTTAGTATTAACCACTTTTCAAAATTGCTCATGCACCACATAATTCTATGGATGGACAGCCATAGTATGCGTTTGGTTTGGGTGGGTTGGAATGGGATGGTCCCATGCGTGTTTTTTTGGATGGGAGTATGGGACCATCCCACCTATGTGTTTGGTTGGGAGAACACATGTCCATCCAAAAGTTGTGTTTGGTTAAAGTTATTGGAGGGATGAAATAAAGGCTACTCTTTTAACACTATTGCTTATCATTAATTGTATGTCTTACCTATCATATATGGGCCTATGTGTCATATTCTCCCTAATTACTATTTTTTCCTTTGTTTAACCATGCCTTATTATCTTCTTCATGGGGAAACAGAAGAGAATCAGAAGGGAGCGTCGTCACCTGTTCATAGTTGCGCCTCCTGGCCGGCTTTGGCTTCTCCGGAGGAACCCTACCAAACGTTTTGTAGGAGAAGTCGTTTTTCAGTGAAAAACAGAGGAGCCCGGCAAAACACCCCCTAAGTAGCGTAGAGTAGAGTGGAGAGGCCTTCATTGGATGATCACTGCGAGACAACAGCTGGATCACTTGGACGCCATTGCACTCTTTTCATGCCGGTTTGACAGGAAAGAAGTGGGCAGCAGCGCACACGAACACACACGTGGAATTCGGAAAAGAAGTACTCTTCACACGAACACACAATGCATCATTATATTTTATTTATTCATTCATTCATTATACTCATTGATGGATGCATTTGTACGTTTCAAGCCCTTTCAATATGGACAGCAGCACTTCCATGGCTGAACAGATTTATCGCAGAAACCACCATTCTTAGCAGGGAAGTTGTACTCTTGGCAAACTTTGCCGCAGTGAAATGGCGTGCAGTATTGAGGATCGTATGGAAAGCAGAACGGTGGCCGCAACCCGGGGGGAACAACGCCTGCAAAAAAAGATGCTCGATCGTTATATAGTTGATCTCTCAAATTAAATCTCTACATAATAATAATATCAGGTAAAAAACAGGAGCGATTTCTTTGGTACGTTAAAATTTATAGTATCTTATAGATTAGTTAAAGATCCCATAATAAATACGACGACCATTCTAGGAGCTGTCTATTTAGGTTTAAATAGTCAGTTAAGTTGGCTATTGGGCAAATTTATGGTCTAGGATCAGAATTTGCTACATAAAGTCCCCATGGGATGCTTCTATGATACAAGGTCGGGCCGGATGCGACCTTATCCTAGAATTTGATTTTTAATTTTCTTTATCTTATAAAATTGCATGTGTGTCACAACGGTACATATATAGCATATTATACGGTTACCTAGAAGATTTGTGGCTAGAGATTTATTCAAACATCACGTCATACTTTTAAAATATTCTTGGGATTAGACTTCATGTCGCACCCAGACGTTCTCTAGTCTAATAAGTCGTACGACACATGAGGCCTACAGATTTATTCAATGGTTGTGTCATGCTTTACAATTTGTTTTGGAATCCGATTGTTGCTCTGACTCATACGGAATCAGGAGACAGTGAGGAACCAGGAAAACGTTTTATTCTTTAATTAATATTATTAGATATGGATATGGATATAGATATAGATATAGATATAGATATAGATATAGATATAGATATAGATATAGGACATTGGGCTGCATAGGAATGGGCTGAAGGAAGAATTTTGAGTCCAAGCCAATTTTAAATTATTATCTTAAGATTCGTGGATAAGAGCGCGTCCACTAAAATCGCTCTTTCCCGCACTTTATAATATCGTGAGAAAGAAGAATGCATCGGTAAATTCAGTAATGTCTACGATACCTTTAAATGTAGCCTTTAGGAGATCTCTGACAGGTGTTAATTTGCAAGCATGGCACAATATTGTGGCCATGGTGGCAAATATACAATTAACTAATCAGAGGGACCGATTTGTGTGGAGGTTACATCAGAATGAGTTGTTTACTGTCAAATCGATGTATAGAGCTCTTTTAGGAACACAAGCCATGCCTTTTAATACGTTTATTTGGAAACTGAAACTACCTCTCAAAATCAAAGTTTTCATGTGGTACTTGTACAAGGGAGTGATTCTAACCAAAGACAATTTAGTAAGACGGCAGTGGCAAGGGGATAGAAAATGTTGTTTTTGTTCCTCCAACGAGTCTATTCAACACCTATTTTTTGACTGCCATTTTGCTAAGTTTATTTGGAGAATTGTTCAGATTTCTTTCAATTTACCACCGCCAACCAGTGTACACAATATTTTTACAGGCTGGTTGGAGGGGATAAATAGGAAACTGAAATCTCAGATCATTGTAGGTGCAAGTGCTCTCTGTTGGGCGGTTTGGTTAACCAGAAACGATATAGTTTTTAACAAGATTGTAGCACCATCTTACTTGCAGGCTATCTTCAGGGGGACTTACTGGACCAGGTTCTGGTCTCTGTTACAGAAGGAGGAGGAGGATTGCCATTTGATGAAGATGGGGTGTAAGACCATTGAGATAGTTGCAATGGAAGTATTTGCTAGACACGGTTGGAGCTTTAGAAATAGACTCCCTAGCTAGTACTGGTTTTATTAGTCCTTTGTTTTTCTTATGGTGCAAAACTTTGTCTTTGAGATACCTTGGACCGTTCCTTTTAGTTTTGTAATAACGAACAGCTATATGCATTAATTGATGCAGAAGCTAGGATATTAATATATTCCCCTTTCTAAAAAAAATCTTAATTCTACTAGTTCTAGAGCACTGTTCTAAATACTTGCGAATAAATATTTGTGCCCAACAATGATATGTAATTCTCGTAGAAAAAGGTTGTAGACCATATTTAACCGGTTTAGGTAGGCTAAGGATTTTTCTCCTATTGCAACACAACCGCCATATTTACTATAGTATAAATCAAACTAAGCAGATCAAACACTCCTAAGATATACACATACCTTTTGCTTGGCAGGATGGGGAAATGATTACAACCACCACGAAAAAGCATGTTGTCAAGGACACGAAGGTCTTTGTCCAATTGCTGTTGACTGCCATCAGGAAGCTATGAGAGAGAATGCCTGCTATCACTCACCTAGTGCTCCTTTTTCAGAGAAGAGAAAACGAATGTTCTTGGAACAAAGGCCCCTTATGTGTCTCAATGTGCAGGTGTTTATATAGAGGTAAGGCCTAGGTAGCCTCACATTAGTGCATTGTTATATATCGTCAAGATATATCAAGATCTTATCATTTAACACTCGAATTAATAATATTTAGATATCCAATTCATATGTTTTTATATCTGTGATCCATCTCCATCATTAGTTTCCTTTTTTTCCCCCTTCATATCAGTATTACGTGCTTCTATTTTATTTTAATTTTGTAGCTAATCGATGTAACAAATCCATATCTTCAGACATTTCACGTCTCCCAGAGAGTACAAAAGTTTGCGAGTTGCGTGCAGAGTACTACAATTTTTACACGTTGCACTTTCGTATAGGAGCACCACCATCTTTTTTCCCCTTGATGAAGAGGTCGATCGCGTAGATAGAGAGGCTTTGTGGTAAAGAAGTTTCTTGCCGTGCTGGTGGTGGGCATCAGAATGCCTCCCAAGACTCCAGTCAATGAAATCATAATCATATGGCCCGGACTGATTCACTCAATTGCTACTAAAAGTCAACCAAAATGCTTTTTACTTTTAGAGATAGTAGTGAAGAAGCTGGGCGGAGGTTGAGCTAGACGCAGATGCAGAGGACGAAGGATCATGTGTTAAAAGTGTAGTACTACTACTCGTACGAGGTGTTGGCAGAGTGCAGAGAATAGAAGGATTCCGGTTGCGACGTCGTCACGGCTGCGCAGCTAGTACTGTAGCAATTGTGACCTGACCACCACAATGGACTTCAAATGACTTTCACTGCCACATTGGATTTCGTTCTGCAGCAGCACGCACCACCCTCCTCATCCCCATGCATGTTCATCGTCCTTATCTAATTTATCTATTTCTACACACATATGTTTCAAGTGTATGTTCTAAATATTTCAGTTGTTCCGGTCAAATGTTGCAAGTATTTTATTTAGATCTTGCATAAGTAGATCTGGATGTTGCATATACATACATATTGCAAGCATATGTTTCAAGTGTTTTCAGGTGTTTCATACGTATGTTTCCGAGTGTTTCACCAGGATGTTGCATATGTTTGCAATTGTTTTTAAATGTTTTTCAATTGTTTTGGCAAGTGTTTCACGCGCTTGTTCCAAAGTATTTTATTTGTCTTCTTTTTTATGTTACAACTGTTACATCTGGATGTTTCGAAAAAAATAGATTGGGTATTGCACATGAGATGCACGTGGAAAGCAGCCGACGGCGCGGACGACATTCGGGGCGGCGTAGGCGACGTCTAGGGGAAGCGAGGGCCCACTGCTAGTGTGCTCCCTCATGAGCCCGACACGCTATACGCTTGTTTGCTCCCTCTGTGTGGCAGCGTTTGGACACTAGCGCCCCGAACGGACGTCTGGGCGCTAGCAAGTCCGTTTTAATATATATATATATATATATATATATATATATATATATATATATATATATATATATATATATATATATATATATATATATATATATATATATATAGGGAGAGTATACTCTATAGCTTAGCTACAAAATAGTTTATTTTGTAGCCAGACCGACTGACTGCACCACCTGTGACCAACCGCACCACCTGTTAATCGAGTCGTCATTTACTGCAACGATGCAGCCATGCAGGAACCTTCCTGTACGTTAATAATGAGAGCCCCTCATCAACGCTGCCGGTAATTACGTTAATTGTTTTTAAATAATTGCCACATCTGGAGGCTTCCATTTATGCAGGAGACTTGTCTAAAAAGTGTCGTAACTTGGTTGTCCTTGTCCATGTAATGGCCTGTTACTGTAATGGCGTAGAAAATGTACCATGCATGCAAAGTTTACGAGAATAGATTGTGAGCCTCAATTTCTCTTGGCGCACGCAAATATTCGTGTTACGATAATACTAGAATATACCTTGTCCATAAAAAATAGTAGAAAATATATTCTAGTTACTATAATTAACACCAAATGGTCTTGTTACGAAAATTTTCTAGTTACTGTAGTTGGCACGCAAATGATCTTGTTACGATAATTAGCACAAGAATTTAGCACAAATTGACATCAAATGGTTTCTGATAACTAGTTACTATAACATTGAGATCATTTTACGATAAAAATAGTTAAGATATTTTGAATGTCTTAAGATGATAATTAGGATAGGAATTTGTAGGACGGGACTTTATCAGAAATTGACGTCAGATGGTTTATAATAATTAGTTACTGTAACATTCAGATCATTTTATGAAAAAAACTAGTTACGAGAATTTGCACTAATAGTATTTACGAGAATTTGCACTAAGAAACATGTGTGCGAAAAAACTAGTTACGAGAATTTGCACTAATAGTATTTACGAGAATCTGCACTAAGAAATATGTGTGCATCAAAATTAAACAGACACATGAGTACGTGAAGGCCTCTATATTTGTTCAGATCCGCAAAAATCATTAATAAAAATCCATTACATGGATCTAATACAACATCCATTATTCAGCAGAGTTCCTTGAGAGAAGAAGCTCCTCTGTTGACCAAAGAATCCGGATCCGTGCACTCCGTCAAAGGCCTTCCTACCCGGCTGTCACTGGTGTGGATGGGAACAAACAATTAACAAACAAATAAACAGGAGAAGGATTCGGATCCGCCGGAGATTTCACACTCACCGGAGGAGAGGACGCTGTATCTCTATCACGGATCCACCATCAGGGCTGTCATTCGCGCACGATGGGCATCGACAAAGACGATTCGCCTCAGGTCCGGCCGATGAGTGCATCACATCGTGGCAAGGTCGTGGTTCCAAGTTGATGAGGAGGACGCGCATAGGCCAGCGGGGGAGGGCGCCGCACCGGAGATGACGAGAGAAGACAGGGTGGGGCCATCCGAGGCCAGCGTCGTGTTCACGGGAGAGCAGGGCTGCCGCCGGTAGCAGCGCGCGGGAGCAGGGCCGCCGCCGGTCACGTCGCGGAGGGAGCAGGGCCGCCGCCAGTCGCATCGCTGGGAGTGGGGCAGCCTCCGGTCGAGTCGCGGGGTAGCAGCACCACACCGCCGATCACCAGGGAGCCGGGCCGCCGCCGCTGGAGGCTCCACCGACTCAATGGTGGAGGCACCGCCGCCGGATGCAGGGGGTGTCCGATGACGATTCAACGTTGAAGAAGGGGCGCCGTGGATCCCATGGGGATGACGCGCACCGCGGGTCGGGGAAGGATCAGATCGACGTGCCGTCGTAGTGTCCCGTTTGGTGGAACATCTCCAGCAGCGAAGAAGCAAAGAGTGTTTTTGTGGCCAAATTTTTGGGCAGCGAACCAGGCAGGTGTTCTCGGCCGGTGGAAGGAAAGGGAAAAATCTGGGGATTAAATCAATGCATGCATGAATTAATTCAATGGGGACCACTTGAGTCAAAGCCAATTCCTATTTTGTAGCAACGCACATGAGCTGGCCTGGCTCGCTCCCGAGTTGCGGCGGGTTTGTGGCTCACGAGTTTTGGTCCGGCTACAGAATATGGTATTCTATAGCTAGCTTTAGAGTATATATATATATATATATATATATATATATATATATATATATATATATATATATATATATATATATATATATATATATATATATATAGCACTGCGCTATTTGGTCCCCAGGGTACTGATTATTATTCAGTACCCGAGCCCCCAGGCCTGCCCGACTTTTCCCACGTCCCGCACCCGCACAAGATCCCGGACTGCTTTCCTTGTAGCCGATTTTTTTTTTCCATTTTTGTCGGACGAGCTTTTCTTGCGGCCGTTTTTTTTCATTTTTATTGTGGTTGATTCCCAATTTTTTTACGCCAGTTTTCTTGCAGTCGATTTTTTCCTTCTGTCTGGTGTAGTCGTGGTTCTTTTTATTTTAATCCGATGCCTTTTTTCGTTTTTCTTGCGATCGATTTTTTTTCCTTTTTCCTGTCTCGTGGAGTCGTGGTCGATACATAGATTGAACGTGTATTATTTACTTATAAAGTTTTGGAAGGTAGATTTTATATTGGGATAGGTGAGGCAACTAAAAAGTCTCCAACAATAAATGAATCGTGAAATCTTGCAATACACTTTGCAGTTAGAATACATTTTTTTAGTTGTATCTATGTTATTCCACAAAATCACAGCACAATTTATGGCAGCTAAATAACCTTCATTGGAATCATAAAATTGGGGTTCCAACAACGCACCAAATTATACTACTTTTTTATCTGAGAAAAAAAAACAAAACTAGTACATCCCTCTCTCTTCTCGCGCCCCTCTCTAACGAGGGCCAATTGCTTCACCTGTCAAAAAAAAACCAGAACAAAGAACATTAAAAAGAAACTTTCATGATTAATAACAGAGTATGCCATGAATCGATCTTATAAAGGAAAAACAGTTTATTAGAGGTAGGCCATGGCTAAGTCATGAAAAAGCCATCTCTTTTATCTTTTTTCCCTGCCATTTTAATTAACTACTGAAATCAAAATTCACTCAAACTTGGCAGGGATACATGAAAAATAGGATGTGGGTGTTCCATTATAATCACGTGCAAAAACATGAATTTTATGTAATCTAACATCAAGTTAGGTTCCTAGTTGCAAATAATGTCACGCGGACTTCTAAAACCCTTGATAAAAACATAAAATAATCATAGCAAAGAAATAATCTGATTATCTAATGTAATTAATCACCCAAACCGGAATGGAAATTACACAAATTGTGAATGCCATGATCACCATAAAATTTCTCTCATTATACTTTGTAGGGTCACAATCACTTCGAGAATTACATTCCTGATCTCCAAATTCAGCATGACAGTATTATACTACTAGTTTTGGGCCTGCAATGCTTAGTAACTACATATCATGGTGCTCAGTGTTCATTAAAGTTAATTTGATAAGCACTAGGCAGTTCAACATGACTCGTATTGTTAAACTGAGAACCGAGATACATTACTAATCACCTCATTTGGATCCTACCTAAGCACTAGGCTGTGAGGATAAGAACTAATCTCCCCTTGTCTTCGCTTAGTTCTAAATAGTGCATTCTTAGTGGCTACTTAGCAGAGGCTGCGGCCTGTCCAAGCAGGTAGCTCTGTGTGCAGCTCTGGATGCTAAGGTCTGCTAGTATTTCTGAAAATTAAGATGTATATTATTGGATATAAGCATGGACATGGAGATATTTTTTTTACATTTGATATATGTGAAGGTTAAATCTTTATGTATATTAATATAAGGTTTTAGCTCAAAAAATGTATATTCATATAAAGTGACATCATGTACAAGTCATCCTATTTCTGCTAAGCTGAAAATCGATGCAAATGCTTAGTTAGCAAGCTTCATATTGCTATAATTTTCTAAAGTTTCTTGTACTCAATTTGAATGCGTCTTAATATTATTTTTATTTTTGTATGTACATGTAAATTGAAAGAAGTGAAGAAGAACGGAGAAAATATTTCCTATTTTTTGCTGCGGGAGATATTATTATATATCCATGGCTCTGAGATGTTTAATTATTTGTGGAAGATTAGTGAACTGGATTACATATTAAAGAGCAAATAAGTATTGTATCTAGTATCTATTGTTCTTTATTCTAAAAATAGAAAGCGCAAGAAAAAAACGAGGATAGGAAGGAGATAACAACAATATCAAGAGCAGACTAGCAGCCCGTTAGATTAAACAAGCAAAAGAAGGATAGAGAACTGGACAGGTGAACAGGTCTCACAAATATTGACTGAAAATAAAAAATGAGTAAGACGCATAACTAAACTGGTAAGAAAAATATCAGGCAAAAAGGTCCCTTGTAGTAATCTCTAATATGTAAATGATAGAAACAAATAAGCTATATCTAGTAAGATAAAGAACCTCCAGGCTCATTTCATGCAACAAGGAAAAAGATAGAGAATTACCCAGGGGAGAAGATCATAGATCGTTTTTAATGGCAGACGAGTTCATGCCATGTTGCTGCAGCAGCGCTGTACTGTAGTTTTGCACGAGAACAATGTAAAGAACGAAATTAAATACAAAAGTTGCTATGTGCATATATACTTTAAAAAAACACATGACCTAAAAGTACCTCAACTTGCATCTTCATGCAAATAGATTCCAGATCCATGAGCAAAAAGATCAGAATCAGACAAGCTTCTACTAGCATGGCTGAACTAGGGAGGCGCTGAATTTACCCTTACTGGATCACGCACGACATCGAGCCATGGACCTGGTTGGGGGAGTAAGTTCAGTTGACGGTGCAGTTTACTCAAAAAAAATTAAGAAGGCGCATATGCATAGTATTATCAGCTGTGGATTGCATGATCCAACAAGCCCATGGGAAAAAAGCTAGCTGATTAATTAGGGAATCTGAAGAAAAATATGTTATGCTTCAGAGTCAAGAAAAAAGAATTGATTTATCAGTAAACAAAGCACATAATCCAAAGTTTTGAAGATGTACACTCAGGATGAAAACATATTGCATATTAGGCATCCATATTCACAAATAAAAAGCAGCAGCACATCAATATGTTTACTGAAGGAATCCATGACGCGAGACTTATGCAGAACAGAGCATGCAGCAATTAAGATAACAAAAGCAAATTACAGACTGTACAAATCTGGAAGTATTTCATGTTTTGACAAGGCTGTTTTCCTATCTGCAAGTATATTACAGAGGTAATCTATCACCACATTCATAACATGACGTATCAAATAAAATTAATTGTAATTGAAGAGATGGCCCTCTAACATAGTGACTGTGGCATAACAATTGGCAAAATGATCTAGTTCCCAGAATAAAATTGAAAATTAATCATTCCTGAATCATCTTGCGTTGTGTGAGCCTAGAAGTTGTTAGTGTCATCGATCATCACCATGATTCTCATCTACTTTGGTATCCTTAAGACTGTCACTACAAGCACAAGCACAAGCACAAGCAGGCATGCATCAATAGTGCAGGCAAGAAACAGTGGTGCACTCTGCCACACACACAATTCTCTACCGCCTCTACATAATAATAACAACAGTGCAGACAAGAAACAGTGGTGTAGTCCGCCAGACAACGGCCTCTAAATCCAGCCATGGCTCACCTTACATTTCTTCCAACACCGCCCGCAAAATTGATGAATTGGATTCTCTAAGTTCTGGTCAAAGCTGCCCCCTGAACATCTAATCGACTGCATGTCGATGTTCCAAATCTGAAAAAGGAAGCAAGCAGGAATCAAATTGGAAAGTAGAATTGCCATCAATAAGCCTAAAAAATGAATGACAATCAAGTGACTGTCGTTGCATCCATTCATAGGATAATAAATATACAAGCATAAAGCAACAAAAAAAATAGATATTTAGATCTAGACTCAACCTTGCTGCTAGTGAAGAGGAGCTCCTGGCCGTGGATGTTCCTCGACGACTAGGCTGACAATCGAACACTCGCATCAGACCAAGAGAAGTTAGGGAACGCATCCTGCACTCAAATCATCAAATCGAATAAGAAGGGGAAGAGGAAGGGGAAGGGGAAGGAGAAGATGCTGCAAATGAGAAGCTGGAGAAGGGGATCTGGAGGAGCGCCACCTGGATCTGCCACCATTGTTGCAGGAGCACACGCAGGAGCGGCGGCGGCAGCGGGTTGACGGCGTCACCAGGCGAGTCGCTACTCCTTTCTCCGGGAGTTCGCGACGGGAGCTGACGATGAGTCACGGGCGAGCACGGGAGGCCGCGGATCCTGCACTGATGATGAGCCTCGGGAACATCTAGGTGGTAGCGACCTGATAGGGTGAGGGGAGGATCACAGTGTCGATTGGATCCGCGGGGGAGTCGAGGCAAGGTCGATAGAATGGCCGCCCCAGGTGCGGCGAGCTCGCCAGTGCCGACCCTCAACTGGGGCTTCAAGATCGTGGCCACAGCCAGTAGCGACGGCAAGCTGAGGCATGTGGGGGGAAGATGGTGCCAGGAGGGACCTCGGTGGCGGCGAAGAAGGTAGCGGGAGGCGGCGGTGGCGATCTGAGCTCGGGCGGAAATAACCGTGTGACTCCCACGAGGCCACGACCCGCCGAGATTTTTTTATTGAAAGGAGAAAAAAACCAATAAATGAGGAGCAGAGGGTGGGTATGTGAGGAAAAAAAACCCGAGGTTTGACCGGCGCAGCGACGAAGGGTCGGACGCGTCGAGTCGGATGGGCACGGAGGAACAGGCTCGGGTACTGATTATTATTCAGTACCCAGGGTACAATATAGAATATATATATATATATATATATATATATATATATATATATATATATATATATATATATATATATATATATATATATATATATATATATATATATATTGTTGAGCTGCTTTGGAAAGGGCTGAAAAAAGAATTTTGAGGCTAAACCAATTTAAAATTATTGGCTTAATTCTACTGTCTTTACAGCATTGTTTTAAATTCATGTAAATAAATATTTGTGCCTAACAATGATATGTAAATCTTGTAAATAAAAAGTTGTAGACCATATAGGGTAAGGGTTTTTCTCCTATTGCAACAAAACTGCCATATTTACTAGTATAAATCAAAATAAGTAAATCAAGCACTCCTAAGATATACAAAATGTATATACATAACTTTTCCTTGGCAGGATGGGGAAATGATTACAACCACCACGAAAAAGCATGTCGTCAAGGACACGAAGGTCTTTGTCCAATTGCTGTTGAGTGCCATCAGGATTGGAAGCTATATGAGAGAATGCTCTTGCTATCACTTACTTAGTGCTCCTTTTTCAGACAGGAGAAAATGAATGTTTCCTTGGAACGAAGACCCCTTGTGTCTCAATGTGCACAGAGAGGTATGGCCTAGCTAACCTCACACTAGTGCACGCTATATATCTTCAAGATATATCTGATTCTTATCATCGAACACTGCAATCAATAATCTTTACATATGCAATTCATATCTTCAGGCATTTCTAATGTCCCACAACCACCACAAACGTATACCAGAGAGTACAAAAGCTTGTGAGTTGGTGCAGAGTACTATTTTTACACGCTCCATTTTCGTATAGGAGCACCACCATCTTTTTTTTCCCTTGATGAAGAGGTCGCGTTGATAGAGAAGCTTTGCAGTAAAAAAGAGTGAACTTTGAACTAGCTGGGACAATTTACTTTTCCCATTTTAGACATAGAGTTTCGTTCAGTTAGAGCCAATAACAGGCTTGGCCCAGCATAGCCATGTGATCGAGTGGCGTACGTGCTGGTGGTGGCCTGGTGGGCTTCAGAATGCTTCCAAACTCTTGATGGCCCTATGCAAACGCCGTAAAGCAACCTGACTTGGAAGAGAAAATTAATCAAGTCGATATTTAGCAACATGGCACCATATATATGCTAACAAAGTATCAACATCATGTACAATCTGCATGTAGGACGACAAATTTTAAGTCACTTGTTGCAACCTGAAAGAACGGAACCAGAGACCAATCTGCCTATAGGAAGTTTATTTGGTGTCAAATAGGGAATTTTCTCTTATGTATTTGAGCACCAACAACTATAGCCAGGCCATGCACTCTAACAAGACGCAACAAGAAGCACTGTGCTATGGATATCACCTGTTTTTATTGACCTCATGCACGTTGCTCTACTGCTACCCTGCAACAGTCTTTGATCACATTGATTTGATATATAGGCCGGGTTATCATATGACGTATTTAATTTGATTTAATATTTGTGTGTGTACATTAATAAATTGAGTTGTACTGGATGATTCTCTTGCACTCCATTTTACCAATCCCTGCACACAAGAAAGCTATCAACCAGCACAACTCAGTTTATTAGTATGTACACACGCACAAATTAAATCTAATTAAACACGCCACATCACAACCCTCTATATGGCAAATCAATCTAGCTAAAGATTTATGCAAGGTAGCCATATAGCTACATGCATGCATGCTCGTGTACCTGTGCAGGTAGATGAGGACCGAGGGCACAACTACAAAAGCAATAAAACCATATACCGAGGGCACACACTGCTTTTTCTGAGTGTCATATGCGAGCTACCCCGGTCTCACACGGTACTTATTATATAGAGGCACGACCCACTGCTCGGTCCACCAGTTCATCATTACATTATTATGTTGATATCTCAATGCTAAGTTTTGATATCTTGTCTATTCAAATAATAAATATGATAATATCCATTTCATAAACAACATCTACTCCTCCTCTCTTTCTACCAACATTATTATTAATATCATAATAATAAACAACTTACAGTTTCCAATCTATATATCTTCCGTATGTCTGATATCTATCTATCAGTCTCTCTCTCTCCGTTTCTCTCTATCTCTTTTTTAATATCTATCTATCAATCTATCTCTCTCCGTTTCTCTATCTCTTTTCTTCTCTATCAATCTATTTCTCTGTCTCTTTATCTATCTATGTATATATCTTATCTTAATCACAATCTCAAGAAAATCGGACATAACTATTTTACATATCTGTCTATCTATCTATATATCTGTCCGTCCATCTGTGTCTTTGTGTATCACTGCTAGTGGGATTATGCTAAAACAGTGTCCCATCCGTCTGTGGCATGAAGCTGGAATAACGCATCACTGCTAGTGGGGTTATGCTGAAACAGTGGCCCATCCGCCAGTGGCGTGAAGCAGGAATGATGCAGGCGGCTATGCTCGCCTCGTAACTGAATATAATATAGATTGATTAATTGGTATACTTAATTATTAAATATTTATTGATAACTGTATTATTTTTATTTATGTGCTATCCTTGTCTATGTTATATACACGAATGCTTTAATCTCTAATTGTGTGATAACTTTGTAATCCCAATACTATTGATAAAGTAAAATGGCTATTTGTTTTCTACCATTTTTATTGGAATTTCTTCACTTGATGATCTATTATTTTCTCTTCTAAATACAGGTACTACAAGAATAATAACTCGCCACTTTCGCCGCGTTGAAAATTCCTCTACGTACGTAAGTGGCCCAAAAATGCTGCGGCCATCAGGCATATCAGCCATCATTGCGTTGTTGCATTTGGATTAAGTGGATGGATGGATTGAACGAGCGGTGAAAGCGCACCACATTCGTTCATGCCGTACGTACATCTGACCAGTGAGGCAGTCAGTGTAGTGACCCATCCATGCATGCGGTGACCAGCGTATTGATCATGGGACCAACTAACCATGCATGCGGGTACATACAGTGGCGGATCTAGGATAAGCATCTACGGGGGCTAAATAATGAAGGTTTAGTGCTAAAGCTGAAGATTAATGATGGATTTGAGGCTAAGCTACAGTAATTTAAAGGCAAAAATCAAGCTTAGGGGGGGCTGCAGCCCACCCAGCCCCCCTTTTGGATCCACCACTGGGTACATATATAGATAGACTCGAACGAACTATCAGTAAGTTTGTTTCAACTTGTTTACTCCTCACTGTTAAATCCGGCGTCCTGAAAACGCCGGCCAGAGCCGAATGAGAATGGGAATAATGGGACGCTTGTCGGCAGGAAGTGACAACAGACATGTAGGATGATGAAATTGATGAATTTCTTGTGCCGGGATGGCTCCCGAGCTCGCCCGGGTCTCCTTCCCGGACCCCGGGACGCCACCCCCTCGCTGGGGCATCCCAGCCAGCACCCACCACAAGAGAGCCCATCCTCACCTGCCACTCCACCGCCTTCCCCGCCCCGCCACTTAGAAACCCCACGCCCACCCGCATAGGCCTCGACGGCAGCCGCACCATCGGAGCCACCACAACTGTCCACTGACGAGACCGACCCAGAATGGCATGACCGAAGGGACCTCGCCGCGCCACCACCAGCTCAGGTAAGCTCCACGATCCAAGCTCCTAGACCTAGCGTTCTCTTTCAAGATGCTCTCCTCCTCAACTTCCACTCTACCGCCGCCGCCGCCCACCTTCTTGGGTGTGCCTCTCCCCTCTATGGCGACCGTTTGGTTCAAGCCAACTTCGCCAGTCTCTCTCCCCTGCTGCCAAGTAGCCAACGTGCTTTCTTATCACCTGACTGCCCCGCCGGTGAGACTCACCGTCAGTTGCTTTTCGGCCTTTGTCTTCGCCACCGATGTTGCGAGCTGCGCCGTTGCTATGGCCATCTTCCTCAACGGGTGTGTTGGCCAAGGCAAATTCAAACTTGTCCCTCATTTGACCCATGCAAGCGCGGTTTCCGAGGCAGATAGGTTGACCGTACTCACTCCCGCATTTACTCTCCCTACCACCATTGCTGACCCCGCGATTGTCCCCCCTATAACTCCCGCCGCTCGCGGCAGGGAAGCCAGCGGCGCTGACACCTTTCTGCCCCCCGTAGGCCAACGGGAAACAAAATGTGGGAGGAGATCCGCCTATTTACTTGTGTTGTCCTCGCCTAGCAAATCCCCTCTCCCCCTGCTCCCCCTCCCAAAACTTGACACGTTGCACTATGATGGGAACGCTGACATGACTGCTACAATCCTCGAGCCCAACGCTGCCGCACCCCATCTTTCATATCAGGAGGCTCTCCTCACGCCAAGGCATCCTCCCCTATATAAACCAGCGCCACCCAGGTTCATCCCACCCACCATTGCCTGTTTCCGGTGTTTAGCCCCCGACCACCTAGTTCGCGACTGCTGTGACCGGATCAAGTGTCGCCGGTGTGGGAGGTCCAGCCACATGGAGCGGCGCTACAAGTTGTTGAGGTGGCCTCGCGTTTCCTCGCCGTGGCCCCACCACGTTCCTCTCCCTTCCCCCCCCCACTCCGCCACCTCAGCCTTTTGCCCCACGCACCCCTTCCCCTCTGCCCTCACCACCACTCCTGACCTCCGCCCCGCCACCGCTCCCACCTCCTTCCCCCCAAGCCCAAGACTCACACCCAACCTGACTCCCCCACCATCTGCCATCTCCCTGACCCCTTCACCTCCTGCTCCCACCTCCCCCACCTAGTTGTGCTACAGCTTTGGCCACCTCCTCGAGGCTTAGTGACAAAGAGGATGGCGTACTCGGTGTCAAACAGCTGGACACCCAGAACGCATGTCTCCTCCTGAAGATGATACACTGCCTCCACCACCCGGCCGGCTCTGCCTGTGCTCGCTGGGTCACTGACCATGTCAACCTGGCGAAACCTCGGCGGAGACTTAGCCGGTGCGCACCGGAGCGCCCTACATGACCTCTTCCCCGCCTACCAACACATTACGACGGTCACGGTGGGTGACGGTCGAGACACCTCTTTCTGGGATGATACTTGGCTGCTCGATGGTCCACTGGCGGCCAAGATGCTAGCCCTAGCAGTCACTACTGCGGACAGGTAACATCTGTGCGCGACGTCATGGACATGAGCTTGCGCAACCTCCTCCAACACAGGCTTACCAACCAAGCTGCCAAAGAGCTCAGTGACCTCGAAGGCATCCTCCAGGAAGTCACTTTGGATGAGACTCGTGACTAGTGCAGTAGCTTCTTTGAGGAAAGCTGTGGGTTGCGAGAATAAAACGAAAGGAACCTCGTCAAAAGGCAAGGCGGGCATGGGTTGCAGCCGTGGCCCGTGGGTTGTTGCTGGGCCTCACCGCTGTGCAGCTGTCGTGTACTAGGAGGGAGTACTCGTGTTCCTGCTTGTGGCTGCCGCTGGCGTGTGCGTGCGTCATGCATCAGGTTTTAGTGGACGACATCACATACGCATGCATGCAAGCTCAACCAGTACGACACGTCCCCAGTCTTTAATTTGACCACAGGTCAACGGTGTCAATTCGCCGCGTGCATGATGGAATGCTGCGAAGCATACGCACAGTAGCCATCGCGGGGGCACTTTGGGCGCGCACGGCGCTCCAAGCAGGGCAGGGATGGGTCAGGGCATACGGCGTCGTTTCCCCGTCACGTCGGCCCAATCAGAAAACGGTTTAGGGATGAAACAACCGGATGCTCTATAGAGCATGTTTAGTTGGCATCTCTACCCAAAAAGCAAACCCAAAAAGTGCTACAGTACCTGTCACATCAAATCTTGCGACACATGCATGGAGTACTAAATGTAGACAAAAGAAAAAACTAATTACACAGTTTGTCTGTAAATGTCGAGACGAATCTTTTGAGTCTAAATAGTCTATGATTGGATAAATTTTGTCAAATAACAACGAAAAGTGCTACAGTAGCCGAACCCAAACTTTTTCATCATCTAAACAACCCCATAGCAATTCTGTTCAATTATTGTATGCATGCATGGTCTTGGCCCTTGGGCTCTGGGCTACGGCCGCTGAGCTACACACACGTGGCTACATATTACTCCGAGTCGTCAAATTAAAACCACCAAGCTAAAGGAAGGCAGCTACGCGCCCAAACCAAAAGGTGGCGGCCACGTCACCACCTCAGCTAGTCAAGCACGAGCCTGGACAGGTCCGCCGTCGCCAAGCCCGGCATGAAAACGAGATGGGCTTGATTGTGTGCCCACGGACGGAGGAAGATGCTGATGAGACGAGGTGAGGACAGAAAGGGAGTTGACTGGTATGTAACAGAAAGTAGTCTTTGGCCGGAGGATGACAGCTTCGCGACATGCATGCATGTGGACAAGACCTGCAAGTCACCCACGTCATAGATAGCGAGCGTCCCAACAAAAGCTGCTGTGCTACAGTGCTACTAGGGCTCTATCAATCGTACGTTGCAGCTGGAATGCATGGTTGCTGCACTGATTACTACCGGGGTCGGGGGTGTACCGTGTACATGAATAATCGTATCTCCTTCAGTCTATCTACTGCTAGTCGCTTGCACATATATACTGTATATACTAGGAAGAACGCGTTAGCAGGAGCGACGGCATAGGCCCCGGGAGGAGGTGGTGCATGCTGGACGCCGATAGCTCCATATAGGCGCAGAATCCTTGATTTGAGCGGCGGCGCTGCACGCGGAACTCGAGCTGTTGTGGCGCGGCGCGCTGGATGGTAGAGCGGCGACGGGCTGCGTGCGAGTCGGAGGTACGGAAGAAACGGTGGCGCAGCGCGACGGCGTCGGTGGGTCAGGGGACGCACGATTTTTCTAATCGAGAAGAGGAACGGGAGAAGAGGAGCGACGGAGAGTGAGCGTGAGGCAGGGACGGAACGTGAGAGGACATGAGCGAGTGGGCTGGTGGTTGGGCCAGAATAGAATGGGCTGAACGAAGAAAAACGCCTGAAATTTTGGCTTTTTATTATTAGGTATATATATATATATATATATATATATATATATATATATATATATATATATATATATATATATATATATATATATATATATATATATATAGTAACTTTGTAACATGGCCACAAAGCTAGAGAGAGGGGAACGTGGGCGAAGCTCAACTGCTCGAGGCCAATATATCATATCCCTAGCAGCAGCGGCTGTAGTATTTCAATATCGTCTTCAGTCTATCTACTCTTAGATATCTTGCTTGTGTCGTCGTTTATTAGTGAAGACTAATTAAATGGATAGTTACAGTGAACGAATGTGACTTTTTCATTTACACCCTGTTTGCTCGAACTACTTTTCAGCCAACGAATATTGTTTTCCTCTCATAACAAATCAGTACAAATATCAGCATAAGCCAAATTTCAGCATAAACGAACAGGGTGCTAATTTCCGGTTCCCACTTTGAGTTAATTACCTAATTAGCCTAGAACTCAACTATATTCTTTGGGCTCTGATTCCTGCAAAAGTACTAATATTAATCTTTGTGTAGATTGGACATGGGAGGGGATCGAATGTTGGCGAACAGCGATACCAAAGGCCAAATTATTTTGCTCCGGCCTCGACCCACAGCGTGGTCTTGTCATCAGATATCTCTCCTCCTAGCTGGATCAATCGCTTTCGATGGCAGCATCGATCATTTTTTCCTTTGTCCATTTCCTCGCGTTAGAGGAGGTAGGTAGAACACGTGTCGATCAACCAGCACTTTGGTACAAGCTGTGGATAAGATTATATAAAGAAAGCGATGGGATAGGAGAGGATTGCATGGTAGTTTTTCTTCATTTTCCACTTGGGCCTTGTTTAGATTGCTCACAAATTCTAAGTTTTTACACTTTTTTCATTACATCGAATCTAGGGACGTATGCATGGAACAGTAAATGTAGATAATTGTACAGTTTAATTGTAAATCATGAGACGAATTGGATAATAAGTACCAAATATAAACGAAAGAATTTTTCTAACTTTAGTAATCTAAAGAAGGCCTTGATTTCTAACGTGGGTACACACTGAAGAGTACGTACGTGAACCCGAGGATCCACAGTGAACGAACAGCTTATTGGTACGGTGTGCATGGGACTGGATGTTTCTTTTTTTTAATGGGATGTCCCCGAGGCCATTCACCAGCAGCAAGATGACAGCGCACGTGCCAGCCAACTGCATGCCAACTCCAGGGGCTTGTTTAAATTGCAAAAAAAAATGAATTCGATGAATAGTACCACTTTCGTCTTATTTGACAAATATTATCCAATCGTGGACCAAATAAACTCAAAAGATTCATCTCGTGATTTCCAACTAAACTGTGTAATTAATTATTTTTTTACCTACATTTAATACTCCATGCAAGCGGTTAAAAATTGATGTGATAGAGAGAGTGAAAAAATTTGGAATTTGGATGGCATCTAAACAAGCCCCAGATGTAACTCTCCATCTGTCCGTACCGTCCAGGCCCCGGCCCGCCGCGCGCGGCCGCCAGTCAGTACACCCGTCCTGCTGCCGTACGTGCCCCCGTGTCAGTGTCACGCCTCACGCCTCCATCGATGATGGAATGGAACACCGTATGCCACCGCGACGCCGAGACCTGACGCCGCGCCACCACCTCCACGGACCACGGACTACGGTGAATATAATTGAACCTGAGGTGTAAAGTCTTACTCAAAACAAGATATGATCTGATCTGAGGTGTAAAGAGCTTCCAGAAGTATATTTGGTGTGCTTGGTCAGGAGATTATCTCACCTTTTTTCTCTCGCTCTGTATATACTACGTACATAATAGTGACAAGTTTCGTCTAGTACTCCAATTCCATGTTGTTGCTGTATTTTTATTATAAACCTTGTACTGATAATCTTAGAATAATTTTCTTATTTTGCCAGTATATTAATTAGTGCATGATCAAATGCCGATCAGTCAGTGAGTGTCCTGACCCTTCCTGTCCAGATCACGTCGTGGTGTTGCATTTACTTACGTTGACTCGTGTTTTTTTATTGCAGTACGCCTTTTCGTGTTGATGCACAAGAAATATTCGAGTTACAGAACAAAGGAAAATGGAAGCTCTCCTTATTTCATCCCACACGCATGTACGTGGGCCTAGTGGGTGCAAGCAGGTGGGTCACACTACAACATTCAAACACTTGATCTATTTTTGCAATATCAAGATGAAACATTTATAACATACATCAAAAACAGATGAAACCTTTGCAATATATGTCAAAAACAAATGAAACATTTGCAACATATAGTTGAAACACCATTGTAATATGTGCAACATCCTGATCCGCTTTTGAAACATCCAAATGCAACACTTGCAACATACAAAAGAAGACAGATGAAACACTTGAGACATGCATCTGGAACACTTGCAACATATGTGTAAAAAAACATATGAAACATTAGGGATAGGTGTTTGCAACACACATATACCACCATTATAACATATATATGCAACATCCCGATCTATTTTTGCAACATCTGCATGAAACAATTGAAACATACATCTAAAACAGCTGAAACACTTGAAACATAGGGTTGGAACATATCTGAGAAACGTCCAGAAACACTTGAAACACAGCATCGCCGCTGGACCATGACCTATCTCGTGGGGAACTGCGGGGGCGCAGGCCTCCCCTTTTCACCGACGACGCGAGATGGATGGGCGACAGGCGCAGGCGTAGGCCTCCCCTGCTTCCCCTTCCGTGACAGGCGAGATGGATCGGCGCGGCGCTTGATGGTGCGCGCCCGCCCGCCCCCGCCATGCCTGCCGTCGGCCGAGAGAGAGGAGGCACTGCCAGATCTGGGGAGGGTACCGCCAGTCGACATAGGGGAGGGTCAATGGCTTGCTCGAGCCCGCTAACCAGGTCTGGTGGGACGTGGGCAAGGGTCGCGGCCGCCCATTAAAATTTTTGCAATATCCCGATCTACTTGTATATTTAAGTAAAATAAAGCATGACTTTACTTTTTTACGGAGAATACTAAGTTAAGAAATTCGAGTATGTTTTTTTTTAAAAAAGAACAAAACAGAAATAGGAGTAAGTTAGTCGATCAACAAGTGATCATGCACTCACCGGCACGACAAGCGTCCAGCACGCCACCCATCAGAATTCATATAACGGCAACAAATCTGAAAGAAATCTGCCGTCAGAAGGAGCTAGCTTTGGTACGGTCGGAGGGGAAGAAAACGATATATAGTAGAATATGACCGGACAGGACGTGTACCTCCTCCACTATCTGTCTATATCTGCCGGCCGGTTGATGGATTTGGATCCTTCCGCTTTGCATTGCTGGACATCGTCGGTTACTTTTCTTTTTTCTCCGGCTGCCATGAAGACGGATTTTTCTGTCTAGTCAAATTTCTCGGTATCCCGACTAGTGTGTGGCGGTGGAAAACGAACAATGCATACTCCCTCCGTCCCAGAAAAAATGTTGTTTTAGGTTTTTCAGACATCGTGTTTGACCGTTCGTCTTATTCAAAAAATTTTAATAAATATTATTTATTTTGTTATGACTTATTTTATCATTAGAGATAGTTCAATAATGATTAATTTATTTTATAATTTGCACAAAATTTTTGAATAAGACGAACGGTCAAACACGATGTCTGAAAAACCTAAAACGACACTTTTTCTAGGACGGAGGGAGTATGCACCATTATCACTAGTTGACTACTAACTTACTCCTATTTCTGTTTTGGTCTCTTTTTTAAAAAAACTTACTCGAATTTCTTAACTTAATATTCTCCGTAAAAAAGTATGTCATATTTTATTTACTTAAATATACAAGTGTGTCAGTCATGAAAAACAATTTTTTTCATTTTTAACAATTTTATTTATCTATTTTTAATGTACTACTAGTATTCAGCAAGCCAAAGCTCCATGTACGGAACTTTTTTTTTTACCACAGACAACTGGTGATAGATTTGAGTTACTGTAATATTTTCATGACATTGGGGCCTAGACATTTTTAATAAATAAAACATCACATATAGGTTTTGTTATAAGCAGAGCACACACCAGGGTAACAGATCAAGATGCAGTTTTGTAATTCTTCATCAATAATACGTACTTACATCTAAATATCATCACTACCCTACTAACAAAGTTTGTGCTATCGTGGCATGCATTAGATATCTCACATGGGGGATATGGGGGATAAGAAACCATTATATCAAAGTACAGCAGTTCACAGCAGAAGGAAAGGGGTCGTCAACTTTTGGCCTGGATTTTGGCATTTTGCATTGATTTGTTCGAAACACACGCACACTTTCACCGGAAATACTGAGCAGCCCTAAAAAACAAATCCCCATTCCCTGTGCTTATCCACCCCCCCCGGAGACGACACCCCACTCCTTCGTGCTTATCCGCACGGCTCCAAAGTAGCGTGACTGCTCATCCGCCCGCTCCTTCTCTAGCGCGCGCTCGGGTAGCCGCGCCGTTTCCTTTCCTCGTCGCTGGCCGCGCCGCGCGCCCTCACTCCCTGCGCCGCTCACTTGCATGGCAGCCACATGCGTCGCTCGGTGTGGCTGTTCATCCGTCCGCCCCCTTTCCCAGCGCGCGCTCGTCAGGTTGCCGCGTCGCGCTGTGCCGTTCCCCCTATCGCCGGCCGCGCCGCGCGCCTTCGCTCCTACGCCGTTCACCTACGTGGTAGTCACCAACGTCACTCGCACCCTCGTCGTTCGTCCGTCGCCTTCACCGTTGGGCGCGTCGTTGACCCCGCCATGGCCGCTGGGGCACACGTGCCGTGGCGCCTCAGGTATTTCCCGGCCAAGCCAAGGGCACCCACGAGCGTGGCTGGTGCTGGTGGTACTCGCGCGCCATAGCTCGCTGCCGGCTCCCACCTCGATGGCTAGAATCGACTGGCCCTGCATTCCCTACCATATGTTATATATGTATGTTTCAAGTGTTTCAGACGTTTTAGACGTATGTTGCAATTATTTCATCTTGATGTTGTAAAAGTAGATCTGGGGATGTTGCATATGTTGCAATTGTTTCAGAGGCATGTTGCGAGCCTTTGTTCAAAATGTTTCATCTGTTTCTAGACGTCTGTTGCAATCTTTTTTATCTAGATGTTGTATATGTTTCACACATATGTTTCGACAGTATATTCCAAATGTTTCAATCTTATGTTGCAGCAAGTGGTTTCATGTTGCAAGTTGTAAATCTTGACGTTTCATGTGTTTCACATACATGTTGCAAGTGCGTGTTCTAAATATTTCATCTACTTTTCAGACGTATGTTGCATTCAAATGTTTTTCATGTTGTCGTTATACTTATATGATATATATTTAGGCACGCACACCGTACCAACGGTGACAGTTATTTAGAGACGGAGAGAGTAGGACACGTTTGGTTCCGTCTTTTGAATCTCGCATGATCTTATCGAGCTAGAAAATTGAAGCGAACAAACATCTTATTTGGTTCCATTGCTGTGTATCACCTCGGGGCTCGTGATTTCTATCTTTTGCACGCTGAAACATGCGAGCGGAAAAATAGCTCGCCACCAGGGTAGGTAAGGTTTGGCTCACCTAGCAAAGCAAGTCCACGCAAAACTTACTCAACAACTAGGTTGGGACTTAGGAGTACCCGAATAAATCAGCGTCGTGGACTCGTGTGGACTCAACAACTAGGTTGGGACTTAGTAAACTCCCCAGTGGCCCACTCCGGCCACATGCCGCCTCATACTACCATCCAAAGCGTTCTGTTGAATACAGTAATTATTACTCTTCCCGCCCTCCTTAAACCTTCGTTCAAAATTAATAGTGGGAGAAGACTAATAAGATACACTCCAACAGAAAAAGATGACTATATGTTCTTCTTCAGATAATCTCCCGAACTTCAATTCAAAGCTCTGCTCCTATTCCCTTCGATTTAAATTGCATTTCTTTGATGCATGCGCTTTGAGGATATCTTTGGAACGTAAGATGAATTTCATATGAACGAATGGTATGAGAATTTTATAGTCATGCAGTTCATTTTCACGTAAGGAACACACACACTCACGCGGGTGAACATGATAATTTCCCACATTCTACTTTCGTAAAGATGGCATGCATACGGTTGCGGCTGCCCCACCGCATGCATGCATGCATGCATGTTTCTTCTACAGTACTTTTGTAAAGAAGATGTACGTACGGCAGTGAATGAAGCCACACTGATCGGTGGCACGGGTGAAGCTACCTGAAATCCAAGTAAACCGTTCAAAATTTTGGTTACCATCCAAAATTTAGTATTAGTATTTTTATTCCCTTCTGCTGCCACTAACTAATTACCGTTCATAGCAGCTACTACAGCTAGCACTGTTAGATGGGATGGGAAAAGACAAGTGTACCCCTTCCCTTTAGCTGGTGTTTGGACGGACGGCATGCAGTCTACTGTAGAAATTATGGAGTGTACGTACTCCTACATGTTTATGCTCCTGTGGGGCCCATATGATAACGTACTCAAGAGAATAACACAAGCAGCATTCCGAACCTTTCCGTGCATGGTGACGCGTACGAGACCATTCCGTGGCCCCCTAGCTAGTCTGGTGGACTCGTGTCGTGTGTGTAGTACTCCATATATGCATGGTGCGCTTGCATTATTGCTAGCGTACGTGCTGCAACGGCGAATAAAGGGGGCCAAGCTAGCCAACAAGAAGGCAAGGAAATTATGGGAAGGCGACTACGAGCAAATGCAGTAAGCTAGGCGAATAATGCAGCACAGCATAGCCTGTGTCTGCTCGCTAATTAGTGTGTGTGTGTGAGTGTGACTCTCCTATCTCCCTGCCTCTCGTTGGCAAAGGAACGCAGTCACGTCTCTGCTTCCCTTGCCAACGGGCATGCCCATCCACATGGATGCGACCAACGAAATGCATGTCGTCGCTGTCATAGCTAACAGCATGCATGCATGCAGTCCACTACTACCTCTCGGTCTCTATCACTTGCTTGCCGGTATCTCTTGCGTATTACGTATCTCTTGCACTGCCGTTTCACACGTGCAAGAGCTAGGCGACCACGTTCCAGCAGCATGATGCAGTCCACTACCGCGCACACACACATCATGCATCAGCATCTAATAAGATCGACTTATCTAATGGTCGACTCGATCGGTCAACATCAACACCACATCAGTTTCCCTGTGGTCGGTCGTTGTCACCGCCTGATTCTGAAAGGTTAATTATTCTTGGTTGCGAAGCCACCCCCCTTATTCTAAAGGCATGTCTTTCTACCTGCTCTGCTCATCAAAATACTCCACCACCGTTGGTTGCATTGCGCTGTGCAGCTGTCGTGAACTCGTCTTTGCTGCTTGCCGTGTGCGTATATCTATGCCGCTGGCGTATATTTACCTCTCCCCACGACCCCAGCCTATATATACCACACCCACGGCCACGCCCACGCCTACGCTTACTTCTTCCCGTCCGACTCGATCTGTGGCCAACGCTTATATATACCACGCACACGCCGCCGCCAGCCCCTGCACGCCGGAACCCGTTCCGTCGGCGTAGCGGCGGTCTCTCCTGCGTCGCCCGGGCGCAGCCTCGTCCACCCCGAGCGGCAAGCCCGCGATCCGGCGCGGCCTCGTCCGACGTCGAGCAAAGGATCGAGGACGCGCGGCTCCGACGTCCCTGCGCTGCGCCGCAAAACACGGAACCCCTGGAACGCGACTGCCTGCTTCGGGCCCTTCCTGCACCGCGCGAACTCCTGGCGTCGAGCCCCCGGTGAGCACGCCCAAGCCCTGCCTTTTTGCGATGCCTTGATGCCTGACTGTCCCGGCCTTCGACGCCGGCTCCGTTTCCACGTCTCGCTACGGCTTCACCACCGTTCTCCCATGGCCGCAGCCACAGCCACACGCTCTTGGGCGCTCGGACCTGCAGGCACGAACACGCACGGCCGAGCCACCGCGGCCATGAACCTTGCTAGCCCTCCTCTCTGTCTTCTCCCTCTGCGTGTACCCGCCCGCGTGGACACGCCGACACTGCACAGAAGCCGTCTTCTTCCCCGCGTCGCACTCGCAGTCTCGCGGTGTCACGCGGCCGTGCTTCAGCACGCCGTTGCGCGAACACCGGCCACACGAGCCGCGTCCCGGCGTCTGCTCGCGAGCACCCGTGGAGCCACCACGAGCACACCGCGATGGCGCCCACACCCACACGCACCAGCCTCTGCCTTCACCTGGTTCCAACTTCCAAGGAGACCAAGGCGGGACCTTCTTGGCCGCTCGCCGACGTGAGGCCGGATGCACCTCTACGGCTCTACGCAGTGCCGCACAGCCGTGTTTCGGCCTTGCTTGTTTCCTACACTGGACGACGCTTGATGCATGCATACGAGATAATGAGTTGGCCGCAAGTTTTCTTTGATCTCGGCCAACATACGATCCACCAGCTCACCCGCACACAAAAATTATTGACTTTTTTTTTTAACTCGCTTTGATTTGATGGCATCTGTTGTTTCCGTTGCGCAGGGGAGGAAGGAAGAGGCTGAAACGGTTCCCATCCCAGGTTCCCACTGTTTTTGTTTCCACTCGACAGGGGAGCTCTCACTTGGGACTCTGACTCTGTCTCCAAGTAAGTGCAGGTGCAGCTTGCCTTGCATCAGTGATTCCGTTGCTAATCATCGTTGTGTCTCAGCTCGACTAGTCAAGAGATGTGCAGATAGATAGAGAGAGCAGATTTCGCATCTGATCATTGAGGTCATCTAGGTGAGTGAGAATGATCTGAACTCATTACATTAATGATTGTCGCCCTTTAATCCTATAACATGAGTGCCTAATTTCATATTGCAGTTGTTTGTATGCAAAAATTGATGTACTTGTTACTTATATACTGGAATCCAAATAAAGCAATTTAAAAGGAGAATTTTTTATGCAGCTTCTTAGCTTGATTCTCTTTGATCCCGGAGAGCAGCCGCCAGTCCAACTAATCCTTGCTGTTGGCGTGCCGGAGCTTTGATTGCTCTCCAGATCTGAGGCACCTGCTCGGTGGATTCCAGGAATCCGAGCACGAACTCGACAGGGGAGTTCTCAGGGAAAAGGTGAGCCCCTTTTTCTTCTCCCTCCTCGTCCGCAAACTGTCTGTCCACCACTGGAGTAATCGCCTAGTCTTAGCTCCGATTGCTAAGCTTCATTTAAACTGTTGCCTCTTGATCTGTTTCCGCTGCCTACACTGGACGACGCTTGATGCATGCATACGAAATAATGAGTTGGCCGCAACTTTTCTTTGATCTCGGCCAGCATACGATCCACCAGCTCACAGTTTCGATGTGCTCTTCGGCAGGGGAGTACTAGCGAAGCGCTCAAGTCGTTCTCGTTCCTCGACCACATCCCCGTCTCCTACGTCCTGGGCGCGCTCCGGCGACCCACTGCTTCCCCGGCCAGGTATCACGAGGCACAGTTGCTTCTTCTCGCTTCTTCTTGTACGTATCAGCAGGCGTCGGGATGATCATCCACTCCATATATACTGATCATCCACTCTCACTCTCACCTGCTAATCCTTGCTGTTGGCCTGCCGGGGCTTTGATTGCTCTCCAGATCTGGGTCACCGTACCTGCTCCGTGGATTCCAGGAATCGGATCGAGCACGAACTTGACAAGGGAGTTCTCAGGGAAGTGGTGAGCCCCAATACTTCTCCCTCCTCATCCGCAAACTGTCTGTCCACCACTGGACGGAGTAATCGCCTAGTCTTAGCTCCGATTGCTAAGCTTCAGCTGTTGCCCCTACACTGGACGACGCTTGATGCATGCATACGGAGATAATCAGTTGGCCGCAAGTTACCCTATCATGTATATATGAACAAAACATTAAAGGTTGTTGTTAGTATATTTCACGAAGCTTGATTATTATAGTTTTGCACTTGATTGCTGAAATAGAATGTTTTGTGAAGCAGCCACGCGCTCTTGGGCGCTCGGACCTGCAAGCACGAACACGCACGGCCGAGACATGGCGGCCATGAATCTTGCTAGCCCTCTTCTGTCTTCTCCCTCTGCGTGTACCCGCGTGGACACGCCGAAACTGCACACAAGCCTGTCGAGCCGCCGTCTTCCCCGTGTCGCACTCGCACAGCACGGTACTGCACGCGGTGTCGCGCAGCCGTGCTTCAGCACGCCGTTGCGCGAACACCGGCCACACGAGCCGCGTCCCGGCGTCTGCTCGCGACGAGCACGCCGCGCTGGTGCCCACACGCACGGCAGTGGTCTGGTATGTGCCTTGCCGCCACTACAGCCTCCGGCGTCACCTGATGTGCTAAAGCCGTGTAGGCCTCCTTCCCTCTCTATTTCCAGCCCAGCAGGGAGGTGGGTCCAGTCCAAAGCCAAGCCAACCCCCGTCTTAGCCCAGCCCAGTAGGAGACCTGGCCTTCTAACGCTAGCGGGTCGGCACCAGCCTGGGCCGGCTCCTCTTCTCGGCGCAGCACTGGCAGCGCCAGGCCCAGATCGGCTACGGCCCGCTGAAACCTCTCCCTTCCTCTACTGCCTGAACCAGACCCAGGTAGCCGTCCAGCCCACCTGCGGAGCCAAGCCCAAGCCTTTGAATCTTTTCCCTTTTCTGTTTTTCAGAAACCCTTCCCATCTCCAAAAATTTGTCCTAGATCCTAAGTTTCATATTTGGCCAAGGGATTTGAGATGGATTTCAAAGAGATAAAAAAGAGATAAATTTTGCTATGGCTTTGTGCACTCCAAAGTGAAACAAGACTCAGAACCAAACTAACTCAGAACAAGGGCACACTCTGCGAACACAAGGTTGAAATATGCCCTTGTGTTTCGTTTTGTGATGAGTGATTGTCAACGTGATCCACAAAGAAGGTTGAGTGGTGACTAACTCTACCATGACGAAAACTATATGTCTTTTGGCTTGTGTTGTGCAGGTGTGGACCTTAGAGGCAGTTGTCGACGGCGGGGTAAAGGTCAAGTAGAGACGTGTCGTGCCGATGGATCGGGAGTGGTGAAGGGCAGACGTGAGGCTTGGACTGAGGGACCAGGAGACCGAGTGACCAGCTGCGGTGGCTGACATCTGGGACATCGACAAGCGCAAGTGTACATGGGAGTGGCCGTATTGACCCAATCAAGACAGAGGACGTGCAAGTCGAGCGGGGCTCAGAGGACTTGGCGGCCGGCCGGTCGAGGACTTGGCGGTCGGCCGGTCAAGGACGGCGGTGACACGTGTCGAGCGACGGGGGATGCGTATGAAGTACGCTACACGTGAGCGGGTTTGGTGGTTTGGACCTCAAAACCATCAGTGGCGGGTTTAAATAGCTAGCTAAGGCTTTTAACTATCTATATCCCAAAAACAAGATATAGCTGGTTGTAGCAGCAGCTGTGAGCTAAATTGTATATGAAAAAATTGAGTTAAATCCTTCTGAAACAGCTATGGTCGGAGATTTTTTTTTAGAAAGGCGGCAAGAGCTTTGCCGTATAGACGGAGATTTAAAACCAGTATAGTTATATAATTTCTGCATTCACAAAACCACTATAGTTATATATATAATAATGGATCCATTATATTATTGCAGTTCTGCACTACTTACACTCTGCCTTAAGCACGCCACTGATCCATAGAGATGTGAAGGCCAGGAACATCCTTCTAACCGAGAAACTTGAAGCCAAGATCTCTGACTTGGGGCTCGCAAGGGCCATCAGCAGTGAAGGAAAAACGCACACCGTCACCGGCACGCTGAGTGGTACTCCTGGATACGTCGACCCTGAGTATGCCCCCAAGTAGCTGAAGGCCGGTGAGCTGAGAGGCAAAACCGACGTGTACAGCTTCGGCATCGTTCTCCTGGTGCTCATCACTGCCCGGTCAAGGCCAACTACTGTCGTCGTCGGCAACAAGCATATCAACATTGTCGACTGGGTGCGCGACATGCTTGCTGAAAGCGGATCAGGAAGGCATTATGGAGACATCTTGAGCGTCATCGACCACAGCATAAGAGGCCACTGCGACCTCGTCTTTGTGCGCAAGGTGGCGGAACTCGCGCTGCAATGCGGACAGCGCGAAGATGTTCATGCCCGCCCCACGATGGCGGAGGTCGTGGCGGAGCTGGAGGCGCTGCAGCAGCGGGACAATGGGGTCTCGCAGGGACCGCCAGTGGTTGTTCAGCGATGGCTGAGGAGGACGACGACGAGGCTGCAGTTGCTGGTGTGCATGATGATGTCGTCCAACTCGCAGAAGCACAGTGATGGAGTGCGCACAGGAATTTGGATGTCTTTTTCAGTCCAAGGAAAAAACATCTATGACAACAACTACTCCCTCCATCCCAAATTATAAGACATTTGACTTTTTTGACACCAAGTTTGACCACTCGTCTTATTCAAAAATTTGTGCAAAATATCAATTCTTTTATCGTGGCTTGGTATATTAATAAAAGTTCCTCAAGAATGACTTAAATTTGACTATGTTTGTACAAATTTTTTGAATAAGACGAGTGGTCAAACTTGGGAATAAAAAAGTCAAACGTCTAATAATTTGGGATGGAGGGAGTATGAAGTGTGAACAGGAATCTGACACTATTTCTAGTTAGCAGTCTTTCGGTCAACACTCAACACTCGTGATTATTCCAACTAGCTCAGGGAAAAAGATGCGATAGGCGCTCCCTGGCGGCCGCCCCCGAACCCCCACCGCCGCCGCCGGTGCCGGCGGCCCCCGCCCACCCCCCCTCCCTCCACCTCCCTTCTCCCTCCCCGGCCACAAAGAGCTCGCCCCCAGCTGCTCCCTCAGCCCTCAGACCCGCACCCGGTGGATCTAGATCAGGCCTTTCGTCGCCACTGCCGTCGGCCGGCACTCCACCAGCGCCCCCTTCCTCCTGTCCGGGAGGATCCGGCCGCCAGACCCTGCTGCGCGCAGGCGACGCCTCCATCGGCGAGGAGGCCGCGACCAAGTCGGAGGAGCAGCATGAGTCCGCGCCGCCCCGGTCGGTGGACTTTGCCGCCACGGCATCCGCCGCTTGCCCCACCGGATCCGCCGCCGCCGCTCTTCCGCGTTTGCCCCCGCCACCTTCACCGCCGACTTGGCCGGGCCCCGCGGTCACGGCCTCTGCCGTCGCCGGGTATGGCGCGGGATGGTCCTCCACGCCGTCGCCGCTGCCGCTGCCAATGTTGGGCTCCGCAAGCGCGGCTGCTGGGCCAACCACCGCGGGTACCGGTGCCGGTTCTCCGCGGGCTTCCTCCCCGGCGTCCTCCTCAACCCACCGCCCGACGTTGGAGGACGAGTCGCTGGTTATTGTCGAGGACATCTCGGACAATGATGAGAATGAAGACGTTGACGACGTTGTGGCTCCGACAATGGCTGCGTCGATTCCCTCCCCGTCGCCGGTGCTGCAGATGGTTGGCTCCGCGGCCTCCCTCTGCGCGGACGCCGGAGTCAAAAAGGGCGCTCCCTGGATGCGGACGGTCTCCACGGGCAGGACCTCCCCCCTGTCTCCTCTCGCCGCACCCTTCTTCCCAACCAAGCAGTATGCGGGCAGACCCAAGGCTCTGCGTTGGATGGAGGACTCCGGCGACTCCGGGTCTGACTGTGTATCCTCCGCTGCCCAGTCGCCATGCCTAGAAGCCGCTCGCCGGGCCGTCTCGTATGTGCCTGCAGTGCCGTGTGAGGGGGACTGCTCTGCCTCACGTCCGGTCCTCATCACCAAGAAGAGGCGGCGCCGCTGCTGTCGTGCCAGGACCACAGACGCCAACGGTCCTCCAGTGGCGCCTCCATGATCGGCCGCTAGGGTGCCCGCGCACCAGCGGCTCGGCCCACAGCCGGTCGTGCGTGTACCCGTGCACCAGCGACTCGGCCAGCGCCGTCGGGCGTCGCCAGCTGACGGCCGCCATCGTCGTTGTCGTGACCCACGCCCTGGATTCATGTCGAACGCTAGGGGGCCTCCTCCGTCGCCGCGTGCCCATCCTCCTGATGGGCTTCCTCGCCAACACGTTCCTCAAACGGCTGCGTCTGTTGACGCTGACGGCTTCACGCTCGTTCAGAGCCGTAGGCATGGGCGCCGCCATGCACCACCTCACCCTCGTCGCCAGCGGCCAGTGCCACCTTCGTTGGTCGGTCTCTGCTTCAACTGTCTTGCTGGTGACCACATCGCCGCCCGATGCACCTTCCCGACCCGCTGCCTCCTCTGCCTCAGCACGAAGCACCGGGCGCGAAACTGCAAGCATGGTCGTCCGCCCCATCGCATCTGTTCAGATAGCGAGCGAGCACGTGCGCACCTGCATGGCTACGACAACGGCAGCGGTGCCCAGGATGCTCTTGGCGCGCCTTCCCAGTAGGCAGCCTCTGTCCTCGTCGGTCAAATTCTTTGCCCGGCAACCTCGCTGTCGGTGGTGGCAGGCGGCGGCACACTGCCTACCCCGCTACCGCTGCACGGTGGCTCGGGCAGATCCACGCAGGGTACCGTGGGGGGCCCCTACGCCTCCCGTCGTCGACGTCGCCGGCGCCGGCGCAAGCCACCGAGGGAGATCACCATCGCCGCGACTCCTGTCTACACCGACATCGCCGCCACCTGCTCTGTCGCACACTGCGCCCCCGGGACGGACCCGCTCTTGATTTCACTATGCATGAACATTGGGCCTCCCGCCTGGGTAGACCCGATGCTTGATGAGCTTGCCGCCTCCCTTGTCGTGACTCCGTCAATAGGTACTCCGGTGCTGTCGCCGCCTGCCTCCCTTGAGGTTCAGGCACCACTGGCGAGCACCCGCTCGCTGCCTCAGATGGGCAGCGCTCACGCCGAGGCGCCTCGGGTGGATGACGCTCGGCAACCGACCTCTACGCCGAGACGGGAACGCCAACCGGACGCGGACGGATTTATTGTGCAGGACAGCGTCCAGGACCCCACCTCCGTTGACGACGCGGTTGCGGCCTCTCACGACATCGACGTCGGGGCCCTCTTCATCAACTCCCTTCGGCTACCGCTACAGGAAAGTCTCCTTCACACACCTCCGCGAGCCGCGCGCCAGGAGCCCGCTAGTTTGGTTCCTCGTCGCAGCGTGAGGCTCGCGGCTAAAGCTCCTTTCCGCGACCCCAACCCGGAGAAGCAAGCTAAACGGGTGTTGGTGAAGAAGTGGGAACATAGGCCCGATGACGTACCAATTGATGCCCCCGACGACCGAATTGCCGCGCTCTTCCACGACACGTTCAAGGAACCGGTCGATTCCCCCACTCGCGAGGCGATGCGTGAGCTGATGTTCCCCTCGCCCTGCGAGAGGTCTTCGAGGAGGCCTGGCGCTGCTCATAGCTCCAGCTAGCTACGACGGCGCTCCTACTGTCGCAAAATTAGCTCTTAGTTAGTATAACTCTCGTACCCCACCGCTTGCGGTGATTCATGTTGTGTGTTACTCTGTGATGCGGAACGGTGCCTCGCCGTGTTCGCTCTCGGAGCGTGTAAACTTTCTCACTTCCACTTAGTGCAACACGTGCCAATGTGCGTTTTCGAAAACACTCAACACTCAACAGCGAGAGCGAAAGGCGTCCTCTGTTTCTTGAGAACCTTATAAGACATTGCACGTGTGTCAATTCAAGAACCATGACTACTATACTGTGTCGATCAACGGAAATAAAAGAAGTGCTAGATCACGACATTGTCGACATAGATCTCATTTTTTTCGATATAAAAACATGCAGATCACAAAGCAAATTCCAAAGGCGCAAGGTCTCAAACCCAGCTCTTGATGCTGCCACTGTAGTTGCTGCGCTTGTCGAAGTACCTATCCCAGGGCATGACGCCGCCGTAGTTGGCCGCCTTCTGCGCTACAGGGAGCACCATCTTCCGGAGCGCCCCGGGGTCCATGTACGCGCTCCTGGCCGCCTGCGGCGACGCCGGCAACCCGACGTAGAACTTGGTGAACGGGTACGCCGCGGTCCACCTGGCCCACTCGGCCGCGTTGAACCCGGCGGCGCAGTCCGCGTCGTCGTCGTAGAACCTGATGTGGACGCGCTCGAAGATGCCCGTGTCGAGCGCCTCCTTGATGCGGGCGTCGGGGAACCCGCAGCGCGGCGTCGCCGTCAGGTGCAGCAGCTTGCCGTCGCCGGCGCGGATGTTGTGCTTGGCGAGCTCGAGCGCCAGCGTGCTGTAGCGCTCGGCGAGGGTGCCGTGCTCCAGGAACATGTCGACGCCGTCCAGCCACGCGTCGCCGAAGGGCCGGCGGCGGGTGTCGTTGAGGCTGCCGCCAAAGTAGGTGTTCCAGAGGTGGTCGAAGAGCGCCAGCGCCGACGCGTTGGTGGGGAGGGAGCAGGCGCCGCCGAAGCCGCCGATGGAGATGGAGACCGGCACGCCCAACTGGCACCGCTTCATGGCCGCGCCCATGCCGGCGGTCGGGTGGCCCGATAGGTCCTGGTGGTAGCTCCCGCCACTGTTGCTGTAGACGTCGCGGAAGGACATCACGCTGTATAGGCCAGAGTCGCAAGCTTCTCGTAGCCTCGTAGGGAACCTTCGTCGTGGGGCCTGTGGCTACCGGTTGGCCGACAGGATCCAATCGGCTCCGGGAAGATCGATAGGTGCCCGTCGGGGGCCCAGTCGCCTGCTGGGAAGGACAGCGTACTATATTTACAATTCTTACCATTCATATGCTATATTTGTAATTAATCATTAAAAATATTATTTTTAAAAAAGTTTCTATATGGAGAGGCCGGATTGGCAAGAGAGTTGCTGGTGCAGAGAACATACTGCGGCAGCCATTGTTGACTGGTGTAAGAAAAATCTGTTCGAGTGGAGCCGTGAACATGAGAAAAAAGCTAAGGCTTTTAACTATCTATATCCCAAAAACAAGTTATAGCTGACTATAGCAGCAGCTATGAGCTACATTGTACATGAAAAAATTTAGCTAATTCCTTCTGAAACGGCTATGGTCGGAGATTTTTTTAGAAAGGCGGCAAGAGCTTTGCCATATAGACGGAGATTTAAAACCAGTATAGTTATATAATTTCTGCATTCACAAAACCACTATAGTTATATATATAATAATGGATCCATTATATTATTGCAGTTCTGCACTACTTACACTCTGCCTTAAGCACGTCACTGATCCATAGAGATGTGAAGGCCAGGAACATCCTTCTAACCGAGAAACTTGAAGCCAAGATCTCTGACTTGGGGCTCGCAAGGGCCATCAGCAGTGAAGGAAAAACGCACACCGTCACCGGCACGCTTACTGGTACTCCTGGATACGTCGACCCTGAGTATGCCCCAAATAAAAGCTCCTTCTTTCTATAGCAGCTACCAAGTAGCTGAAGGCCGGTGAGCTGAGAGGCAAAACCGACGTGTACAGCTTCGGCATCGTTCTCCTGGTGCTCATCACTGCCCGGCCAACTACTGTCGTCGTCGGCAACAAGCATATCAACATTGTCGACTGGGTGCGCGACATGCTTGCTGAAAGCGGATCAGGAAGGCATTATGGAGACATCTTGAGCGTCATCGACCACAACATAAGAGGCCACTGCGACCTAGTCTTTGTGCGCAAGGTGGCGGAACTCGCGCTGCAATGCGGGCAGCGCGAAGATGTTCATGCCCGCCCCACGATGGCGGAGGTCGTGGCGGAGCTGGAGGCGCTGCAGCAGCGGGACAGTGGTTGTTCAGCGATGGCTGAGGAGGACGACGACGAGGCTGCAGTTGCTGGTGTGCATGATGATGTCGTCCAACTCGCAGAAGCACAGTGATGGAGTGCGCACAGGAATTTGGATGTCTTTTTCAGTCCACGGAAAAAGGGTAGGTTCGGCTGGTCTAGACTTGGCTGGTTACGGCTGATTTCAGCAGGTCTACCTAGCTAGAACTTGCCTAAACCTGCCGATTTCAGTCCTGACTACACCAGCCGAACACGTCCAAAGCATATATGACAACAACTATGAAGTGTGAACAGGAATCTGACACTATTTCTAGTTAGCAGTCTTTCGGTCAACACTCAACACTCAACAGCGAGAGCGAAAGGCGTCCTCTGTTTCTTGAGAACCTTATAAGACATTGCACGTGTGTCAATTCAAGAACCATGACTACTATACTGTGTCGATCAACGGAAATAAAAGAAGTGCTGGATCACGACATTGTCGACATAGATCTCATTTTTTTCGATATAAAAACATGCAGATCACAAAACAAATTCCAAAGGCGCAAGGTCTCAAACCCAGCTCTTGATGCTGCCACTGTAGTTGCTGCGCTTGTCGAAGTACCTATCCCAGGGCATGACGCCGCCGTAGTTGGCCGCCTTCTGCGCTACAGGGAGCACCATCTTCCGGAGCGCCCCGGGGTCCATGTACGCGCTCCTGGCCGCCTGCGGCGACGCCGGCAACCCGACGTAGAACTTGGTGAACGGGTACGCCGCGGTCCACCTGGCCCACTCGGCCGCGTTGAACCCGGCGGCGCAGTCCGCGTCGTCGTCGTAGAACCTGACGTGGACGCGCTCGAAGATGCCCGTGTCGAGCGCCTCCTTGATGCGGGCGTCGGAGAACCCGCAGTGCGGCGTCGCCGTCAGGTGCAGCAGCTTGCCGTCGCCGGAGCGGATATTGTGCTTGGCGTCTTGGCGAGCTCGAGCGCCAGCGTGCTGTAGGGCTCGATCGGCGGGGGTGCCGTGCTCCAGGAACATGTCGACGCCGTCCAGCCACGCGTCGCCGAAGGGCCGGTGACGGGTGTCGTTGAGGCTGCCGCCGAAGTAGGTGTTCCAGAATCCAGAGGTGGTCGAACAGGGCCAGCGCCGACGCGTTGGTCGGGAGCGAGCAGGCGCCGCCGAAGCCGCCGATGGAGACGGAGACCTGCACGCCCAGCAACAGGCACCGCTTGATGGCCGCGCCCATGCCGGCGGTCGAGTGGCCCGATAGGTCCAGGTGGTAGCTCCCGCCGCTGTTGCCGTAGACGTGACGATGCTGTATAGGCCGGAGTCGCAAGCTTCTCGCAGGAAGCCATCGTCCTGGGGCCTGTCGGCTCGCGGCTGGCCGACAGATCCTATCGGCTTCTGGGACGCCGATAGGTAACTGTCCGCTCCCTAAACGCAACTGCATGCTATATCTACAATTCTTACCATCCAGATGCTACATTGCAATTAATCATTAAAAATATTATTTTAAAAAAGTTTGTATATGGACAGGCCGGATTGGAAAGAGAGTTGCTGGTGCAGCCATTGTTCACTGGTGTAAGAAAGTTTCAGTGGAACCGTGAACATGTGAAGACCCAAGCAAGTCGGCAGCTCACTCAAGCCTGCTGCGCGCGTGCAGAATAGTAGAGTGTAGCATGGAGGACAGCTAGCCAGTACACTAGTCCACAATCAAAGAGTTGACATAGTACTACCACTACCATATCCAGATGTGTAGTGATGACAGAGACATGAGAGCAACGAGCCGTCCATGGACCAACGTTGACTAGCAATTGAGCTTCCTCTGCAGTTCGGTCGTCGTTGCACGTTGACCATGCAACTGACAAAGGTGACTGCAATATATGGGCCTACTCATTTATGTTCCACACTTTGGACATCCGAACATCTTTTTCTTATGAAGGAAACATCCAAAACATCCTTTGGGGAAGAAAATAATTCTTTAAGCCTATAGAGATATATAAAAGTGAGAAAAATTCATAGCCGGTCCTTCAACCTGGCACGATGTTTCATCTAGCTCCTTCTACTGTGAAAATACTATTTGCACGATGTCTCACTTGGGCCAAAACGCAAGACTATGTATCTGACGTGTAGGACCTAGCTGTCAATCACATTTCCTCCCTTCTTGGACCTCTCGTAGTCGAATAGTGGCGATGGGCACGCCGGCAGCCCGTGCTGGCAAGCGCGACGGTGGCGGTCGTTGGCGTCACCGACTTGCTCGACGACCCCAAGGAGGCGAGGACCGGTCGGAAGACGACGAGGACTAGGACGTGGGCGCACGAGAGCTGTCACGAGCTGCAGGTGGTGCCTCGGAGGCGTCACGGGTGCCGCGGCGCCGGCGCACGCGCGCGGACGGCTGCAGCTGCCTTGAGGCGTGCAGCTTGTGCTGGGTGCAGGACGAGATCGAGGCGTACGTTGCTGTTCGAAGGTGACGGGGACGAGGCGCTCGCCGACCTCAAGCACACCTCAACGGAGACGCAGCTTGCGGACATCTTGACAAAGCCACCTGGCCGCGTTCGGTTCTTGGAGCTACATGGGTCCATCGGTGACCGGAAGATCGGTGAAAGCAGCAAGGACTAAGGTTGTTATAAAAAAAAACTATTTCTATTTTGACAGGACTCGACTCGACCTCGGCAGGCATTTATGTGCTCGCATGCATCTCTTCCCCCGCTGGTTTTGCTTGCAAGAGAGGCCAAAACGAGGCCTGACCATCTCTCTGAACCTGAATCTCCTTTCTGCTTCTTGGTTGCAGCACCGTACCACCGCTACTGCGTGGGCGCGCATATGATTCAGTTTACATTCAGTATTGCTTTCAGTCTGTTTTCAGTTTCGTCAGTTAAGTCTGTTTAACTGACGCATGCGCTTGGTTCATGCGGAGGCACGTCTGAGTCCTGCGCGGCTCTTACTATCTTTAGCTATTCATGTTGTGTGGCTGTGAGAAGGCCGAGAAGGCCGTGTAAATATCTTTGTGGTTTCTGTGAAAAGTGGGTAAAAAGTTACTGTAGTACCTTTCATTTTTATTTGACAAATATTATCTAACCATGAAATAATTAGGCTTAAAAGATTCGTCTCGCAAAAACAATATAAACTTAGCAATTAGTTATTTTTTTTACCTATATTTAATGCTCCATACATACGTCTAAATATTTGATATGATGGGTAGAAGAGAAAATATTTTGGATTTGTATGGAAAGTGATGAAAAGCTGCCAGTTGACAGCACCATACTTCAGTGTCTCGCGTGTTCTCTCCAGTCCACGTCGCGTTGAGTTCTTGAGTGCGTCTTCCTGGTTCGCCGGCGGTGAACAATCACCGGCGACCCCCAATAGCAGCGACCGCTCCAGCTCGGCCTCCTCCGCCGACCTCCCCGCTGCCCCTCATGCTTCACGCCTCCGCACCCGGCACCCACATGCCTCGGCGACCATCGCGTCCTGCTCCTACTTGCCGATGAGGAGGTTGGAGTTGAGGAGCAGGAACTGGAGCCCCGAGAGCGGGCCAAGCTCGTCGTGTTCGGGGAAAGGCCGGAGATGTTGCTGGTGGTGAGGTTGAGCAGCTGCAGCGAGCAGAGCGGTGGCGACAGTGAGGACAGGTTGAGGAAGGTGTTGGGCAGCGAGAGAGACACCACCCGGCTCTGCGGCGAGCACGTGACCCCCTGCCACGAGCATCGTATCGTGGCCTAGGGGTCCCACTCCCACGACGGCAGCACGGACGACGGCGCCGTGCCCGGAAGAAAGGAGGAAACGTGGTTGACACCTAGGTCCCACATGTCAGATGTATAGGCTAAGATCCGTTTGGACCTAGGTGAGACTCGAAGCCAAGTTCATGAATCTAAAAATAGTATTTTCATAGTAGAGAAATCTAGATGACACCACATGCCAAGTTTAAGAACCAACCATGAATTTTCCTCTATAAAAAAAACTCTGGCTTTTAACGTCAACCGGCAAATATGCCCATGCGATACGCATGTGTTTTTGAAAACTATTTTAATGCAATGAGAATATTAATTGAATTCTGGATACATAAATACAACTGTTGTTTGAAACCGTGAGATGAAATCTGTATAGTTGATATATCATTCAGACTACTGGCCATCACCAGGCTATTAAAGTTATGCGCGAGCGCAGTTCACGAGGGCAGCCTTGTCACGTTGTCTCACGGTACTGGACGACCTAAAAACACACGAATTGGGAAAAGAAGCGGTGCACACGAACACACAACAAATTAATGGAGTATTTTTTTTATTCAGTATATATATTGGTGATTGGCATATCAATGCAAGCTAGGCAGCTGCATGGATACATTTGTTTCAGGCCATTTCAATATGGGCAGCAGCACTGCCATGGGTGAACACGTTTCTCGCAATAACCGTCATTCTGAGCAGGGAAGTTGTACTCTTGGCAAACTTTGCCACAGTGAAATGCCGTGCAGTATTGAGGATCATATGGAAAGCAGAACGGTGGCCGCAAGCCAAGGTCAACGGGGGCCTTCATGACTGCAAAAAAAAAGTAGTAGCTCGATAAGTTATATAATTGATCAATAATCATAATGTGCAGTAATTAATCTATCATAATCTATACGTATTTCATCAAAAAATATTCTATTTGTAATATAATAATAATCTGATATTAAAAAAAGCAGGAGTGAATTCTTTTGTACGTCGTCTATTTCACGCAATGATAGATGGGCTGCCCCCTGCGTCTTCCATGGCTAGCTACGATTCTGCCATCTCTGTTTGATTTTATGATCATCTTTTTTTTAGAAGGGTTTTATGAAGATCATCTAATGTGGCTTAGATTATGACGACGATTGTGTTTGTAGCTCGCTGGTCATAGGGCGCGCGTCAAGGCAAAATTTTGGCCCAGGGTTAGGTTGTGTGACCTAAGGTCCATGTGAAACGTATTTGTGGTACCGGGTCAGGCCAAAATGTGGCCCAATTCACAAAATTGTCGTTGACTTTTTGATATAGATATAGATGTAGATGCAGATACAGATACAGGTACAGATACAGATACAAATATAAATATATATATAAGTATGAATATATATATATATATATAGATATAGTTGTTGAGCTGCTTTGGAACGGGCTGCAAAAAGAACTTTCCAGCCAAACCAATTTAAAATTATTGGCTTACTTCTGCTGTTTTTAGAGCATTGTTTTAACTACGTAAAAAATATTTGTGCCCAACAATGATATGTAATTCTCCTAAAAAAAGTTGTAGACCATATATGCTAAGGGCATGTTTGGATCCTTGGAATTGAATTCATTCTAATAATTACAATTTAGATATTGATTAATTAAGCTAATATGATTGTATATGAAATATATTTGTATATTATAGTCCATGCATGGGACATGCTTATATGTTGTATTTTTGTTGTAGGTAAGTGAGTTGAAGAGTGCCTATAAGTTGGAGAATAGAAATATAGCATAGTAATCTATCGAATTTATTTTCATCTCACACCCTGTGAATGTGAGATAGGCTTATTTATGAGCTTGAAAAAGTTACGGAATGTCAAATTCCAAACTAAATAGACTAATCCATTAAGTAGATTCCAATTCTTCCAAAATGAAGGAATCCAAACGGCCCCTAAGAGTTTTTCTCCTATTGCAACACAACTGCCATATTTACTAGTATAAATCAAAATAAGTAAATCAAGCACTTCTGTCATTTCGTTGAAATATGACTTATGCTGATGCTGATGCTGATTTGTTAGGAAAGAAAAAACATTGTTTCTTCGCAAGAAAAGTACTGCTGAAGTAGCGTTGAAGGACATACAAATCTATACACACCTTTTGCTTGGCAGGACGATGGGGAAATGATTACAACCACCACGAAAAAGCATGTCGTCAACGACACGAAGGTCTTTGTCCATTTGCTGCCGAGTGCCATCAGGAAGCTAAAAGAGAGAACGCTGTTAGTGCTCCTTTTTTTCAGACAAGAGAAGATGAAATTTGCTTGGAACGAAGCGAAGGACCCTTGTGTCTCAATGTGCAGGCGTTTATATAGAGAGGTAAGGCCTAGCTAACCTCACACTAGTGCATGTGCATGTTATATATCCTCAAGATATATCGGGATCTTATCATCTAACACTCCAATTAATCTTTAGATATCCAATTCATATGCTTTATTTATTTATATCTGTGATCCATCTCTGTCATTAGTTTCCTTTTCCTTCAGATTAGTATTTACGTGCTCCTACGCTTATTTAATTTTGTAGCTAATCAATGATGATAATCCATATCTTCAGGCATCTCTAATCTCTCACTACGACCACCACAAACGCATTAGAGAGCACAAAGTTTGTGATCGCGTTGGGTGCGAAGTACTACTAATTTTTTAGACGTTCCACTTTTATGTACATTGGACTATCTTTTTAAATTCCTTGAGAAGTCACGTAGGTAGAGAGGCTTCGCGGTGAAAAAAAAAGTTGGAACTTTAAACTAAGAGGCTTTTCCTCGTATGCCGCCATAAAAGATAATCTCTTCCTACATGCCACTGAAAAGTTCGATCGTACCTGTATGCCATGACACTTATCTATTTTTTTTTGCCTCCCAAGCCATTCCATCCACTTTTAACTCTAACAGTGTCAAACTATGATGAAAAAAGTATAGACTGCCCTTAGATCTGAATGCTAGGCAAAAGTTCGTCATTGCCCTCGTGCCACTGACCCAAGACGCCTCGTCGCTACCTCTGGGTGCTACTGTGCACACTGCATCGGCGAGGACGACCTATGTGCCGCCGAGACGTTGAGTACGAGCAGGGGCGGACCCAGCACTAGGGCAGCCCAGGCCATGGCCCTAGTCGTGGCCCATATAACAGGAGAGCAAGTCTTCAGTCTTTGGCCCATCAAGCAGCCCAGCACAAGCAGCCCGGTAAGGAGTAGGGCAACAGAGCCGCTCAGCTCTCGCTTTGCTCCTTCGCGTCGTGAGACTCGCGACCGCCGCCGTCGCCCACGCTGCACCGCGTGTCCACGTCCAGCCGGCAGCCGCCCACCCGCTACCGCGCCGAGCCTCTCCGGCTTGCCCCCTCCGGCTCTCCGCTCTGCTCCCCGCGGCGGTGCGGCTCCTTCCTCCGCCGGCAGGCAATAGACCGCACTCTGCATGCATGTGGCGGTGGTATGGTCCGCTGCGGCTGCCGCTGCTACGAGTCGAGCCGGCCAATGCAAGTGTGCAACCACGCAAGCGGCAGGCTGCTTGCAGCAGGCCAGCAGCTCCCCTCCTGCCTCAATTTCTCCTCTAGAATATGCAGCAGAAATGTAAGGCTTTGCGCTTCTTCCCCATTTTCCAACCTATCTGAGTTTTGGTTCAATTGGATTGGAAGTTGAGTTATAAAATATGGTTAAACGATTGCTCAATTTTGTACTTAAATTACATTCTTGCTTGGTTGTTCTATTGAATCATAATCATGGTCAAATGATTGCTCGATTTTGTACTAAAATTTCATACTTGTTCGGTTGTTCTATAAAATTACATACTATAAACCTGTTTGAAGAAATCACCAAAACGGTTAGTGGCACTGTAGCAGTATACCTGTGGTACGTTCTCATTACAAGATATTCCATGTCTAATTTTGGCCCTAGTCGTAGCTAATTTCTGGGTCTGCCACTGAGTACGAGAATGGGGCTTTGGGTTTGTGTTGAGCTCCTGCTGGACAAGCGTCATCACGCACGGGCATAGAGCGCGCACGCTGCGTAAGAGCTCGTCGCAGGGGTTCGCCGAGGACGCGCTAGAGAATGAACGCCAGGTTCAAGACCAGCGCCTCCCCTGGCTCGTGGCTTGCACCCGGGGACGTGTAGATTGCTGTGGCCGGTGTCATTAGTCACATGCATGTAGATTAGGCTTGTTAGCTTGTGCTAGTTTGAGTACGACGAGAAGCTAGCATGTGCATGCAAGACCACGACGTAGAAGGCGGAGTGGCTTGTGGTCAGCTGGTGGTGCGCGTGGTCACCTGCGCCACCAGCCTGTCATCCGCCAGAGTGTGGTACGGAACGCGCACAAGAAACAGGAACCGCAGAAACCAGGAGCTGCCTGCCTTTGCTTCCTGTCGGTCCCTCAGCTGCCGATAGGTCCCCTGTCGGCACCTCACCAGCCGATAGGCCGCCGCCCCCGCAAAAACAAGAAGCAGGTGCCTGTCGGTCCCTCAACTGCCCATACGGGTCCTGTCGGGCCTACGTGGCAGCCGACAACCGCAAAAACAACTAGCCTGGGAGCCAGCCGAGAGGGTAGTGGCGGCGCTGAGGTATCCAGTCGGCACTGCCTGCCTTTGCTTCTGCATTTTACATGGCACCTTTGTGTACCTCCAATATACATTTAGTTGAAACATTTACTTAAACTATGATAGTTTTAGCTACAATCTATATTTTGATGACATTAACCTAAATTTTGATTCTTTCCCCCAAATTTCAAGCTTATTAATTCCTCATATATTATTTGCAATGGTGATTACAGTCTACAGCTTTGATGGCAAAATGTTTTAGATAGTTTAAGAATTTGTATAAACTCTTATTACATCCCTTTATGTGATATCATGAAAATCTATACTTTAACTTTACCTTTTGATCTAGTTGTTGTAATATATTGTACATGTATTTACTTGAAATTCTAATGCTTATTGTATCATTTATTCAAAAATTTCATGTTTTATTTTATTGAAAGAATATTCCAGGTCCTAGGCTGCCGTCGACCCACGTCTTGGCATCTTCTGCAAGATCCTCAAGTCGTGACAGTTACCCATCGGCAGTGCTATGAAGAACTCTCTTTCTGGGATGAGCTTCAGTGCTACTTGACAACTATGCTCAACAGATTAGGTCAGTGAACAAAACCAAACCTACTAATTAATAGCACAATTAGCTCAGGAGCAAGCATGATCACAAATTTAAACAACAAAGAAGTGTATCCACAAACAAAAAAAAATCAGGTGTGACTACTAGCTCGGAATGCACAATAAATGTTCAGGTGATACCTTGTAAGCAGCTGATGAGATCCAGCCATGCCATGGCTTCAGGGTATTTCCATAGGCTTCTTCGACAATCTCTTCCAGGCTCGACTCAGGAGTTTTCAGAAGCCTCTCCAGTAAATATTTTGAGAAATTTATCGACCTAGATAGCCAGATGATATAGCTCTGGTGCAGCTTTTGGTCTTCTTTGCTGTCCCCTGCTCCATTTCCTCAATAACTATCCCCGTTGTTCTTGCTAAAAAAAATATCGACGTTAAGCTCGCATATTTGGGAGGCACCTACAAATTCTATTATATACAGAAACATATGTAGGTGAAACCGTTACTTTTGTCGTCGTTTTTAGCAGGGTAGTGTAGGAAGTCAATAACTCTCAATTCATTGTAAATACTACCTTTGCTTTCAACTTAATGAAACGACAGAACACGTGTCATATTCGCTCAAAACATTGGATAGAAGTAATGCCGTTCTCAGATAAAGAGTGTTGCATAGAAGAGCACAATACAAGTGTTTTGAGCACTATATTTTACCCATACACAGGTTTGTTCAGTTTGGATAGTACCTGTGATACCTTCTTGGAGCTAACTTGTTATCTTATGTAAGTCATGGCCTTTGCAGGTTTCTGAATCTCTATGAGATCTCCTGAGTTCAGACCACAAAACAATCTAATTGGTGGGTCTGCATGAAACATTTATTTATCAAGATTTACTTATCCAAGCAACTGAAATGACAATGGCTAGAGGACGTTTACATCAATATTTGGCCTGGTTCTAGAAACGAACAACCCAGTATGTAGATTAAAAATAACAAAAAACTGGTAATGAAGTATAATATGATTGAAATGCAATCAAAATATTTTTTTAAAAAACATTATAAATGAGATACAGTAGGTTAGGACTTAGGAGGTAATTATACATACAAAGAACTGGTTTGTTTAATATACAGCAAGCAGGTGCATAACAAATTGCCTGCGGCTCTGACATTTCAGTTTGAATAGTAGGCTCCTAAGAACTTGACTGAATAAATGAATAGTATAGTAACCAGCAATGCTTTTTAACACATGATGACATGTAAAGCACAAAGGGAATTAGTACCGCAATAATGAGAAAATGGAAATTTTTTATTTTGCATATGGAAACTAATTTGCACCTGGTTTCGAGCCATTTGTAGGGATATTTAGCTCACTGATCTAACTGATATAACTAAATAGCTAAGCTGTTTACTTAACTGTTAATGGAAATGCAGATCAACGAACTATAAAAGGTTTTGGAAAATATATTATTGCAGGACTCTTGCGGTAGAAAAGTGCAGCTGTTTGATGACGAAGATAGTGGACGCAAGCAGCAAGGACTCCAAGGAGAGGAAGCGAGAACTCTGAGGTGAAGATGACGGCACCACAGCGGCAGCCGACGGGAGCGATTCCGGGGACCGAGCTAGGCGGAACGTACAGGTGCCGGTCGGCAAGCGCCTGCTACCATGGTTGCCACATACCTGTTCTCGCTGGGGCTAACAAGCAGGGTGTGTCTTTGCGCCTTGCGGCCGTAGCTGCGTACAAAGCAGAGCACGCGGAGGGTGGAGGCCGGCGGCCGAGGTCGCCGTGTGGCCGAGGTCGCCGTGTCTCACGCCGCCCTTTCGCCGGCGTCGGCGCCCCCACGCTCCATTCTATCTGCCCATGCCCCACTCGATTTGCTCGCTCCAAGTGCTGCCGGCGTTGCCTGCTCAACCCGTGCCTCAGTGCCTACGGGGGAGAAGGGAGGAGGTGCAGGAGACGACGGAGCAGCGGGAGGAGGGAGACGCGCTGGCGCCATGCTCAACCCGTGCCTCAATGCCTGCGGGGGAGAAGGGAGGAGGGGCAGGAGACGATGGAGCAGCGGGAGGAGGGAGACGCGCCGACGCCGCGGAGGGGACGGGTTGTCCGCCGAGCGGGTTCGCGAACAATCGCGACCTCCCGGGTTCGTGACTTAATGGGTTGGAGGCCCGTGATGAGCCCGATCCAACGGTCCATATCTTGTTTCCGCTGGATCCGCCGGTTGGCGGGTTAACGGGCGACGTGGCCCGCTCCACCACCCACGAATCCCAGCGGATTTCATCTTATAGAGATTTTTTGAATCTAGGATGAATTTGTTATGAATTTGTGTAGGTGGAGTGGAAAAGGACAGTGATCTGGCAGGCCTTCTTCGGATGTGCTCGGCTAGACTCAGCTAGGCTTCAGGTGGCCCCTCGCCTGATGCTGGCCCAATAGCAAGGAAGGAGAGGGGAGGCGAGTTGGGCCGTTTGGCCGGTTTCGGCCCAAGTAGGATGGGCTACTGGGCTGGCTTGTCCTCTGGGCTTCATGCCCCAACACAGGAGGGAGCGCCCCGCAGGTGCTCCACCGGAGGCGCGTCCGCGATGGCGGCTTGGGAACGCGTGGTTCCTGGCCAACTCGTGGGTGCACTACGGCCACGACCGTAGGTGGCTAGCGGCGGCGGTGCTGTCGCGCTGTGCCGGCGTGGCTTGGCTTCCGTGCGCATGTACGTGACACAGGTGGCCATATCGTCGGTGGCGTGGCCGTGCGCGCGGGCTGTGCGACCGAACTTAGCGGATAAATAAAGCGGAGGAGAAGGCGGCGATGGCCGATGGCAACGGGTGCGGTCGGCTGGCCGGGCAAGCAAGCGAAAACGCGTGCCACGTGCCGAGCGCCTGCTGGACAGTGCTATGCTAATGCTACTGCTACTGCTTTGCTTTCACAATGAGATCGAGTGAAGTCAAGCCAGCGTACGTGGCTACAGCTGGTGCTGGTCGATCTTAATTGGTCATCAGTGGGCAGTGGCAGACGGAGGAATTCGTGTACAGCCTAAATACACATAACACATACATGACCAAACCATCGTGGCACATGTAAAGCTAAATGTCCGTCAATTCAAAGTAAACAGTACTAAGGCAAAGTACATTTTACTTTGCTAAATCTTCCATCACCACGCATATCAGCGATAAAGTTATCAAGCTGATAGGTTAGACGCCTCAAGTCGGTGATTGAGAAGTCTTTGGGATAAAACTTTGCAAGTTTTACTAAGTTGTCCTTCTCAAAAGAAGCGAATCAATGTTTGGGATTGAATTTTTCGGTCAATTGGGAAAGATGAGTCGAAGCAGGGGCGAGCGCTAGAGGTGCCGTCATGGATGGGCAGAGGGCATCGCTCCTGGTTGGCTGGTTCCCTCCGTGACACTACAAGAAATGTGTTGGTTTATGTCATTTTATTGATGTCATAATATCTGCAATTTATATCATAGGTTAACATTTATGACACCTGGTTGACGAAAATGCTTGCGTCAAAAACCATGCGCCTTAAACCATGGTTTATGTCGTTTAGTTGTTGGTGTCACAAATTTATGACGATGGTTTCAAAGTCATAAAATTTTATGACATCTAATTTTAAGTCACAATTCCTTCCACCAAGCCCATGTAACCAGCAGCCATATAGTGGGCTAAGCCCATTATTGAGGCTAAATTTCGGCCTAGCTCATTGGCCCATAACTGATTTGTATTGATTCTGGCCCAACCTAACATGTTTAGACTGAGCCCACGCAAGGTTCTTTTGGGCCCATACAGATTTTTTTATGCTATTTTGAGCCCACCCAAAATTTATTTAGATCAGTCCACAATTTTACAATGCTGTCTAGGGCCCACCCAAACTTATTTGGGCCACAACCCACGTAACTTTTTATTAGGCCAGCCAAACACAATTTGCAAACATAAAAAACACATATTCATAGATGCATTCCAACTGATATCAATTTGCAAACATACAAAATCCATATTCATATATGCATTCCAACAGACGAGAAGTACATCAACTATAGTAATAACACAGATGCATAAATTTTGATTCTTCTAAATCAGGAAACACCAACATCTATGTCTCTCCATCCTGTCATCACCAAGGTAGTAAGGCTTGGAACCTGTCCATGAATTGTAAAAAAAAAATATTGAGACTCCAAATCTAATAAGACAGTAAGTAATTCATGGAGGAGCTACAGGTCTAGTGAACTGAAAAGAAATAGAGCACGAACAGAGAAATTGATTGGTCTACAACAGGTAGAGCATGTAGAAATTGAAAAGAAATAGAGCATGGAGGGCCCATGTCTGCTGCTGCCAGCAATGCACAAAGGAAAAAATATTAGTAATATGGAAGAAGCTTGTATATGCATATAGTTGATCCTATAACCTCACTTATAACAATCACAAAATCTTTGATCTTTGCAGAACACGTATTTAGAAAGCCTACAGTTCACAGAAATTAAATACAATGCAATGCGTGTGGAAAATTGCTAAGACCAGTACACTTGAAAAACACTAGCAAAGCAAATAACAAACATAATGTGATTATTGGCTTAATTCATGTTATCGTACAGAAAAAATATATAAGATGTAGCAGACATTAACTAGCATTACTGAAACAATGTAAAATCTGTATCAACCCAGTTCTCAATAGTGTCTTATTGAGAAAAAGAATCTAATTTTGCTAAATTACATTTTATTTCAAGCAATAATAGCACTGCAGGTTCACATTCCAGGTGATCAGAAGATCAAAATGGACATCACCATGACACGGGTGAGCCCGCAGCTATCATTTGTAATTGAACAAACATATGCAGCTATAGATTAATTTTGAGTCATCCCATAAAGGATTGGTCACATACTAACAGTATTAGTATTCCTAGCAGCAGAGAAGTTAAAACATCATCTGACAGAAAGTTTTTATGGAATAAAGAAAAAATATCATGCACTTACACCAGAATGGACAGATCCCTGACATAACGATTCAAGAAGTACACTGCACCCATTAGCTGCTTCACAGCAACCACCTGCACACCGAAAAAGAAATCGCATAGGGAGCTGCCACAGTACTATCAGATGTTTAGTATCGAAAAATTCACTATATGCGTTTCTACATAAGAATCCTCCATGAGTTCCTAGTTAGAAATTTATCTTGGACTCAGTGATGTCTCGGACGGAGCTAAGTAGATCGGCGTCCTCCCTCATAGTGCTCAGTTTTCCCTCGTCCTCCTGCTTCCACGAACGAAGCACCACTAGAGATTAACAAAATGGTTCAACGAAACAAGAGTGCGAGGAGCGGACCGGAGCCGACCTGCGTGCGAACTCATGCAGGATGTCGCGGTGGCCACGACCTTCTAGGAGACGGAGATGGTGGATCTTGGGGACCTGCAGCCACCTGCGCCCGCCAGCAGCATGCAGGGCGTGAAGACCTCGGCCACCCCGACAGCGAGCGGCCCGTCATTCGTCCTTGCTGCACGCACCGCCGCCACACGCGAGATCCGCCTCTGAATCGTGGTCGAAGGAACGGCTGCCCCTCAGGACGGCTGCCCCACGAGATCCGCGCCGCCGGCTTGGTCCGCCACTCCGAGGACCGGATCCGCCGAGCCCCAGGAGGCCAGGAGGAATGGAGGACCGCCATGGAAGATTGGAATCGGAGGCCACCGTGATGGGGTGGCCGCTAGCGGGTGGGGTGGAGGCGGCGGCGGTGGCGGCGGCGTAGGCAGCCTTGACCGCGCCCACTTCAGCGTGAATGAGATAGGAGACTGGAAACTGGAAAGACGAGGTAGGGTTTGGAGGTTTTATATGCACAAGGTGGATCTCAACTCATTTTCGTCCGTCCGATCGAGAATCTAACGGTTAGAAAAATGCGGGCCGGTAGGCTATTGGGCTGTTGGGCTGATTTTAGGTTTTTCTTTTTCCTTTTCTTTAGCTAGCCAAAATACATTTAATTCTCCCTTAAAATACATTTAATTCTAAATGCAGATTCTAAAAAAATTATAAATGCAAATCATAATAATTCAGTCTCGGTGATCCCTATGTATCCAAACACAAGTTTAACATGAACTAGACTACATGTCATATCAAATAAAATCCAAAATTTAGACAAAAATATATACAAGAAGACATGTTCCATTTGACCTCACATCCTAAATATTAGTGAAAAATAAAGTGTTTTGTTAGGGATTACTCGAGCTTGAATTTTGTTGACCTCACATCCTAACTAGGTGAGAAACGTATTCATCTGTGAACAATTGATAGTACCTTAAAACATTTTTTTAAGGTTGCTTCACAAAATGCCTTTTCTTTATTTTGTACTATGGTCTACGTGAGCCCTACACCAACCCAATTTTTACATGAACTAGACTACCTAACTGGTGTTGGTTACGAGTAACTTCTTGTCTAGCTTATCTCTAGAACCGGCGGTGACGCCAGAGAACACAAAAAAATGGGCTGAAAAAGTAGAAATTTTTTAATACAAATCGAATTTTAAATTTGAGAAATCAAAAGTAATTTTTGTTGGATAAATAATTTTAAATGAAAAGGTTGTCAACTACAATGTTACATAACTTTTCGAGATGTACAACTTTTATTTTAGTCGTTTCTCCATCCAAGATCCTTAACTACCACTACACACTCACTATGACTATAGAACATATGTATAGTGCCGCTTTATTAAAATCATTTGAAATCCAAGGCGTGGCAAGGGTGTGGGGGGCGGGGCGACGTGGCCCGCCCAACGGGCTCGTGCCACATGGTCCCGGTAGGCCTTGGCGTTTGGTCCGACTGAACCGAACCGATCGGTTTTTCGGTCTTTTCGAAAGTTCGGTCATCTAAAAACAGAGGCCAATCGGTTAGTTTCAGAACTTAGGACCGAGCAATTATGCCCGGGGCTAGTCCTGGTGGGCAACGGTTGAGGGAGGAGAGGGCGTCACCGACTGGGCTGGTTGGTCGAGAAGCCCACGGCTTCTTGCCCCGCGCAGGTTGGATGGGAGTCAGATCGGTTGGGCTGGCTTCTAAGCTTTCACCTTTCCTTTCTTGTTTTCTAAAGCACCCAAACACAAACACACAAAAAAGCATATACAATTATTTATTGTTCATCATCACTAGTTTCGTAAAATACTTCTAAGTTTGACAAGAAAAAATCCGATCAAGAAGCAACTCATATATAAAATATTAAATAAATACACATGCTCGGTCCCCGTGGGTTCTTTTTTTTGAATGAATTACACCAACAATAGCAGTATTTTATATATAAGAAAAAACTACAGCACGTAAGTGTTGTCGTAACTCAGTGGTTATGGCTGCCGCTTCTTGATTGAGTGCTCCTTGGTTCTAATCCCTACGGTTCATGTTTTCTTTCATCTTTGATTGAATTGCAATAGCAAGCGGATATTTAAAAGAATGCTACACAACATAACACAGATGTCGTCGTAGCTCAGTGGTCGTGGCTCTTTCCGTATGTTTTAGCGGACAAGGTTCGATTCCCCTTGAGCTTGTCTTGTTTTTTGCGATTTTTGCGACTATTTGGGCACCATTTCGTGGCTCTTTCCGTATGTTTTAGCGGACCAGGTTCGATTCCCCTCGAGCTTGTCTTCTTTTTTGCGATTTTTGCGACTATTTGGGCACCATTTCGGGCTTTAGGCGGGGTTGCGCGCGTGCATGCGCCGCATGCTGCTGGAGCTCGCTAAACTGCCCGCCCGGGCCGGCCTCTACGCGAGGGCGCGCGCTGATCCCTGGGCCGGCTTCGAGCACCATTAGCTGCCCTGCAAGAGTATAGTGTAAAGTGGGCAAATCATCACAAAAACTGACTTAGCTTAGTGGTACAGCTACAGGTTCCCATCCTCCTGCTTTCAAGTTCAAGCCCCCATGGGTTGCAATATTTTTTTAAATTATTTCCCACTTTGGTATGGCTGGGTATGGCCAGGCTGCTCCTGGTTCTTTTTATTTTCTTCTTTTTTTGTTAATTAAATCTTCATTTAGAAACAAATTGTCAAGTATACAAACAATTATATACACACAAGCAGAGATATACAGTTATATATATATATATATATATATATATATATATATATATATATATATATATATATATATATATATACACACACACAAATACATTTGACACGAATTGAGTATCCACACTAAAAAATAAGATATGTGTATATATAAATGTATTTTTATTTAATTATTATTTTAATACCCAACTCACCACACATCTATATTATAACATTTATTTATTGTTACTCATATATACGTACAGGTGTATACTTGTATCTATTATTTGAGGTAATTAATAATAAATAACATTTATATATTTTATATATATCTTGATATCTTTGACTTGTTAGTTACTAGAATGATATATGATTATGGATAGGATTAATGACATTGATCAACACCTACGGTGTTGGTAGACCAGTCTTGGTAGTTGGACCCACATGCCACCTTCGACAACTGTGTTAATAAAATCAATAAAATAATTTGTGACACACCATCGTTGCAAATTACTCTTTATGACATAGCAAATATTGTCATAATATACAATTGGACAAGCATTAAGACATTTTTTGTGACATACATTTACTTATGTCACTAAGTTCAGATGCCTCTAGAAAAATCGTCATAAACTAGTTGATTTAGTGACTTTTTTACCTAATGCCATACCATAAACGTCATAAACTGACATATTTCTTGTAGTGTGAGTTTGCTTGTTGGGCTAGCAAGCTGGCTCAACTAGATGGTGGACGGGAGGAAGGCATGAAACGTGGCCTTTTAACTCTTACTTGGATCAAATATACATAGTTTGGTCTACTTATATGTATATAATATATGTATATGCATAGTACCTGTAACTTTTCTCTCAAAATTATTGGGTGTACAGAACCCACGTCCACATACTGTGTCCGCCCATGCTGGTCATTGGCCATTTCGTCACTCATCAACCCACATCTGTGGCCATATCAAGACTCGGAATGCTTGAGAAATTAATCTCTAGTTGCTTAGTTAGGAAGACAATGCACACACAATTGTACGGTTCGCCTGATGCCTTTAATTTGTAGTCAAAGGAGAAAAAAAAGAAGAGAAGAAGGAAAAGGACATAAAGGACCAAATTAAAACCAATCAATACCCAAATTAAGCCAAAGTACGTGCCGGCAAAGCTAGCTAGCACGTAGCCAACAGAAGCGGGCGGGCGTTGGTGGTGCCGAAAGGTAGAGCTCGATCGGTCGCTGCTTGGCGTACATTGGGCCATCATGCATGCGCAATACACGACGGGTGGACAACGGTTGTTAATTTGACCACCGTTGTGCTGTGCATATCCATGTAGAGCATCGATTGGAATTGGACGGCGAGTAACTACGGCAGGAAAGGTAGAGCATCTGGTGGTCCAGGAGGCTGAAAACCAATGTTCTTCTTGGAGGATTATATATAGTTAAGTCTTCAACGCGTAAGGAAAGTGCCGCTCCTCCGCCTGTCCTCCGGCGACAGTAGCAGCACTGTACCACTGCCACAGACACTGTTCATCCAAAATTTTAAATGCTCCTTAAACCCTGTTCAGCATTTTTAGGCACTGTTTATATCGTTTTTACTGTTCACTCGACGGGGCGCGCCTCACCGTCCTGGTTAGTATAAACGCGGGACCGGAACACTGAGCGCAGGGATGAAAACGGATCGGATACGGACGGATATCACTGATATCGTATTTGTTTTCATATTTATGTCCGGATTCGGATTCAAATACGGATAATATAAAAAATGCCGGATAGGATATGATTGGATATCGACATCATAAATATGTGATTTAAATATTCGGATACGAATACGGTATCGGATGTTAAATATCCGGACTCGGATACGGACGGATTAAAACCCCTCTAAACGAATTCGGTCTCGAATACGGTCGGAAAATATCTGTACCGTTTTCATACCTGACCGAGCGGCAGCAATCCGGGCCCAGGCCCATGCAGATGTGATGTCGTCCACCGAAACCGGGATGCATGACGCGGACACGCGCCAGCGGCAGCAACACGAGTAGCTTGACAGCGGCACCCCACGGGCCACGGCTACAACCCATGCCGCCGCCAGCCGCCTTGCCTTTTTGACGAGGTTCCTGTGGTTTTAAGTGTGGTTTTTTTTTTCTCGTCTCCAATTCCGTGTTGATTTATCTACGTGGCTGTTGTCTTTTCCCGCCGACAAGCGTCCCATTATTCCCATTCCCTCCTGCTTCGATCGCAGGGCGTTTTCAAGATGCCGGATTTAACAGTGAGTAAACAAGTTGAACACAAACTTACTGATAGTTCGTTCCAGTCTGTCTTACTACATGCATGGTTGGTCCCATGATCAATATACGCTGCCTTCGGCGGCTCAACAACAGGGCGTTTTCGTTCTACCAATATTATATTTGATTAGAAGCTCATTTTTGTTTCATAAAAAATCTCATCGAATAAATCAACACCCTCTCCATTTTTGATTAGAAGGGGCCGGTATGGCGGCTCAACAGATCTTGGCTCTGAGCTCGGAGCCACAGATCTTAGCGCCGAGGTCGGAGCCAAGATCTATGGCTCCGACCTCAGAGCCACATATCCTGACGTCGAGCATGGATTCAAAAGCCGCCCATATTTCCCTGGCACAGCTGGTGCTAAATCACTTAGCAATACCAGCCCCAGCTCACCCTCTCCATCGAGCGCGTCTGTGTCTCGCCGCCATACCGGCCCCTTCTATTCCCTCGACTGTCGGACATCATCCACAACTAATGAAGCAGCGCACAGACCTCCGCTTCCCTCAAGAAGCTTCTGGAAGAACACATACCAGTCATTTCATCGCTTTTGTATGCAGGGCAAAGCAACCGTCTTTTTTGTTTTTTGGCCATTTTTTCGAAAGATTCTCTCAAATATGCCCCTTGCGGAAAGATTTAAAAAAATGGACCCTTCGCTTGGCGCCATAGTCATTGGCGCCAAGCTATAACGGCATGGCGCCATCATCCCTGGCGCCAAGACACCGCCGACGTGGCCACCGTGGCAATCGACGTGGCAGTGCTTGGCGCCATGGATCTTGGCGCCAAGGCTTGGCGCCAATGACGATGGCGCCATGCCTTGGCGCCAAGATCCTTGGCGCCAAGAGCCCACATTTTAGCCAGCCCCCTCTTCCTCCCCGAATCATTCTCGTTTTCTTACTCCTTCTCTTCGGGTTTTTCATTTGGACACTTCGGCCAACCTCTTCAGTCGACCTATTGGACCGTGAAAAGTTGGATTTTATCCGTGGATCTTCGAGAGCTAGGTATCCTGTCACCCTTCCTTATTTATTTCGAATTGATTTGGTAAAATGAAGGCATATTCTTAACCTATGAACTTCACATTTTAAAATTCATATGTATTGTACAACCGTAGGATGCCTAGGCGTGGAAAAGCTAGAAAACAAAGGTATGCGTAGATTCTTTTCATCATATAATAAACCCTTAGTTTTAAGGTTTATTGTTATTTGTTTTGTTATATTAGAACGGAATTTGTTGAATTGTAGCTATGGACGGATGACCGAAAGTCCATACGTCCCAAAGCCGCTCCCTAGCGGTGTGCCAATACCCATGTGTTTTTGTGGTGATCCTTGCAAGGTAGATATTTCCGAAGATGAGGCAACATATAAGCAGATATATTGGATGTGTTCTAATTTTACAGAGCGTCAGCGCCGTAGTACATTTATTGTGAGAAATTTCTTTTGTTTATTAATTAATTTGTGTCATATGAAGTTTTGCATAATAATTGGATTTGAAACAATTGAATTTGTTGCAGACCCCTCCACCGCTATGTGATTTTGAGCAGTGGATCGACGCTGAGATCAAGGAGGCTGACGCTCTGTAGGTAACAGTGGAGAGGGAGAGAGAGAGCTCCACTGGCCATTATTGCACGTTCTACTGCGTCGCACAGGAGGCACGAGAGTGTGGTACGGAATGCGCACAAGAAACAGGAAACCGCAGAAATCAGGAGCTGCCTGCGTTTGCTTCTGCAGTTCCTGTCGGTCCCTCAACTGCCGACAGGGGACCTGTCGGCAGCTCACCAGCCGATAGGCAGCCGACCCCCGCAAAACCAAGAAGCAGGTACCTGTCGGTCCCTCAACTGCCCATACGGGGCCTACGTGGCAGTCGACAACCGCAAAAACAGCTAGCCAGGCTCGACTCAGGAGTTTTCAGCAGCCTCTCCAGTAAATATTTTGAGAAATTTATCGACCTAGATAGCCAGATGATATAGCTATGGTGCAGGTTTTGGTCTTCTTTGCTGTCCCCTGCTCCATTTCCTCAGTAACTATCCCGTTGTTCTTGCTAAAAAAAAACTATCGCTGTCAAGCTTGCATATTTAGAAGTCTCCTTCATATCTTCCTCATGTTTTGAACCTTCTTTTTTCACCTTGAGTAGTTTTGGATGGTGATTTTATCTGATATAGCACCACATTAGTCTGTCCTACGTAGCGCCATGTTAACTATGAGGTGTTAAGTTGGACTTTGTTCTAGCCTAAGAAACAACGGTGTACGAGTGAATGACTAGGTTTACGCATGGAAATGTTAGGTCGATCAAACAAGCCCTATATTCTTGAGTAGCTTTGTCGTTACTTCAAATTGCTTTATATGGCATCGGTGATTATTCCAATAGTGAATTTTATTATTGTGGGCAAACAATTCAGTTGTTGGATATTCAATGGATGACAAGGTAGGTTAAGAGTGTTTCGACTCCATCACTGCATCACGTCTCAATTCCCTTCACTACGTACCTTCAGTAAAGTCTCAAACATAAACATACATAATAAACTATCTAAACTTGCTCATGTAATCTCTCAAAGACATCAAACAAATTTGATGATTTGTAAATCACTATCGCAAGGTTGAACACCGGCAATTTTATTCGGCAAAGCATAATTTAATGTCACGTATTAATTACTCAGTCATGAAACCGAAGATTGGATTAGCTTCTCCAAATTCATGTAGGACGACCCTCCCTTCTCTAATGCTCCATTTGCCTTCGCCTTGAGCTCCTGAGCCTTCCTCCTCCTCTGCTCCCCTTTGTCACCCTCATCCATCAGCCTCTCCAAGGCCTTCGCCACTTGTTCCATACCCACCTCGGCCTCCACATCAGCTCTGCGTCCGGTGAGCTTACCAGCACTGAGTACATTTTCTGTTGGTTTTGTCACGCCTACAGATACCCCAACACCAAGCACGTCCACAATGAGCCTCTCATTGAGAAACTGCTCGGCAAAAAGCGGCCAGGTGGCCACGGGCATGCCGGCGGCAATGGCCTCCAGAGTTGAGCCCCACCCACAGTGTGTGAGGAAGCCGCCGACGGCGCGGTGAGCTAGGATGGCGACCTGGGGAGCCCAGCCTCGCACTACCAAGCACTTGTCGCTGTCGAAGCTCTCACGCAACCACTTCTTGACGTCGTCAGGCATTGAGTCAGCGCCCTTGACGACCCAGACGATAGGCCAAGGGCACGATGCTAGTGCCATGCCCAGCTGCATGACCTACGCCGGTGGCATGCACCCGGCGCTGCCAAAGCTGACGTACACCACAGACCTCGTCTCCTTGGTGTCCAGCCACTCCATAACCAGCCTGGCATCGTCTGTCATGGCCTGTGGATCGAGATCAGGAGACCGGCACAGCGAGACAGGGCCAACGGTGACAGGGCCAACGGTGACGACGGTTTTGCCGGTCGCCGCCGCGAGAAGCTCGCACGAGCCGTGCTCCAGCTCCTCGAAGCTGTTCACGACCACGCCGTCCACGGCCACGTCGAACTCCCGTATCTCTTGCATCGTCCCACCACCAATGTTAGTCGACGGCGCGAAATGCAGCGGTAGCTGGCCACGCGAGACCCTGCACTCGAACGCCGGCAGGGCTGGGATGTTGACGAGCTCATCTGCTGATGAAACCGCCTCGTGTGGCCTGTGCTTGTAGAGGTACTCGATGCAGAGCAGGGCGAACGCGCCGAAACCGTGGAAGATGTAGCACGGCACGCCGAGCTCGCGCGCCAGGCCGAGCGTCCACGAGTGGCCCATCCCGGCGACGACGCAACTGGGTCGGCGGCGCAGCATCGCCTCGCTGCCGCGGCAGTAGCGCGCCACCGCCTCGCCGAAGTGTCTGTTGGCGGCGAAGAAGTGCGGCACGTCGGTGGGGGACCGGAGGAGGTCCAGCCTCTCGCAGCCCTCGGGCAGGCCGGCCTCCGCCGCTGGGAACGGGATCGCGGTGACCGTGATCGTCCCCGCAGCGCCGGCGCCCGGAGGTAGCGGCGTTGTTGTTGCGAGGTCTTCGACGCGGCTCTGCACGAGCGGCGCGTTGGCGGGCGTCGTGATGATGGTAACCGCCGCGCCGTGGGAGGCCAGGAGGCGGCCGATGTCGGTCATGGGGATGATGTGGCTGATGCCTCCTTGCCATGGAACCAGCACGAAGTGTGGATCCTGTGTGGCTCTCTCCATTTCCTTCCGATCTCACACTCTCGTTGCAAATGTCTACGTATCTTGTTTCCTGTGCAGGCTGCAGAGAGCTGTTGGGCTGCCACCGTTTGTTATATACTCTACGGAGTATATGCAAAGCCACGTGAGTACGTGGCCATGTGTATGCTTGGCTGCAACTCCTACCCGGTTGGAGCTAGTGGTGTCGACATGATAACAGCTAGTAATTCTCTGCTGCGGTGGACTTTTGGCTGCACGTGCAACTGTGCACCATGCACGAAGAAAGGGTGCAGTTGGTACAACCCCGCTTCACTGCTGAAGTCAGTTTTATTGACTTCAACTCCAAGAGCTACTTTATTAGTGGAGAGAGCTCTATTTTGGTAAAACGTTTGGTAAAACAGCTTTTCGTAGTAGATAAAAATTATAAAATATCTATAATACCCTTACCTTTTCTTTATCTTTCATTATTTTTTTCTTTTTTTTCTCTCTCCTCTTCATCCTTATCTGGTGCCCAGGCAGAAGCCCTCATGGAGAGAAAGCTATTTGGATACCTAGGCGGCTCCACGCGCGTGATGTGCCTAGGCGGCATGATGGCCGCGCGCTCGCGCGTCCCCGTGCCCTGGCGGCTCAATGGCCACACGCCGGTCTCGCACGTCACCACACTCCAATGGCCTCGTGCCATCGCGCTTTGGCCACCTCCACCTCGTGCGGCTCCCCAATGTGGCCATGCTCCCTGGCGATCCAACCTCCTCCACCGTGTGCGCCTTGCCGGACCCCGGTCACTGCCACCCTCGTCGGCCTCCTCTATCACGCATCAGGAAGAAGCCGTTGCCGGAAGGTAAGAGCCACGTATCAGGTTCATTCATGTCGAACTCGGCCCTGACACGCCACACCTCTGAATGGAGCCGGAGGAAACTAGGTTTTTTTTAGCTCCGGTCGTATCCTACTCGATCTTCACTCAGCAGGATTTCTGGGGATTCTCGCGGGGAGCAGTTTGGTGGGAAAGCTATTTGATCTTGAAGCTGCTGCCACGGAGCGGTACCAAACACTCCCCTGACCAAGCATGTGCTACTGTGTGCGTGTGCCTGGGACAAGAGCTAGCATATGGACAAGTCAAAGCTTCTTTCGTTTACTACTCCTGTCGTGGACTTTTTCTCTGCCGCGGAGGACTTTTGGTGGCACCGGAACTCAATAACCCTGTGCTGCCGAGGCTGACTTTTCTCTACACGACGATCATGTGAGGCCATCGTGCACACATATATCCTCACGGGCTCTGAGAAAAAGTCTCAGCCCGCGATTAATTAATGGTCGATCCAATCTAACACAGGATATAACCTTATGCGTACTTTGCACTGGAGCAGATTGTACTACAACAAACTATAGTAGTACACAACCTGTACCGATGAGCCTGCGTAATCCGTGACATCGGTCGCAGCTATGAGAGCTCCGAGTACGCGTAGTCAGCAACACAAGTTAGACGTGATTTTTTTTTGATAAGTTAGACGTGATTTTTCGAAGGGTAAACAATCTGAAGGATTGAGATTAGTCTCGTTGTACGTCATTCACAGAACAGAGCACAGCATGCATGGTTCGTAGTCGCAATAATTTGTCAAAAGCACCCGTGTTTTGTCTTTTCTTTATGTGTCAAAAGCACCCGTGTTTTGTCCATTGCGTGCGACTGTTTTGTCCATTGCGTGCGACGGCGTGCGATGGCCATCCGATGGCGCTGACACACAGCCGTCGGGTCCCCAGCAGCAAGCTATAGCATGCATGGACGCACGCAAGCACACGGCGGCATGGATGGCAGGACAAATTCTACCAGCGCATGCGCGCCATCTTGGGCGGCTGCCACCGTCCGATTTTGTTTTTTTTAATTTGCGAAGAATTTGTGAAGAATTTGACATATTTGATATGTATTTCTTTGATATCTGCAATCTATAAAAATAATTTATAAATTTGGTATATATTTATCTAAGATCTGTAATTATCCTCAAATTACATCACTGTATCCAATGATTTACACAAATCGAGAGGCAGGAGGCGTCGCCTAAGAGCATGGTTAATAACCTAGACAACAGCATGGCTATATGATACTGCCATGTCAGCTATAGCCATCAAAAAAAACCCCTATAATTGGCCCACAGTTAAGCTGGCTGTTAGCATGTTCTTTTAAAGATTTAACTATTTAAAATACTTATCGGTGCACATCATCTGCTGTGGCTACGTCTTAGTGGCCATTTTATCAAACAAGTAAGCAGAGCTGAACGGAAGCATCCAAAGAAAAATAGGAAAGTAAGAGGAGCAGAGGGCCCTGAAGGAACCTGGAGCAACATTCCCGGTGGGCGGCAGCGCCCACCCTGCTTCCCGGCTTCATCTAGTCCTGTTCCACAGCCTCACGCCGCCGCAGAAGAATGCCAAGTCGTGTCCCCGTCCTGCTGTCAGTGCTAGTCTGCTTCCTTGCGACCGCAAGAGCGTCGCCGCCCACCCGCGTCATTCTCGTGTACTCCTAACATCGTCCGACCGGGCAGCAGCACCAGCAAGTCCACAGCGATGGTGGCCTCCGAAGACCTATGCATAGAAGGTTTTGCGGCGATCTGTGACGGGCCGATGCAAATCGAAACAGTGTGGGAGAAACATGGGATCCAGATGCACAGCGAAATGCCGGTTCTATCGCCTAGCGCAGGCTGGAAGCGGGCGTTTTGCTCTCGGGGCAAGTGATTCAGCCCGGCGACTGATGTTAGCTGTTCTCTCTCGGTCTCTCCTACATTTTCACCTGGTGTTAGCTGTTGCATATGTATCCAGCGACAAGACGAGGATTGCGCCCAAATGAAAAGGATTGACGTGGCTTTTGGACTGCATAATATTTGAACAATAGCTTGGCCAAGGTGAGAATAAAAGGTAAGCCTTCAAGGAGAAAATAGTAGAGTGGGACTTTGTACAGTGAATTCAAGAAGCTAATGCCAAGCTAAAAAAAAGGTCCAGAGGCCGCCTGAGCAAGCAACTTGAGTGGAGGACCTATGCTTGGACCTTCTCTATCATCAACAACAACTCAAGCGGACTTATGCTTGGACCTTCTCTATCGTCAACAGCGACTACTACACTGGTATTGATCATGACGTTCTGAACTAGTAGTGCTCACATTATCACAAGGACCGAGTGTCTAGATGGACTGCACATTGCGGTCAAGGCGGGGGCTGAATGCATGAACTCTGAGAGATCACGGCTGCTGACGCTCGGGATGTATCGTGTGCTGCTGGTGACGACAGAGGAGATGATGGGCAAGAACAAAGTGGTGGAGCCGACGAAGATAGGTTGAGTGATAGGATGGTGGCGGTTGCGTTGGCTATAGGCCCCTATCGCGACTGTAACTCCAGCCATGATGGCGCTCACAAGCAACAGCCCGTCCACCTGCCATAGCTTCTGATTCACTTCTTTCTCAAAAAGAGTGCCATGCACTGTGCCACTGTACGTGTGCAGTTAGCAAATTTGGGCCTTGTTTAAATGGCAAATACGTTTGTATTTGGTAATTATTATCTCACCATGGTCTAAATAAGCTTAAAAGATTCATCTCCCAAATTACAGATAAATTGTGCAATTAGTTATTTTTTACCTACATTTAATGCTCCATTCATACGTGTAAAGATTTGATGTGACGGGGAATCTTGAAAAGTTTTCAACTTTTCACGCCATCTAAACAAGGCCTTGATTGTCTTGGTTGTCCAATTGCGATCAATTTGAAGAGATTAGAACAAGTGGGGTATTTGTATGTATGTGGTGGCAGGACTTGGAAAGCAAACGACAAGCAATCAAGCATGCATGGAAATAAAACTGAATACCAAGCTAGTAGTTAGGAGAAACCAATCAAACTGGGTTTTAGACATTAAATTTGTTATTTACTCCCTCCGTTCTAAATTATAAGACTTTGATTTCTTTTGGTTCATAGCTTTTGCTATACATCTAGATATATGTTATGTCTAAATACATAGCAAATGTTATGAATCTAGAAATGCCAAAACTCTTATAATTTGGGACAGAGGAAGTATGTCATAAACGATCAGTGCCAGCTATATGTATGCATATGTTAGTTTGGGACTAATCGGAAACAGTACTCTAGTAGCTAATAATTTACTAGAGGTTTTTTTTGGCCCTGTTCATCTAGCTTATAATCCGTCTTATTCAGCTTGTTTTTTCAGCCGGAACAATATTTTTCTCTCACAAAAAATCAGCCAACAGTGTTTTTCAACCGGCTTATAATTCCAGCCGAACGAGGCCATACCTTACGTACAAAGACAAAAAAGCAAAAGAGTAATTACCTTGAGTGAGTGGAGGGAGACCGGTGCAGCTGAATGCCGTTGACAACTCGAGATAGGCTTCAAATGTTATACTTCTCTTATGCAGCTCGTTGGTGCCAGAGCTATAGGTAGGCTTGTATCACTGTAGGATTCTCTAAAAGAAGGTGCTGCCATGACAACTGCGATATCAAGGAAGTAGTGGTACACATCTCCAAGAGTCATTGTAGCCAATTAGCGGGAGTCTCCTTCCCCATCAGGAGTCCTTGAGTCCATCCGTCGCTACGGAAACAAATGCCGACAACCGGCAACCAATAAGAAGCAATAGAACCACAAAAAAAACTAGCGCAAAAGAACTCGAGGACTGAACTTCGAGGTAGGTCAGATTTTTATAAAAATTGTGCAATCGGTTTCATAATTTTTGAATCTACTAGGATGAATTTGTTATGAATTTGTGTAGGTGGAGTGGAAAAGGACAGGGATCTGGCGGGCCTTCTTCGGTTGTGCTTGGCTAGACTCAGCTGGGCTTCAGGCGGCCCCTCGCCTGATGCTAGCCCAATAGGAAGGAAGGAGAGGGGAGCCGAGTTGGGCCGTTTGGCCGGTTTCGGCCCAAGTAGGATGGGCTACTGGGCTGGCTTGTCCTCTGGGCTCGGAGCGCCCTGCAGGTGCTCGACCGGGTTGGCGGCGCGTCCGCGATGGCGGCTTGGGAACGCGTGGTTCCTGGCCAACTCGTGGGTGTACTACGGCGTGGCTTGGCTTCCGTGCGCATGTACGTGACACAGGTGGCCATCGTCGGTGGCATGCTTGTGTTCGGGCACCGGCCTTCCAAGGCGTGGCCGTGCGGCAGCGCATGCAGGTCCGTGAGCGTGTAATGACGAGGAGGCCGCGACGAGCAACGTCCTTGCCATGGCTTCGTGGGTGCGGTTCAAGGGCTGGATAGGTCAAAACAGTGACCGAAGGGTCGAAAGACGGGGAGCTTGGGCTTGTGCAAGGCCAGGGTGGTGATCGTACAGGGGCTTGTGCAGGTGAGCAGACGCGGAAGGCTGGGAGAACACGGACGTCGTGACGTTCCTTGGCGTGGCGGGCTCACCGACGGGGTGTCGACGACGCGTCCACGCCACTCGTCAGTGTCGCGGCGGAACAGCAGGGCGGACGGGGCGCCGGTGTGGGGTAGAGGCTGTGCCCACTACCCAGTAAAGGCTTGGCGTGATTTGGTGGTGACGTGGTGTGGATGGTTCCGAGACAGCGTTGTGGTGCGGCGGCCTTAGGAGCGCTCCCGATGTCGTCGGCGTTCAGTCGTAGCGTGGTGCGGTGAAAGCGTGTGGACGCCGAGGCAGAGGTGGCACATTTCCCGTGCGAGGACAGAGCAGAACAGAGCACGGGGCCGAACTCAGGCCAGATCGGCAACCAAGGAGGCAAAGGCAGAAACTTTGACAAGGACAGAGCTTACAGACGAAATCGCGAGGGAGGACGTCGGTGCGGCGGCCTGACATGAAAGACGGGGCTTCGAGCGGTGGCGACGAGGTGCTGGTGACTGGTGACGCAGCTCCCGTCGGCGAGGCAGACCCAGCTGCTCCTAGTGCGTCGGTGTGGTGCGGGGCTGCGGCTGACGGTGGGTCCAAGCTGGCGGTGGCTTCGCTCCTCTGCGCGTGCGATGGGAACGAGTGGCTGCTGCTGCGAGGCGGGTCCCGGCTGCCGGCGAGGGGCACGGGCAGCGTGGCCGCTGCTGGCGCTGCCGCAGGCCTCATGGGCCGAGGCCCATTGACTGGCGTGTGTGCAGGCTCGGCTGGGATAGAAGCGAGAGGGCGCTGCGGACTTGGGCTGTGTCACTCGGCAGAAAAAAAGGGTCAAGGGACGAGCTGGGCTGCCCGCTGGCTGGGCCAGATTGGGTCTGTGTTTAAGAAAAGGTTTTTTCCTACAGAGAGGCAGGGCTGGGCCAGATTAGGAGAGAGGGTTTACCTCCGAGCCCAACCAAAAGAAGAACCAAATCACACATGCATGATGATAAACTATATGGACGCACCAAGCTGCCTCTCAGAACTCTCTCGCCTGTTCTTTCCCCTCTCTACAGTGCTCAGAGGCTAATAGCGGGCGATTTCTCGATCCCGGCCTGCTCCTCACCGGATCTCTCACCTCTGTCGGCGTCTCCGGCGTCGCGAGGTGAGGGATTTGCTTGAGGGCAGGTGCGGTTGTCTATTACTACTAACTATATGTTATAGTTTGAGTAGTTTAGGGTTACCTTCGGTGGCATCCATGCGACGCCATCCGAGGTCTTCGGTCCTCCATGGCGGTGCTGATGATGGCGGCGATGGCTCCCTCATCGCTGCAACCTGGAGGTTAATAAGGTGTGAGCTTGGCGGATTTGGAGTTCTGGTGGGTGCTCTAGATCTCATCGGGTTATCCTTTTGTCCCTGCCTCGTTTCTATCGGCGCCGACACTGATGATGGACTCTCCGGCGGAAATCTTGGGAGGTATGTCTACCAACTTGTGGAACTGGGTTGGTTTTTAGCTCCCACCTCTTCTGGTGGTTTTCTTCCCCTTCTGGGTGTATCGTCTTCTGGCGAGCCGGGCTTGTTGGTAGATGAGGCGCTAGATTCCTTGTTCTCCGGCGATGTGGTGGCCGCTGGCCATCTGGCTCAGCCTGGACGTTCAACGATTACAAAGCATGTCGGTGTTTCCGATGTGCTACACTTGGTGCCACTGAAAACCTCTAATGTTCCTTCATTGGGAAGGTGGTCGGCTTCAAGGCTCCTGCTCTGACCGTCGGCGACAAGGACGACCGGGAGAATCTTGCAACGACTTGGATGTAATTTTCCTTTATTTCGAGGATGTCTTTGTAAGATTTGAGATGTAAACTATCAGAAATATATGTGAAATATAAACCCGGTTTCTCAAAAAAAACTATATGGACGCACAAAGTTATTTGTATACTCAATTTGAAGTAGATGAGTGAGGTTAGGGTTTGTATTTTAGAAAGAAATAATAAATTGTGTATGAGATTGCATGTTGAATTCGAGTGCCACTCGAATTCAACCAAGGTTTTAATTTAACTGGAAAACATTTTATTTGAAAACATCGCTGGTCATGTTGTTGACTTCGTCAACTTCATGACAAGTGGGTGGTTGCAAAAAAGTTTTAGAGTTCGAATTTTGAAATTAGGGCAAGAAGTTAAAACATTTTACTTAAGGTTGACCTAACTTTTACATGCAACCTGAACATCACATCTCTCTCTCTCCTTTATGTGTATCGGCAACCTGATATGGATAAGGGAGGTACCCAATTAAATCTTCGAATCAAACATGGGGCATCCATGGAGACACGTATTTCTATGTTTGAGACAACTCAATCTTTCTTAAAGTTTATAAAAAACAATATCAACATTTATGTTTCTAAATATATAGGTCTGCTGTAAAAATAATTTCTTTAATTATTCTACTAATATTTATTTGGTATTATAAATGTTTGTATTCTATTAATAATCAAGATTAAAAGAAGTGACCACACTTGTTTGCACCTCTAAACAATTTGAGAAATTAATTAATACAAAAAATACCTATTGGGCCCACGAGGTCCACTGAGCGTGCTAAGGATCTGGCTTCATCTCTCACGTTAGCAGCCTTACATGGATGCATTTTTTCTTTGAAAGTACAGTCTGTTAGGGTTGTGGTGGAGGTCCTCTCCCTGCTGCATTTCTTTTTTTTTTCTTCTGTTGCTGAGGTTCCTGGCCACTTTCTCTATGGTTCTGTAACCCATGCTATGGGTTCTCCTATAGTTGCGTTGTGTATTACCGTTTTTTCGGCTCTTCTCCTCTTAATGAAACACGCGCCAACGGACACATTGGTGGAAAAAAAGATCCGGCCCTTGGCTGCATCACACTTCGTAGCCCAATCCTTGTGTTAGCTTTGTAGGCCTCCAAATCAGTTTGCGGAAGCCCACCGTACCGTCATGGCTGTCCGTCCATCCCTTGCCTGGACCCAACGCCTCCCTCCTCCCCTCTCCTCAATCTTGTTAAAGAATTAGGCAATTTCCAGATTAATTCCCAGATTAAAACCAGAATATAATTCATGACATATTGATGAATTAGATTAAGCATGTATAGAATACTAGCATGACAGATCAGCATAATGCATAGTATAAGCATAAACATGATTATAATTGTAAGCATAGCATAGATAAAACATTATGAAAGACAAGATTAGATCACGAGAATAAAACCTGACGACTGTAGATGTAGTAGATGGTGATGAAGATGTAGATAGCGCGTCGATGCAGCCTTCAGAAGACGAACCGTCGTGGAGAATTTAGGAGCAGTCGCGCGAAGAGCGCTTCCCAAAAACCTTATTCGCCTTCTCCCGGTGCAGGATCGCAAAGACGATGGTTCCGGAGACCTGCTCTCCCAAACGCCGGTGCACGCAGACGATCGGGATGGAGAAACTACGGCGGCAGCGCGGTAGCAAGAAGAGGAAAATACTAATTTATAACGACCTTGACGAAACTATTTTGATGTTTGTAAGTGTTAGTAATTTTTTTTAAAAAAAAGTTTAGTTAGAGTTAGAGAACATTTATTTATGACAAAGTAAAGTAACGTGTGCTTTTGGGTTTTTAACCGTGGTACGTTGTAAAGAAAGTTTATGTCAGCTCGCTCGGAGACAGGACACTGCGCTCATGCAATGGTGGGATGCAATGGCACGTCTCTTGTTTCTTTTAGCAACAGTGGAGAGGGAGAGAGAGAGCTCACACGTGAAAAGCTGCTTGTCCTCTTCTCTCCCTTCCTTTCCTCCATTGGCCATTATTGCTGCGTCGCACAGGAGTCACGAGGGTGTGGTACGGAACGCGCACAAGAAACAGGAAACCGCTGGCCTTGTTCAGTTCCCTAGATTCACCCTAAATTCTACTATGCAAAAAGAAGATTTCTCATCACATCAAAATATCGGCACATGCATGAAGTACTAAATATAGATGAAATCAAAAATCAATTACACAGTTTTGTTGTACTTTGCGAGATGAACAAAGATAAACAGTGATTCAGCACAGTGTTTGAGTCACCGCAACTAAACTTCTGCAGTTCCCGTCGGTCCCTCAGTGTTTGAGTCACCGCAACTAAACTTCTGCAGTTCCCGTCGGTCCCTCAACTGCCGACAGGGGACCTGTCGGCAGCTCGCCAGCCGACAGGTAGCCGACCCCCGCAATAACAAGAAGCAGGTACCTGTCGGTCCCTCAACTGCCCATACGGGTCCTGTCGGGGCCTACGGGGCAGCCGACAACCGCAAAAACCACTAGCCTGGGATCCAGCCGAGAGGGTAGTGGCGGCGCTGAGGCGTCCCCGTCGTGCCCAGCTCGGCGCGCTCGTCGACGGAGAACGACCTTGCTGCTGCCGTAAGTTCGCTTGCTTCTTGCTTCCGTATACTCCCTCTGTCCCAATTTAGATGACGTTTGAGGAGTTGTCAGAGACCAATGCTGAACCAAAAAGACACTGCCACCCCTATACGAATCTCACAGCTGATGGTGACATCCTGCGTTTGGGAGCAGCACTCCGGCTAGGATATATTTGTTTATTCAACTCTCCATATAGTAAAGGGCATCAAGTACATTGTTTTTTGCTTTTTTTAATTTATGCTCAGGGAAGTGGATGACAGGACTGACTTTTGCTGTTACGTCGAGTATGATCAGACACGTTCCCAGGGCTATAACGTCAACTATTGCGGGACAATATTTGAATGCTATAACGACATGTATTCTGGGATGGAGGGAGTATGTCTTTTACTGTTGTTGAAGGGACGGCAAGCTGTTTAAATCGTGGGGTCTTTTTTCATAGCGCCGGTTATTTGCCAAAAATTTAGCAAAATGGCACTGTAGCACTTTTCGTTGTTATTTGGTAATTAGTGTCCTATCATGGTCTAATCGTGGAGCCTTTGCTGCTGTAGTTCCTGTCGGGGGACCTGTTGGCAGCTCACCAGCCGATAGGACTACGTGGCAGCCGACCCCCGCAAAAACAAGAAGGAGATGCCTGCTTAGTGCTTACCCCTTTCTTTGAGATCTGTATGTATCCTGGTTTTTTTCTAGAAATTTTTAAGTTGATTTCGTAGGTCCTCCCCTACTTTGTAATGTTGATATTTATTTTATTATTTAAAGGGTGCAGATGAAAATCTAAATTAGTTCGTTATAGGTATTGATTTGACTGCTATATATTAAAAGGAAAAATATCCTAAGTTATTTCCTCTTTTTTTTTTGCAATTTTAACTCTATGCTTAGTTTAGTGTTGAGACAAAAAAAATATGCAACAATTGAACAAGCAGACGGGCCGGAGACTCTGTCCTGGGCCAACGGAGCAGGAGGATATGAGCTACTTTCTTCTTCAGGTCGATTGAGGATAGACAGACCTGAAGGAGAAAGTAGCTTGCATCCTTCTGCTCCAATGTCTCCGTTCTGAGAGTCGTTCGTCCAAAATCTGAAGGAGAAAGTAGCTACTCTGTCCTCCCAGTTGAGGACGGATGACTCTAAAAAAGCAGTCGTTATTTCTGAGAGTCGTCAATCCTCAAGCCTAGCTTTGTCGTAAGTGCCTGCTTACTGTTTTAGCATATGTATATATCCTGGTTTGTTTCATAGGACTTTTTAGTTAATTTCAGAAATCATCCACTACTACTTTTAATTGTTAAGAAAATTCATTCAAAGGGTGTAGAATAAGAATAGACTAATAAAAAAGGAGTGTAAGTTAGTAAAATACATGTTTTGATTTGATTATTTATATAATATAGGAGTTCATGCCAACTAAGTACACACATGCACAATTTGTCTGTGTTGGTATCTACCTTTCATGCGACTTAATTCAGTACTACTATTATACTTAATGTTTCACTAGTTAAGTGACCGTGCGTTGCTACGGGTAAACATAGAACATGGGAAGGTGCTCGTCTGCTCCCATCCGGTATCGGCCCATGCCCATGTGTTGCCTTATTTCTAGAAGCAATGGTGACCATTGGATCGGAGATCGGACACCCAATATTGTTCGATGACGTGGCTGGCGGAGGGAGGAAAAGCGGTACACAGAAATAAGGATCTATGGTAGATCTCATGACAGATAGCCGCACATGTAGAACATATGTAAAATCTCATCCATTCATTAACAATTTGTTTGACGTAAAGCTAAATATTAACCATAGAAGAAAAGAGGCACGTTAGAAATAATAACCATCACGTTACAAATTAAACATAAATTCACGTATAGTTATTGAAAATATATTATAATATAATGAGTATATCCAATCAGTAACATGTCCACAAGATCATCATATGCTACTTATCTCCTATTGTTCCCAGACTTCTTCTATTACCTTAAATGCAGATGGATACGACGAATGTCAGCAACAAAGGACACAAATGTCAGGGAGACTATGACAGGAAAGGATAATCACCTTAACCATTAGGCTGCACCCTGCAGCCATATTTATTCAAGAAAATTTTCTAAACACTTGACCACAATGACATATATATATGAAATTTGGAGCTTGTGGCACGGATAAAAAAAGTCTAAATTCTCTGTAGCCACTCGTATAAAGTAAAACCAAAAGACATTCTGAGAGGCATCACATGTATCTTGTAGTTGCAGTAGATGGGAATTCTGAGTTTGCTTGTTTAGGTTCAGAGGTTGCAGAAAGGTTCCAAGGTTCAGTGTAGGCTCAACTAATTGAAGCAATTGAAAAATAATTACGGCAGAAGCAATTGAAAGTCTGAAGGCTGAGTAAAATAATCAGAAATTTATTATCTGAAAGCTGAATGACCATGCAACTAAATCAGTGGCATGAGCTAAAATACTGTTATCATTATCTGAAACAGATGGCTTTGTAGCTTCGCGCAAGATATTCCTCTGAATGGAGCTAGCCTCGCTGAATCGTGCAAGCTTGGCGACTTGACCAAACAAATCTGCGGAATCTAAGGAAAAGAAAGCGGAGATGGTTGACTGAGATGATGAGAGCAAACTCGATGCAGCACCGTCAAGCGTCTCTGCGTCTGCATCTTCAATTTTTTCTTCAGTTTTTTTGGGGTCATTTAGATGTTTTTTCTTTTATGTTCCCACGGTCTTTTGGAAATCATGTGAATTGTTTGCTGCAGTCTATATTACAAAAATCAAATATTGATTTTATATTTTTTCATCTATATCCATAGGTTTTTTTACATGGCACCTTTGTGTATCTCCAATATACATTTAGTTGAAACATTTACTTAAACTATGATAGTTTTAGCTGCAGTCTATATTTTGATGACATTAACCTAAATTTTGATTCTTTCCCCCAAATTTCAAGCTTATTAATTCCTCATATATTATTTGCAATGGTGATTACAGTCTACAGCTTTGATGGCAAAATGTTTTAGATAGTTTAAGAATTTGTATAAACTCTTATTACATCCCTTTATGTGATATCATGAAAATCTATACTTTAACTTTACCTTTTGATCTAGTTGTTGTGATATATTGTACATGTATTTACTTGAAATTCTAATGCTTATTGTATCATTTATTCAAAAATTTCATGTTTTATTTTATTAAAAGAATATTCCAAGTCCTAGGCTGCCGTCGACCCACGTCTTGGCATCTTCTGCAAGATCCTCAAGTCATGACAGTTACCCATCGGCAGTGCTATGAAGAACTCTCTTTCTGGGATGAGCTTCAGTGCTACTTGACAACTATGCTCAACAGATTAGGTTAGTGAACAAAACCAAACCTACTAATTAATAGCACAATTAGCTCAGGAGCAAGCATGATCACAAATTTAAACAACAAAGAAGTGTATCCACAAACAAAAAAAATCAGGTGTGACTACTAGCTCGGAATGCACAATAAATGTTCAGGTGATACCTTGTAAGCAGCTGATGAAATCCAGCCATGCCATGGCTTCAGGGTATTTCCATAGGCTTCTTCGACAATCTCTTCCAGGCTCGACTCAGGAGTTTTCAGAAGCCTATCCAGTAAATATTTTGAGAAATTTATCGACCTAGATAGCCAGATGATATAGCTAGGAGAGCGGCCGCCTCTGCTCTCCTTCCCTGCCTCCCCCTCCTCTCTCCTCTCCCCCTCTCTGTTTCGCTGCTGGGAGAGCGGCCGTCGCACTCGGCCACGTTGATGCAGCCAATGGGGGCACGCCACCCTCCCTCGCGGGCCCCACGCAGAAGCAGCACAGCACAATCTCCTCCTCTCCATTCCTCTATAGACCGGGTTCACATGAACCAAAAGAAGAGGAGGGGGCAGTTCACTGATCGGCGGACCGGATGGATCGGGAGATAAGGGGGGCATTTTAGACATCTTTCCTAGTCGGGCCGACAAGTCAGGGCTGGCAAACGGCAAAAACCAAACGGAAGACCGACGGAATGGTTTGTGAGGCAAAAGAGATAAGCATCATGGCATACCATGTTTGTAATTTTTTTTTTTTAAAAAGTTTAGTTAGAGTTAGAGAACATTTATTTATGACAAAGTAAAGTAACGCGTGCTTTTGGGTTTTTAACCGTGGTACTACGTAGTAAAGAAAGTTTATGTCAGCTCGCTGGGAGACAGGACAATGCATCCGACAGGGGTGGGATGCGAATTATTTCTTTTAGCAACAGTGGAGAGGGAGAGAGAGCTCACACGTGAAAAGCTGCTTGTCCTCTTCTCTCCGCTCTCTCCCTCCATTGGCCATTATTGCACGTTCGCACAGGAGGCACGAGAGTGTGGTACGGAACGCGCACAAGAAACAGGAAACCGCAGAAACCAGGAGCTGCCTGCCTTTGCTTCCTGTCGGTCCCTCAGCTGCCGATAGGTCCCCTGTCGGCACCTCACCAGCCGATAGGCCGCCGCCCCCGCAAAAACAAGAAGCAGGTGCCTGTCGGTCCCTCAACTGCCCATACGGGTCCTGTCGGGCCTACGTGGCAGCCGACAACCGCAAAAACAACTAGCCTGGGAGCCAGCCGAGAGGGTAGTGGCGGCGCTGAGGTATCCAGTCGGCACTGCCTGCCTTTGCTTCTGCATTTTACATGGCACCTTTGTGTACCTCCAATATACATTTAGTTGAAACATTTACTTAAACTATGATAGTTTTAGCTACAATCTATATTTTGATGACATTAACCTAAATTTTGATTCTTTCCCCCAAATTTCAAGCTTATTAATTCCTCATATATTATTTGCAATGGTGATTACAGTCTACAGCTTTGATGGCAAAATGTTTTAGATAGTTTAAGAATTTGTATAAACTCTTATTACATCCCTTTATGTGATATCATGAAAATCTATACTTTAACTTTACCTTTTGATCTAGTTGTTGTAATATATTGTACATGTATTTACTTGAAATTCTAATGCTTATTGTATCATTTATTCAAAAATTTCATGTTTTATTTTATTGAAAGAATATTCCAGGTCCTAGGCTGCCGTCGACCCACGTCTTGGCATCTTCTGCAAGATCCTCAAGTCGTGACAGTTACCCATCGGCAGTGCTATGAAGAACTCTCTTTCTGGGATGAGCTTCAGTGCTACTTGACAACTATGCTCAACAGATTAGGTCAGTGAACAAAACCAAACCTACTAATTAATAGCACAATTAGCTCAGGAGCAAGCATGATCACAAATTTAAACAACAAAGAAGTGTATCCACAAACAAAAAAAAATCAGGTGTGACTACTAGCTCGGAATGCACAATAAATGTTCAGGTGATACCTTGTAAGCAGCTGATGAGATCCAGCCATGCCATGGCTTCAGGGTATTTCCATAGGCTTCTTCGACAATCTCTTCCAGGCTCGACTCAGGAGTTTTCAGAAGCCTCTCCAGTAAATATTTTGAGAAATTTATCGACCTAGATAGCCAGATGATATAGCTCTGGTGCAGCTTTTGGTCTTCTTTGCTGTCCCCTGCTCCATTTCCTCAATAACTATCCCCGTTGTTCTTGCTAAAAAAAATATCGACGTTAAGCTCGCATATTTGGGAGGCACCTACAAATTCTATTATATACAGAAACATATGTAGGTGAAACCGTTACTTTTGTCGTCGTTTTTAGCAGGGTAGTGTAGGAAGTCAATAACTCTCAATTCATTGTAAATACTACCTTTGCTTTCAACTTAATGAAACGACAGAACACGTGTCATATTCGCTCAAAACATTGGATAGAAGTAATGCCGTTCTCAGATAAAGAGTGTTGCATAGAAGAGCACAATACAAGTGTTTTGAGCACTATATTTTACCCATACACAGGTTTGTTCAGTTTGGATAGTACCTGTGATACCTTCTTGGAGCTAACTTGTTATCTTATGTAAGTCATGGCCTTTGCAGGTTTCTGAATCTCTATGAGATCTCCTGAGTTCAGACCACAAAACAATCTAATTGGTGGGTCTGCATGAAACATTTATTTATCAAGATTTACTTATCCAAGCAACTGAAATGACAATGGCTAGAGGACGTTTACATCAATATTTGGCCTGGTTCTAGAAACGAACAACCCAGTATGTAGATTAAAAATAACAAAAAACTGGTAATGAAGTATAATATGATTGAAATGCAATCAAAATATTTTTTTAAAAAAAACATTATAAATGAGATACAGTAGGTTAGGACTGAGGAGGTAATTATACATACAAAGAACTGGTTTGTTTAATATACAGCAAGCAGGTGCATAACAAATTGCCTGCTGCTCTGACATTTCAGTTTGAATAGTAGGGTCCTAAGAACTTGACTGAATAAATGAATAGTATAGTAACCAGCAATGCTTTTTAACACATGATGACATGTAAAGCACAAAGGGAATTAGTACCGCAATAATGAGAAAATGGAAATTTTTTATTTTGCATATGGAAACTAATTTGCACCTGGTTTCGAGCCATTTGTAGGGATATTTAGCTCACTGATCTAACTGATATAACTAAATAGCTAAGCTGTTTACTTAACTGTTAATGGAAATGCAGATCAACGAACTATAAAAGGTTTTGGAAAATATATTATTGCAGGACTCTTGCGGTAGAAAAGTGCAGCTGTTTGATGACGAAGATAGTGGAGGCAAGCAGCAAGGACTCCAAGGAGAGGAAGCGAGAACTCTGAGGTGAAGATGACGGCACCACAGCGGCAGCCGACGGGAGCGATTCCGGGGACCGAGCTAGGCGGAACGTACAGGTGCCGGTCGGCAAGCGCCTGCTACCATGGTTGCCACATACCTGTTCTCGCTGGGGCTAACAAGCAGGGTGTGTCTTTGCGCCTTGCGGCCGTAGCTGCGTACAAAGCAGAGCACGCGGAGGGTGGAGGCCGGCGGCCGAGGTCGCCGTGTCTCGCGCCGCCCTTTCGCCGGCGTCGGCGCCCCCACGCTCCATTCTATCTGCCCATGCCCCACTCGATTTGCTCGCTCCAAGTGCTGCCGGCGTTGCCTGCTCAACCCGTGCCTCAGTGCCTGCGGGGGAGAAGGGAGGAGGTGCAGGAGACGACGGAGCAGCGGGAGGAGGGAGACGCGCTGGCGCCATGCTCAACCCGTGCCTCAGTGCCTGCGGGGGAGAAGGGAGGAGGGGCAGGAGACGATGGAGCAGCGGGAGGAGGGAGACGCGCCGACGCCGCGGAGGGGACGGGTTGTCCGCCGAGCGGGTTCGCGAACAATCGCGACCTCCCGGGTTCGTGACTTAATGGGTTGGAGGCCCGTGATGAGCCCGATCCAACGGTCCATATCTTGTTTCCGCCGGATCCGCCGGTTGGCGGGTTAACGGGCGACGTGGCCCGCTCCACCACCCGCGAATCCCAGCGGATTTCATCTTATAGAGATTTTTTGAATCTAGGATGAATTTGTTATGAATTTGTGTAGGTGGAGTGGAAAAGGACATTGATCTGGCAGGCCTTCTTCGGATGTGCTCGGCTAGACTCAGCTGGGCTTCAGGTGGCCCCTCGCCTGATGCTGGCCCAATAGCAAGGAAGGAGAGGGGAGGCGAGTTGGGCCGTTTGGCCGGTTTCGGCCCAAGTAGGATGGGCTACTGGGCTGGCTTGTCCTCTGGGCTTCATGCCCCAACACAGGAGGGAGCGCCCCGCAGGTGCTCCACCGGAGGCGCGTCCGCGATGGCGGCTTGGGAACGCGTGGTTCCTGGCCAACTCGTGGGTGCACTACGGCCACGACCGTAGGTGGCTAGCGGCGGCGGTGCTCTGCTGTCGCGCTGTGCCGGCGTGGCTTGGCTTCCGTGCGCATGTACGTGACACAGGTGGCCATATCGTCGGTGGCGTGGCCGTGCGCGCGGGCTGTGCGACCAAACTTAGCGGATAAATAAAGCGGAGGAGAAGGCGGCGATGGCCGATGGCAACGGGTGCGGTCGGCTGGCCGGGCAAGCAAGCGAAAACGCGTGCCACGTGCCGAGCGCCTGCTGGACGGTGCTATGCTAATGCTACTGCTACTGCTTTGCTTTCACAATGAGATCGAGTGAAGTCAAGCCAGCGTACGTGGCTACAGCTGGTGCTGGTCGATCTTAATTGGTCATCAGTGGGCAGTGGCAGACGGAGGAATTCAAAATTAGGTGTACAGCCTAAATACACAACACATACAGAACCAAACCATCGTGGCACATGTAAAGCTAAATGTCCATCAATTCAAAGCAAACAGTACTAAGGCAAAGTATATTTTACTTTGCTAAATCTTCCATCACCATGCATATCAGCGATAAAGTTATCAAGCTGATAGGTTAGACGCCTCAAGTCGGTGATTGAGAAGTCTTTGGGATAAAACTTTGCAAGTTTTACTAAGTTGTCCTTGTCAAAAGAAGCAAATCAATGTTTGGGATTGAATTTTTCGGTCAATTGGGAAAGGTGAGTCGAAGGGGCGAGCGCTAGAGGTGCCGTCATGGATGGGCAGAGGGCATCGCTCCTGGTTGGCTGGTTCCCTCCGTGAGTTTGCTTGTTGGGCTAGCAAGCTGGCTCAACTAGATGGTGGACGGGAGGAAGGCATGAAACGTGGCCTTTTAACTCTTACTTGGATCAAATATACATAGTTTGGTCTACTTATATGTATATAATACATGTATATGCATAGTACCTGTAACTTTTCTCTCAAAATTATTGGGTGTACAGAACCCACGTCCACATACTGCGTCCGCCCATGCTGGTCATTGGCCATTTCGTCACTCATCAACCCACATCTGTGGCCATATCAAGACTCGGAATGCTTGAGAAATTAATCTCTAGTTGCTTAGTTAGGAAGACAATGCACACACAATTGTACGGTTCTCCTGATGCCTTTAATTTGTAGTCAAAGGAGAAAAAAAAAGAAGAGAAGAAGGAAAAGGATATAAAGGACCAAATTAAAACCAATCAATACCCAAATTAAGCCAAACTACGTGCCGGCAAAGCTAGCTAGTAGCACGTAGCCAACAGAAGCGGGCGGGCGTTGGTGGTGCCGAAAGGTAGCTCGATCGGTCGCTGCTTGGCGTACATTGGGCCATCATGCATGCGCAATACACGACGGGTGGACAACGGTTGTTAATTTGACCACCGTTGTGCTGTGCATATCCATGTAGAGCATCGATTGGAATTGGACGGCGAGTAACTACGGCAGGAAAGGTAGAGCATCTGGTGGTCCAGGAGGCTGAAAACCAATGTTCTTCTTGGAGGATTATATATAGTTAAGTCTTCAACGCGTAAGGAAAGTGCCGCTCCTCCGCCTGTCCTCCGGCGACAGTAGCAGCACTGTACCACTGCCACAGACACTGTTCATCCAAAATTTTAAATGCTCCTTAAATCCTGTTCAGCATTTTTAGGCACTGTTTATATCGTTTTTATTGTTCACTCGACGGGGCGCGCCTTACCGTCCTGGTTAGTATAAACGCGGGACCCGAACACCGAGCGGCAGCAATCCGGGCCCAGGCCCATGCGGATGTGATGTCGTCCACCGAAACCGGGATGCATGACGCGGACACGCGCCAGCGGCAGCAACACGAGTAGCTGCGGCACCCCACGGGCCACGGCTACAACCCATGCCGCCGCCAGCCGCCTTGCCTTTTTGACGAGGTTCCTATGGTTTTTAGTGTGGGTTTTTTTTCTCGTCTCCAATTCCGTGTTGATTTATCTACGTGGCTGTTGTCTTTTCCCGCCGACAAGCGTCCCATTATTCCCATTCCCTCCTGCTTCGATCGCAGGGCGTTTTCAAGATGCCGGATTTAACAGTGAGTAAACAAGTTGCACACAAACTTACTGATAGTTCGTTCCAGTCTGTCTTACTACATGCATGGTTGGTCCCATGATCAATATACGCTGCCTTCGGCGGCTCAACAACAGGGCGTTTTCGTTCTACCAATATTATATTTGATTAGAAGCTCATTTTTGTTTCATAAAAAATCTCATCGAATAAGAGTCAAACCTCGAGGTTGGCTCGTCGATGCCAATTTTTTTTTTACAATTTGGCCTTTTTTTAAAGAAAATTTACGTTTGGCCCCCTAGGTAACTTAAACTCATCTTTGGACCCAGAGGGTCGGCGCCAGAACTCATGGCTCTGAGGTAACACATCTCGGCGCCACATATCTTGGCTCCGAGGTGCCTGGCCGCACACAGCAGGACATCCTAGGTGGCGTTGACGTGGCTGATACCTCGAAGCCACAGATCTTGGCTCCGAGCTCGGAGCCACAGATCTTGGCGCCGAGCTCGGAGCCAAGATCTATGGCTCCGACCTCAGAGCCACATATCCTGACGCCGAGCATGGATTCAAAAGCCGCCCATGTTTCCCTGGCACAGCTGGTGCTAAATCACTTAGCAATACCGGCCCCAGCTCACCCTCTCCATCGAGCGCGTCTGGGGTCTCGCCGCCATACCGGCCCCTTCTATTCCCTCGACTGTCGGACATCATCCACAACTAATGAAGCAGCGCACAGACCTCCGCTTCCCTCAAGAAGCTTCTGGAAGAACACATACCAGTCATTTCATCGATTTTGTATGCAGGGCAAAGCAACCGTCTTTTTTGTTTTTTGGCCATTTTTTCGAAAGATTCTCTCAAATATGCCCCTTGCGGAAAGATTTTAAAAAATGGACCCTTCGCTTGGCGCCATAGTTATTGGCGCCAAGCTATAACGGCATGGCGCCATCATCCCTGGCGCCAAGACACCGCCGACGTGGCCACCGTAGCAATCGACATGGCAGTGCTTGGCGCCATGGATCCTTGGCGCCAAGAGCCTACATTTTAGCCAACCCCCTCTTCCTCCCGGAATCATTCTCGTTTACTTACTCCTTCTCTTCGGGTTTTTCATTTGGACACTTCGGCCAACCTCTTCAGTCGACCTATTGGACCGTGAAAAGTTGGATTTTATCCGTGGATCTTCGAGAGCTAGGTATCCTGTCACCCTTCCTTATTTATTTCGAATTGATTTGGTAAAATGAAGGCATATTCTTAACCTATGAACTTCACATTTTAAAATTCGTATGTATTGTACAACCGTAGGATGCCTAGGCGTGGAAAAGCTAGAAAACAAAGGTATGCGTAGATTCTTTTCATCATATAATAAACCCTTAGTTTTAAGGTTTATTGTTATTTTTTTTGTTATATTAGAACGGAATTTGTTGAATTGTAGCTATGGACGGATGACCGAAAGTCCATACGTCCCAAAGCCGCTCCCTAGCGGTGTGCCAATACCCATGTGCTTTTGTGGTGATCCTTGCAAGGTAGATATTTCCGAAGATGAGGCAACATATAAGCAGAGATATTGGATGTATTCTAATTTTGCATGGGAACCTACAGAGCGTCAGCGCCGTAGTACATTTATTGTGAGAAATTTCTTTTGTTTATTAATTAATTTGTGTCATATGAAGTTTTGCATAATAATTGGATTTGAAACAATTGAATTTGTTGCAGACCCCTCCACTGCTATGTGATTTTGAGCAGTGGATCGACACTGAGATCAAGGAGGCTGACATGCGGCTTCTACAAGGCTTGAAGGAGTGGGATGCGGAGCGCCTAAAGATATTAGAGAAGAGACGCAGAGAGGAGGCAGCAGCAAAGGAGCACAAGGAAGAGGAGGAAAGGAGGCGTGTTGCTGCGTGTAGGGAGGAGAGGGAGAGGAAGCTTGAGCGCGTGCGCCGAGCGAAGGCAGCGATGGAGGAGAATCCCGATGCCCAGAACAAGGGAAAGTGGCCTCGTTGTACTCAGTAGTATGCTAGTTGTATGCCCAGAACATGGTTGATGTAGTTTGTAAGGTGTTTAATCTAATGTACTTTAGGTAAATCATGTACCTAGGGCATGTTCTGTGTTATTTATTTCGTCATCATGTACTTCATATGCACTTTAAGTTTTTGGACCTTGCTTAGTGTTGTCATATATCAGGTTTAATGTTACTGAGTTACTAAAACTAGTTCTCGAGGTGCACATAAAACATAAGGAAAACTGGATTTCACAAATCAACACGCATAACATAGGACATGGCATGTCAGAACTTGTACCAAACAAGGGCACATATGTCCTGGACTAAACCTAACATGCCTTAGGTAATTAGAGCGAACAACAAGTACATTACATGTCATGTGCACACGATAGATTTGTTCTATCTAGTAGTACGGCCACATAGCAAACCGTGTAGCCCCTTCTCCATAGTACCCTCCCATTGTTGATGGTGGAGGTTGGCGGGGGTGGTGGCGGAGGCCCGTTGTTCTTGTGGTTAGGGCAGGTGCAATATGGATCATGGCATGGTCCGTCCTGTGAAATTTCGGCAGAGTTTCCTTTATATGTCGAAGCAAACCACACATATATGCATTCCATAGACATACAAACATACCAACAATTATTTCATCCATCTTATTCGACATATATCATAGCGCATAAGTGCAATTTTAGGAAAAAGGTCCGATTACAAAGAAGAGAACACTTACTTGTGCAAGTCAACACGGGTCGACACTAGAGATGGTGGACAACGCTGCCTTGCTCCAAACTGGCGTGCAACTCGATGTGGAAGGTGGTACTCGACAGCATAGAAGCAGATAAGAGGGCACCTCACCCTGTAGAGCTCGCTGTCGATGTCACACACGTTGCTCACCACAAAAGGAAGTGAGGCCTCGTCTGCGTATGGCTCCCAAGTCACCTGCAACGTGTCCAAACAAGAAGTTAGATAGCTTAATAAATAATTTCTTTCGAACCAACATATATAATAATTTGTACTTACACTAGAGGCCATTAGCCTGTCTAGCTCGTCCGTGTACTCTTTGTACGCCCGCTCCATCCTCGCGTGAGGGACTGTCACCTGGTCCCACAGGTACGCCCACGTCGGCTGTAGACGTGCGTTATGCACTGGGAACCAGTCGCGAGGAGCCAACATCACGGGACGAGCAACTGGCAGCCGTGACCACATCCACAGCTGGAGTAGGTACACACACCCACCAAGTGAGGCTGACGGTGAAGACCACCGCCACGCCTCGCAAAGCTGACGGTAAAGGAAAGCCAACACCGTAGAGCCCCAGCTGTAGTGACCCGCCTGGTCCCAGTCTGTGAGGCAGTGGATCCACATCCACGACGCAGTGTCGCCCGTTCCGTCGGGGAAGAGAACAGAGCCAAACAAGTGTAGGATCCACGCCCTACAGTAGTACTGAACTGTCTGCTCGTCTGCCTCTGGAGGTCACTGTGCGAACTCAGCCCGAAGCCAGGAGAGAAGGACACCAGAAGTGCGCTCTCCTTGGTCACCCATCTCACACCCAAGGAAGGCCTCCACCCGGGCTCTCTAACCCTCTGACCAACACTGCCCTGTCACTGCCCTCCCACGAATACTCAGACCTAGCATCTTCTGACAGTCCTGTAGCGTGACTGTCATCTCCCCAAACGCCATGTGAAAGCTGTGAGTCTCAGGTCGCCACCTATAATTTTAGCAAAACAAAAATGGTCCTCACAAACATAACCATGTGAACAAATGATTATTAATACAACCTGTGTGTTCAAAAAATACCTGTCAACCAACGGAGTCAAGACCGCTGAGTTGAACAAAGGCAGGCCACGACGAACCTGGAAAGATATGACGTCTAGGCCAGCTCTCGATAGGTACCGTGTGTACCTGTCGTCGTACTGCATTTCCAAGTACCCTCCATGTACTCTAGAACGAAGGAGGGGAAGGTTCTGCATTTAAACGAAATACAAATGATACTTGACACACATATATGCACTTATAATTCGAAGTATGTGATATGGGAGTGTAAAATCTTACCTGCCCTGACGCTACGAGACGTCCTCGGTGGGTCTCGTCGTACACCAGGTTCAGAAGGTGGAATTGCGCCATCCTAAAAAAATATTATCAATAAGTTATAAAATAAATATGCAATTAAACATAAAGCAAGAATTGGACAATCAATATGATAGGTATTAAATAATAGAAACAACTACAAGTCGCACCTCACTAATTTGCCAATGGCAAGTGCAGGAATTGTGGCCAAGTCTACCGCACTTGCCACACTCGTATTGCTCTGGGTCATTAAGAAATGGCGTCGCTCTACCACGTCGCGTTCTACCAGGTATCTAATCCATAACCATCCTGTGCCTCGTCCTCTTTCTAGAGCCCCGCTTGTCCCAACGGTAAGCTGGATCTGCAACGTACGTTGGACCGTCGTATGGAGGCCACTCTCCAGGGTCTCAGAAAGGCACAAAGCGGGGCCTCCATGTTTCGACAAGCGTGTCGACACTGAACTCGTGAGGTATCCTAGCCTCAATATCATAGTTGCGATGCCTAGCAGCTGCTACAAGGTGAGAACATACAAAGTGATACTGCCTTGGTTTCCCACAAGTGCATGAGAAATCTTGGAGGACTACCACATGAATCCTCGACTCTCGGACCTCGCCATCAGATGTAGTACCACCGGTATGCTTCACCTCATACCTTCCTGTGGCATGGTCAAAACATGTGACCTCATGTGTCCCAGCCCTTTCCTTCGCCTTGTCTAAATGTGCCTGTGGTGTTGGGGTCCAAATCTTACATTCACTCTACAACTGCAATGCATGGGCGTGCCGATCGTTGAACCATGCAACAAGCTTGTAGAATGTGAATTGAACAATAGCGTTCACGGGCATACCACGAATGATATAAATATCCTCAATTAGATGCTTTCAAATGAAAAAGTTGTCAACTATAAAGTTTTATAACTTTTCAAGATCTACAACTTTCGTTTAGAGTGTTTTTCCATCTGAGAATTTTTAAAAAATCTCTTTACCGAGGGCCATAAGGTTGGCCCTCGGCAAAGACCCTCTTTGCCGATGGCCTATGTTATGGCCCTCGGCAAAGAGAATTTTCAAAATACATTTTGAGGCACTAAACAAATTCAAATGAAAAAGTTGTCAACTACAAAGTTTCGTAACTTTTCGAGATCTACAACTTTCGTTTAGAGTGTTTCTTCATCCGAGACTTTTTTCAAAATTTCAAATTTCAAATTTCAAACTTAAGACGCAATTATCGGCAATTAGATGCTTTCAAATGAAAAAGTTTTCAACTACAACATTTTATAACTTATCAAGATCTACAAACTTTATTTTGATTGTTTGGTCATTTGTTCAACCGACGTGGTGGTTCTAACATATTTCACAATCCTTATATATCCTCTCTAGTAGTTTCATGAAACTTATTAGAGATGTAGATTTTATGAACAACATTACTATTGATTTGTTAAATGAAGAAATGACCAATATATACTTTGTAGATCTTAAAAAGTTAGACAATTTTGTAGTAGAAAACTTTTTTATTTGAGTTAATTTAGTGTCTCAAAATATATTTTAAAAAATCTCTTTGCCAAGGGCCATAAGGTAGGCCCTCGGCAAAGACTCTTTGCCTAGGGCCAATAGGGAGGCCCTCGGCAAACATTTTTTTTTGCCGAGGGCCGTTTCTTTGCCAAAGGCTGGCCCTCGGCAAAGGCCTCTTTGTCGAGGGCCTGTCTTTGCCGAGGGCTCCTTCGGCCGGCCCTCGGCAAAGAGGGCCTTTGCCGAGTGCCCGATATTTAGTCCTCGGCAAAGCCGGAAGCCCTCAGCAAAGGCTGCGTTTCCGATAGTGCTCGAATGATTTAGAGATCGTACTGGATTGAAGCTAGGGGCCCGATGAGTACAAACTGATTGAAATTATATGGTTATGAAGCCAATTAAAAATGACAACTGAAACCAATTGAAAATGATTGAAAAAACTATTCCGTTCATTTTCATCTCTACCTATGAGGTTATTGAGGAGGCGACGGTGCTCTAGGCATCCCAGAAATCATGATGTAGCACTTGCACCATACAATGAATCCATGAACTGGGTCTGCGGGCGGTGCTACACTGCACGCACGAAAATGAAAGGCAACATTTCATCATTATTGACCCAGCGGAATCCTTGATAGTGTTAATTCCAGCGAAAACAATACATATCATGCATGTCGTATGCTTACTGAAGTTGTAAAGACCTCAGGAATGAACTAAGGATCAAAGGCACCACCGGAAAAATAGGTTACACTACGAATGGAAGCCTGTGTACCAAAAGGTTTTAGAAGGGCAGAGAAGAGGGGATCATCACTGTAGGTGGTAGCGGGTTCTTACTATATATACACTGAGCACACAGCTAACCCTAGCTCTCTTCCTCTCCCTCTCCCTCAGTTAAAATTAAATTTGTCCAAACAAATATTTTCTCTTTCATACGAGTATTATCTACCGATCACTTCGTTTCGTGGTTCTTTCTAGACATAATTTAGACATGGCACGGTGCGTTTGATGCCTTTGTAGTCAAAGGAGATGACGCGGTGGGTGCGCCTGGACAACTAACACCTGTACGCAAGACCTGCGAAAAGATAGGATCAACCAGGGTACCAACACATCACATCTGAGCTCATATTCTGAACAAATGCTCCCTGACTGGGCTCCTCCATCTCCTCGTATGCAGGGACGGGGGGGAGGAGGGGTGGGCAGGGGGCCTCGAGCCCTCCACCATGGCCAGCCCTTGGATACGAGGATCTTGACTCTTGACTGCCGTATACTTACTGAAGTTGTAAAGACTCAGCAAGAAAGTGAGGGTCAAAGTCACCACCGGAAAAACCGGTCACACTGCGAACGGAAGCCTGTGCACCATAAGGTTTCAAAAGAGTAGAGAGGAGAGGTTCGTCACTGTAGGTGGTAACAGGTTCTTAGTATATATACGCTGAGCACACAACTAACCCTAGCTCTCTTACTCTCCCTCTCCCTCAGGTGCCATGCGCTCCATCCCTCTCCCTCAGGCGCCACATACATCACGAGATGTTCATCCAACGGCTGTATGTGTTAAGGCATATGCCCTGCAGGCGGGTAGATTTATCTTTCTCGTTTATTTAGCCTCTCACAGCTTTACAATATAGATACAAGGAGTGGAGATGAGGCGGTGGGTCCAGCTAGCGGCCAAAGAAAGCGAAAACGCCATTGGCTTTCTCGATCCTAGGATGCAGGCACTTTTGGCTTGAAAATCATGTGCTTTGCGGCTGCGAGGATTCAAACCCGCGGTCTCTCCTCGCGCGTAGCCTCCTCTATCACTGTACCTCGTGCTCACATGTGCCTATAATGGATTTGGGTTCCCCACATATTATACTAAACTGAACATAAATTGATTGTTTAACGCCCTAAACGATTTCAAATGAAAAAGTTGTCAACTGCAAAGTTTCATAACTTTTCGAGATCTACAACTTTCATTTTAGTAGTTTCTCCATCCGAGGTCATTTAGGACCTGTCGGCCAGTGGGCGGCTGACAGGCCTATTTGCCCGATATGTCCCACAAGATGATTTCAAATCAAAAAGTCGTCAACTACAAAGTTTCATAAATTTTAGGGATCTACAACTTTCATTTTGGTAGTTTCTCCGTCCGAGGTCATTTAGGACCTGTCGGCCACCGACCGGCCTTTTTAACCGATATGACCCAAAAGACGATTTCAAATCAAAAAGTTGTCAACTACAAAGTCGCGGCACTTTTGGCTCGAAAATCATGTGCTTTGCGGCTGCGAGGATTCGAACCCGCGGCCTCCCCTCGTGCGTAGCCTCCTCTATCACTACACCTCATGCTCACATGTGCCTATAATGGATTTTTGGTTCCCCACGTATTATACTAAACTAAGCATAAATTGATTGTTTGACGTCCTAAACGATTTTAAATGAAAAAGTTGTTAACTGCAAAGTTTCATAACTTTTCGAGATCTACAACTTTAATTTTGGTAGTTTCTTCATCTGAGGTCATTTAGGACCTGTCGGTCATTGGGCGGCCGACAGGCCTATTTGTCTAATATGGCCCACAAGATTATTTCAAATCAAAAAGTCGTCAACTACGAAGTTTCATAAATTGTAGGGACCTACAGTTTTCATTTTGGTAGTTTCTCCGTCCGAGGTCATTTAGGACCTGTCGGCCACCGACCAGCCTATTTGTCCGATATGGCCCACAAGACGTTTTCAAATTAAAAAGTATGTCATCCACAAGCATCCTCGACTTGAGGTACCATGTCAACAAACAATGTATGTCATCCATTTCAGATAGGATTGTTGGCACTCATCTGTCAGTACTGCACGTACCTTGTGGCCTCCTGCCCCGAGTTCCTCCCTGAAGATGATGAATGGAGCAAGATCCTGTACGAGAAAGTCAAGAATGATGCAGATGGCCTTGTTGCTGAGTCATCAATGCCGGCGAGCTACCAGCAATTGATCGACATGTTGAGTGCCGAATCGGTGCATCAAGTGCTCAAGGACGGTGTGGAGCTTGGGACGCAGCTGGTGGAGACAATCAATGGTGAGGAAGCAGCGTGGAAGCTGCTAGCTGACTTCTGGTCGGAGATGATCATGTATGTGGCGCCATTGGATAACCTGAAAGGGCACAGGGAGTCCTTTCAGGCCCTGTAATATATGTTTTGGGCTTTTGGCTGTGTCATTGTTTCTCGGTGGATCGGAGCTAGCAGTTTCATATGTTGTTTCTACATACAGTGAGAGTAAACGATAAATATAAGCAAATATGCAAAACAAAATTCTTTGATTTTTCGTGTAGGCATTAAAGCTTACTTCATTATCTGGTCTGCCAATGATGTTGACTAAGTCTAAGCTGACCCTTAATTAGGTCCCACATGAGCACGGTGCACACTGCACACCCCTACCCCACGCCCACTGCCACGGTAGCCCCACCATGTCCACGACGTAGCGTAAGCCAGCATGTGCAAAAGGCCACACCAGCGACTCGACAAAGCGAGAATTACACTATAGAAATATGTTCCAAGGAGGAAAAATATGTACAACAAAGCGAATTTTGGATGTGTTATGGTGCTGGTCCACTTTTTTCTATTAATAAGCTACTCCTATTTTATTAAATTACATTATAAAACTGATGTATGTAAGACAAAGCTAGAACTATTATGTATGTAATAATCGTAAAACGGGGGTAGAGGTTTTTCTATTAGCGAAAAGAGAGGGGGGAAAATCCTAGAGATGGCACAACACACTGCTTTGCTGGTGGTGGTTGAGAAACTGAGAAGAACAAGACAAGGGTGCATAGGGCAACACATCACTCCTACGTAGAGTAGTACGTACTTCGTTGCGGTCGGTGGGTGATTAGTGTACGTACTCCTACTTGGAAAGAAATGCGTTCCTTTGGACTGGACCCGTGACTCGCTCGTTGCTAACCTGCATTTTATGCATGCCCTGGCCCGTGCTCCGACGGTGGGACACGTAATACGGATATGGATGTCACGTGCGGGCGCACCACATATTTCTCGAACACCTGTCGTACGGGTAGAATGGGTAGGTAGTGCATGTCGTGGTCAGGGGTCCAACCCGGTTAAGCTGTTTCATTAAATTCAAAGGCTGCGTGTAGCTGCACGCACCAGCACACAGATGTCTGCACATGCGACGCAGGCGCAGCGCACCAGCACGGACGGCCAGACGAGAGGGGGCCACTGCGTTGCATTCTATAATGGGCGTGCTTTTCTAAGAGCAAAAGGCACAAAAGTGGCCGCAGGCCGCAGCATGGGACTAACGGACGGGACCCAATGCAAGCTCGTGGTCCGCACTAAAATTTTTTTAAAATAATATTTTTTATAATTAATTACCAATTTATAGAAGGTATCATAAAAAAATTGACATATCCGGCAGCTCCCCCGCCGATATACACACGTGGTGGCTGGACGCCCGTAAAAACCTGGAGGGCCAACAGGTCCAGGCGGCCCTTGGGCGGCCGATAGGTTTGAGCGATTCAAATTAACTACCCTGGCATGAGCACTGATACATACGTACGTATGCGAAGCTGCAGCGCATACGTACACACGCTGCTGCCCTGCTGAGTCTCACTACGGCAGCGCTACGCCTACGCTAATACTCCTACGTTAGTGTTGTGGCCACAGCAGTACCCACGCCACGCCCTGCCCAGCTGCCCTGCCCCTACCCGCCACCCAGGACACCACGACAAGGAACGACGGGACGGGACGGGACGTGGTATAGCACCGAGGCAGCAATAATAAATGAGAACCAAACAACGACAGAAATAAAAAAGCTATTGTTTTATAACACTAGTGTCTTTTAAGATTCTACACCCTATTCGTTTTGCTGGATCAGCAGAATCAGCAGTTATCCAGTAGTGTTTTTCTGTCACAACAAACCAGCGAACAGTACTTTTAGCCACAATAAACCAGCGAAACGAACAGGGTTGGATTAGTCTTAATTCATTATCTAGTCTTCTTGTGATGTTGACCACTATTGACCTGTTTGCACGGCCCAAACGTTTTGGTTTGAAGAATCGGCGCCAAATTAACGCATCTGCCTCAAAACGTTTCTCTCTCATAACGTTTCTATCGATTCCGACTTTTTAGCCTGAACGTGCTTGGGCTGGTTTCGTTGGTTTCTGTTTCTCCTCTCTCACATGCACTAGCAATAGATTTCTTTTGTACTTATCTTTTTTTAAAAAAGGGGTGCATTTAGGTTGTTATTAGCCCACAAAAAAGATCAAAAAAAATTTGAAGCATATTTTTTTTAAAAAAAGAGATTTTGCGTGTGGGGATCGATCGATTGCTTCAAAAAAAATTTGAAGCATATTTCTCAATAATCCAAAAATTACCATCTTATTAGGGAGGTTGTGTTTGGGATAAAGCTGGACGAAAAGCTCGCAACTCGATAGCTCGCTCGACTCGGATCGATAGTGGCTCGGCTCGGCTCGGCTCGTTTAATTTCTCAAATGAGCTGAGCAAGCGTCCTAGCTCGTGTCTTAACGAGCCAGCTCGCGAGCCTAACGAGCCAAAGTTGTTGGCCTTAAACTTTTATTAGTGTTATATAACTTTATGTCTTACACTTTATAATTTGTTGATGATTGGACTTTGACTCTATAAATTTTAGATTACTTTGACTCTTTTTATTTTAAATGAATGTATGGATAATGGATGCATCATATATGGTATGGAGTATGAACCATAGACAATGTATGGTGTATAGTATTATAATATAATAGTACATATTATTTTTGTATGATTTATTAAGACTTATGAATGGACTAGTTTCATATTATTATCATTATCAAACTTTAGATAATACACATATTATATTTTTTATGTTTTAATATGGCTGACTCGTGAGCCAAACGAGCCAGCTCGAGCTCGTAAACGAGCCGAGCCGAGCCGGCCTTCTAACTCGTTAAGATAACGAGCCGAGCCGAGCTGGCTCGTTATCTTAACGAGCCAGAACGAGCCGAGCCAAACGAGCTGAGCTGGCTCGTTAGTCCAGCTTTAGTTTGGGAGCGCCGGGGGACAGGACACAAATGTCAGCGAGACTCTATGACAGGAAAATAATATCAGCATTCGCATATTTAATTTATGACGACCTTGATGAAACTATTTTGATGTTAGTAATTTTTTTTAAAAAAAAGTTTAGTTAGAGTTAGAGAACATTTATTTATGACAAAGTAAAGTAACGTGTGCTTTTGGGTTTTTAACCGTGGTAGTAAAGAAAGTTTATGTCAGCTCGCTGGGAGACACGACACTGCGCTCATGCAATGCATCCGACAGGGGTGGGATGCGAATGGCACGTCTCTTGTTTCTTTTAGCAACAGTGGAGAGGGAGAGAGAGAGCTCCATTGGCCATTATTGCACGTTCTACTGCGTCGCACAGGAGGCACGAGAGTGTGGTACGGAACGCGCACAAGAAACAGGAAACCGCAGAAATCAGGAGCTGCCTGCCTTTGCATCTGCAGTTCCTGTCGGTCCCTCAACTGCCGACAGGGGACCTGTCGGCAGCTCACCAGCCGACAGGCAGCCGACCCCCCGCAAAACCAAGAAGCAGGTACCTGTCGGTCCCTCAACTGCCCATACGGGGCCTACGTGGCAGTCGACAACCGCAAAAACAGCTAGCCAGGCTCGACTCAGGAGTTATCAGCAGCCTCTCCAGTAAATATTTTGAGAAATTTATCGACCTAGATAGCCAGATGATATAGCTATGGTGCAGCTTTTGGTCTTCTTTGCTGTCCCCTGCTCCATTTCCTCAGTAACTATCCCGTTGTTCTTGCTCAAAAAAAAAAAAACTATCGCTGTCAAGCTTGCATATTTAGAAGTCTCCTTCATATCTTCCTCATGTTTTGAACCGTCTTTTTTCACCTTGAGTAGTTTTGGATGGTGATTTTATCTGATATAGCACCACATTAGTCGTCCTACGTAGCGCCATGTTAACTATGAGGTGTTAAGTTGGACTTTGTTCTAGCCTAAGAAACAACGGTGTACGAGTGAATGACTAGGTTTACGCATGGAAATGTTAGGTCGATCAAACAAGCCCTATATTCTTGAGTAGCTTTGTCGTTACTTCAAATTGCTTTATATGGCATCGGTGATTATTCCAATAATGAATTTTATTATTGTGGGCAAACAATTCAGTTGTTGGATATTCAATGGATGACAAGGTAGGTTAAGAGTGTTTCGACTCCATCACTGCATCACGTCTCAATTCCCTTCACTACGTACCTTCAGTAAAGTCTCAAACATAAACATACATAATAAACTATCTAAACTTGCTCATGTAATCTCTCAAAGACATCAAACAAATTTGATGATTTGTAAATCACTATCGCAAGGTTGAACACCGGCAATTTTATTCGGCAAAGCATAATTTAATGTCACGTATTAATTATTCAGTCATGAAACCGAAGATTGGATTAGCTTCTCCAAATTCATGTAGGACGACCCTCCCTTCTCTAATGCTCCATTTGCCTTCGCCTTGAGCTCCTGAGCCTTCCTCCTCCTCTGCTCCCCTTCGTCACCCTCATCCATCAGCCTCTCCAAGGCCTTCGCCACTTGTTCCATACCCACCTCGGCCTCCACATCAGCTCTGCGTCTGGTGAGCTTACCAGCACTGAGTACATTTTCTGTTGGTTTTGTCACGCCTACAGATACCCCAACACCAAGCACGTCCACAATGAGCCTCTCATTGAGAAACTGCTCGGCGAAAAGCGGCCAAGTGGCCATGGGCATGCCGGCGGCAATGGCCTCCAGAGTCGAGCCCCACCCACAGTGCGTGAGGAAGCCGCCGACGGCGCAGTGAGCTAGGATGGCGACCTGGGGAGCCCAGCCTCGCACTACCAAGCACTTGTCGCTGTCGAAGCTCTCACGCAACCACTTCTTGACGTCGTCGGGCATTGAGTCAGCGCCCTTGACGACCCAGACGACAGGCCAAGGGCACGATGCTAGTGCCATGCCCAGCTGCATGACCTGCGCCGGTGGCATGCACCCGGCGCTACCAAAGCTGACGTACACCACAGACCTCGTCTCCTTGGTGTCCAGCCACTCCATAACCAGCCTGGCATCATCTGTCATGGCCTGTGGATCGAGATCAGGAGACCGGCACAGCGAGACAGGGCCAACGGCGACGACGGTTTTGCCGGTCGCCGCCGCGAGAAGCTCGCACGAGCCGTGCTCCAACTCCTCGAAGCTGTTCACGACCACGCCGTCCACGGCCACGTCGAACTCCCGTATCTCTTGCATCGTCCCACCACCAATGTTAGTCGATGGCGCGAAATGCAGCGGTAGCTGGCCACGCGAGACCCTGCACTCGAACGCCGGCAGGGCTGGGATGTTGACGAGCTCATCTGCTGATGAAACCGCCTCGTGTGGCCTGTGCTTGTAGAGGTACTCGATGCAGAGCAGGGCGAACGCGCCGAAACCGTGGAAGATGTAGCACGGCACGCCGAGCTCGCGCGCCAGGCCGAGCGTCCACGAGTGGCCCATCCCGGCGACGACGCAACTGGGTCGGCGGCGCAGCATCGCCTCGCTGCCGCGGCAGTAGCGCGCCACCGCCTCGCCGAAGTGTCTGTTGGCGGCGAAGAAGCGCGGCACGTCGGCGGGGGACCGGAGGAGGTCCAGCCTCTCGCAGCCCTCCGGCAGGCCGGCCTCCGCCACTGGGAACGGGACCGCGGTGACCGTGATCGTCCCCGCCGCGCCGGCGCCCGGAGGTAGTGGCGTTGTTGTTGCGAGGTCTTCGATGCGGCTCTGCACGAGCGGCGCGTTGGCGGGCGTCGTGATGATGGTAACCGCCGTGCCGTGGGAGGCCAGGAGGCGGCCGATGTCGGTCATGGGGATGATGTGGCTGATGCCTCCTTGCCATGGAACCAGCACGAAGTGTGGATCCTGTGTGGCTCTCTCCATTTCCTTCCGATCTCACACTCTCGTTGCAAATGGTCTACGTATCTTGTTTCCTGTGCAGGCTGCAGAGAGCTGCTGGGCTGCCACCGTTTGTTATATACTCTACGGAGTATATGCAAAGCCTTGTGAATACGTGGCCATGTGTATGCTTGGCTGCAACTCCTACCCGGTGGGAGCTAGTGGTGTCGACATGATAACAGCTAGTAATTCTCTGCTGCGGTGGACTTTTGGCTGCACGTGCAACTGTGCACCATGCACGAAGAAAGGGTGCAGTTGGTACAACCCCGCTTCACTGCTGAAGTCATTTTTATTGACTTCAACTCCAAGAGCTGCTTTATTAGTGGAGAGAGAGCTATTTTGGTAAAACGTTTGGTAAAACAGCTTTTTGTAGTAGATAAAAATTATGAAATGTTTATAATACCCTTACCTTTTCTTTATCTTTCATTATTTTTTTCCTTTTTTCTCTCTCTCCTCTTCGTCCTTATCTGGTGCCCAGGCAGAAGCCCTCGTGGAGAGAAAGCTAGTTGGATACCTAGGCGGCTCCACGCGCGTGATGTGCCTAGGCGGCATGATGGCCGCGCGCTCGCGCGTCCCCGCGCCCTGGCGGCTCAATGGCCACACGCCGGTGCTCGCACATCCCCATGCTCCAATGGCATCGTGCCATTGCCCTCCGGCCACCTCCACCTTGTGCGGCTCCCCAATGTGGCCATGCTCCGCGTTGATCCAACCTCCTCCACCGTGTGCGCCTTGCCGAACCCCGGTCACTGCCACCCTCGTCGGCCTCCTCTATCACGCATCAGGAAGAAGCCGTTGCCGGCAAGGTAAGAGGCACGTATCAGGTTCATTCATGTCGAACTCGGCCCAGACACGCCACACCTCTGAATGGAGCCGGAGGAAACTAGGTTTTTTTTAGCTCCGGTCGTATCCTACTCTATCTTCAGTCAGCGGGATTTCTGGGGATTCTCGCGTGAAGCAGTTTGGTGGGAAAGCTATTTGGTCTTGAAGCTACTGCCACGGAGCGGTACCAAACACCCCCCGACCAAGCTTGTGCTACTGTGTGTGCGCCTGGGACAAGAGCTAGCATATGGACAAGTCAAAGCTTCCTTCGTTTACTACTCCTGCCGTGGACTTTTTCTCTGCTGCGGAGGACTTTTGGCGGCACCGGAACTCAATAACCCTGTGCTGCCGAGGCTGACTTTTCTCTACACGACGATCATGTGAGGCCATCGTGCACACATATATCCTCATGGGCTCTGAGAAAAAGTCTCAGCCCGCGATTAATTAATGGTCGATCCAATCTAACACAGGATATAACCTTATGCGTACTTTGCACTGGAGCAGATTGTACTACAACAAACTATAGTAGTACACAACCATGAAGTAACCTGTACCGATGAGCCTGCGTAATCCGTGACATCGCTCGCAGCTATGAGAGCTCCGAGTACGCGTAGTCAGCAACGCAAGTTAGACGTGATTTTTTTTTGATAAGTTAGACGTGATTTTTCGAAGGGTAAACAATCTGAAGGATTGAGACTGGTCACGTTGTACGTCATTCACAGAACAGAGCACAGCATGCATGGTTCGTAGTCGCAATAATTTGTCAAAAGCACCCGTGTTTTGTCTTTTCTTTATGTGCCAAAAGCACCCGTGTTTTGTCCATTGCGTGCGACTGTTTTGTCCATTGCGTGCGACGGCGTGCGATGGCCATCCGATGGCGCTGACACACAGCCGTCGGGTCCCCAGCAGCAAGCTAGCATGCATGGACGCACGCAAGCACACGGCGGCATGGATGGCAGGACAAATTCTACCAGCGCATGCGCGCCATCTTGGGCGGCTGCCACCGTCCGATTTTGTTTTTTAATTTGCGAAGAATTTGTGAAGAATTTGACATATTTGATATGTATTTATTTGATATCTGCAATCTATAAAAATAATTTATAAATTTGGTATATATTTATCTAAGATCTGTAATTATCCTCAAATTACATCACTGTATCCAATGATTTACACAAATCGAGAGGCAAGAGGCGTCGCCTAAGAGCATGGTTAATAACCTAAACAACAGCATGGCTATATGATACTGCCATGTCAGCTATAGCCATCAAAAAAAAAAACCCTATAATAGGCCCACAGTTAAGCTGGCTGTTAGCATGTTCTTTTAAAGATTTAACTATTTAAAATACTTATCGGTGCACATCATCCGCTGTGGTTACATCTTTGTGGCCATTTTATCAAATTAGTCAGCAGAGCTGAACGCAAGCATCCAAAGAAAAATAGGAAAGTAAGAGGAGCAGAGGGCCCTGAAGGAACCTGGAGCAACATTCCCGGTGGGCGGCAGCGCGCCACCCTGCTTCCCGGCTTCATGTAGTCCTGTTACACAGCCTCACGCCGCCGCAGAAGAATGTCAAGTCGTGTCCCCGTCCTGCTGTCAGTGCTAGTCTGCTTCCTTGCGGCCGCAAGAGCGTCGCCGCCCACCCGCGTCATTCTCGTGTACTCCTCACATCGTCCGACAGGGCAGCAGCACCAGCAAGTCCACAGCGATGGTGGCCTCCGAAGACGTAGGCATAGAAGGTTTTGCGGCGATCTGTGACGGGCCGATGCAAATCGAAACAGTGTGGGAGAAGCATGGGATCCAGATGCACAGCGAAATGCCGGTTCTATCGCCTAGCGCAGGCTGGGAGCGGGCGTTTTGCTCTCGGGGCAAGTGATTCAGCCCGGCGACTGATGGGCTGCCTGCGCTGTTCTCTCTCCTACATTTTCACCTGGTGTTAGCTAGCTGTTGCATATGTATCCAGCGACAAGACGAGGATTGCGCCCAAATGAAAAGGATTGACGTGGCTTTTGGACTGCATAATATTTGAACAATAGCTTGGCCAAGGTGAGAATAAAAGGTAAGCCTTCAAGGAGAAAATAGTAGAGTGGGACTTTGTACAGTGAATTCAAGAAGCTAATGCCAAGGTAAAAAGGTCCAGGAGCCCTGAGCAAGCAACTCAAGCGGACTTATGCTTGGACCTTCTCTATCGTCAGCAGCGACTACTACACTGGTATTGATCATGACGTTCTGAACTAGTAGTGCTCACATTATCACAAGGACCGAGTGTCTAGATGGACACTGCACATCGCGGTCAAGGCACTACTGCAGACAGCGGGTTTACCGAGCGCCTGAGACGCTCAGCAAAGGCCGAATTGCGCTCGGCAAAGGCTTTGCCGAGCGCAACGAAGGCTTTGCCGAGCGCAACGCTCGACAAAGGGCTCCCGGCAACGAAATGCCCGGCAAAGGCTCCTTTGCCGAGCGTCTTTTATCGGGCGCTCGGCAAAGCCTTTGCCGAGCGCCTAGGCGGCATTCGGCAAAGAAAAGCGGCGGTCACGGCGGATAGCCGTCGTGACGTCTTCTTTGCCGAGCGCCTTCAGTAAGGTGCTCGGCAAAGCACAAACTATTTTTTTTAAAAAAAATTTCTTTGCCGAGCGTCTCTAATAAGGCGCTCGGCAAAAGGATTTTTTTTGAAAAATCCTATGCCTAGCGCCTCCAGACTGGCGCTCGGCAAAGGGCAAACTATTTTTTTTAAAAAAAATTCTTTACCGAGCGCCTCCAATAAGGCGCTCGGCAAATGGATTTTTTTTGAAAAATCTTTGCCTGACGCCTCCAGCCTGGCGCTCGGCAAAGGATTGCCTTTGCCGAGGGCCAAGCTTGAGGCACTCGGCAAAGCTGGGTAAGCTACCGTGGTGTAGCGCTAAACATGGCAGCTTTGCCGAGCGCCGCGCCAAAAAACGCTCGGCAAAGGCTCTTTGCCTAGCACTGCGCTAGGCAAAGCTGAAATACAGACCACACATTATGGGCCATATATTTTTTTTGGTAAATCTGAAATAGAAATCCAATTACAAAACCATAACAATAGCATAACCAATACACAGATCTTACATCAATTATCAATATCATTACATTCATTGCCAAATTCAAATCAACTTGATTCAATAAAACAAACCAACATAAGGTTTCAGCACAACTTAAATATAGACTAAAGTCTGACAATTTTTGTTTCCTCCTATCGACACCAATAATACCCAAGTACTCAACTGCATCAATCAGTATACCCACTGCCAATCCATGCAGTGATGCAGGTACCTCATCAATTGTCTGCATAACAGATTACAACAATGCAGGGAAGAGTCAGCTCTTGTTTCATTGTGGAATGCATGTTAGGTTTTTTTTTTGTGACTTGAATGCATGTAAGATCTGCGTTTGATAGGTGACAGTTCAGATCTCAAAATTCCATAAATGGAGTAGCTGAAAAATTCCATATATATATATTTTATATTCGCCTTGCTTATTTCCAAGCTGACAAATTTAAATAGAGTAGCAGCAAGTGAATTCAGGTTCACTTACCAATAAAAGGACTCTGTACTCTCGCTCTTGGCCCAGACATCAAAATAGATGTGCAAATTGTGCTCATACCGATGCCTCGGTTCAATCTGTCAACAACCACAAAGATGCAAAAGCAGCAGCAGCATTACTAAACTGATCTCACTGGAGCTAAAACAATTGTTTGTTTATATAGTATGTCCTAGGTTATGTAGCATGTGACTTACAGCTTCGTGCCAGTGCTGCCGTGCGAGGTTCTGCGCCTTGTCGTTCTTCGACAGCCCCTTGCAAGCTAACAAAACCAACCAAACAAACAAAGGTCACGACAGCAGCTACGATTTTGATGGGGGTTCAGTTCAAACCATCTCTACGAGCACTTCGACGAAAGAAATGCTGTAAAGCGGCGCGAGGTACCTTGGCTACACGTGAGATATCTAGGTTTCTAACTAACTTACGTGATAACGTGCACGAAACTTTACCAAATTTTGACCACAGCCCCCACATGTGCTCCAAAGACGTTTCGCTAAGTTTCGTGATTTTCGGACTTTGTTTGCATTTTTTATAATTTAATAGCACTTCACGCGCAACTTGGTCGCCGTGTTCCGTGCACGAGATGTTCGATATTTCATGCGTGCTCCTGGATACGGCCTTAACATACGCTAAGTAACGCAAATATCAATTTTCGAACCGTCCAATTCGGAGATTCGATGCCGTTTGCCAGAGGTTTTTTTTGCCGTGAGTCGACTTTGACGCACGGCAAAGATATTCGCCGTGCGCACGATAAAAAGCACACGGCAAAGCCACTTTGTCGTGCAAATTGCTGCCGTGCGGGCTTTACCGTGCGCCGCGATGAAAAACGTACGGCAAAACGCTTGCCGTGCGCCGCCGACGCACGGCAAAGGGGCGCTCTCCCGTAGTGCGTTATATCTGTACCGCTATTTTTCTTGACCATGTAATATATGTTTTGGGCTTTTGGCTGTGTCATTGTTTCTCGGTGGATCGGAGCTAGCAGTTTCATATGTTGTTTCTACATACAGTGAGAGTAAACGATAAATGTAGGCAAATATGCATAACAAAATTCTTTGATTTTTCTTTTTCGTGTAGGCATTAAATCTTACTTAATTATCTGGTCTGCCAGTGATGTTGACTAAGCTGACCCTTAATTAGGTCCCACATGAGCACGGTGCACACTGCACAGCCCTACCCCATGCCCACTGCCACGGTAGCCCCACCACGTCCACAAACGTTGCGTAAGCCAGCATGAGCAAAAGGCGAGAATTACACTATAGAAATATGTTCCAAGGAGGAAAAATACGTACAACAAAGCGAATTTTGGATGTGTTATGGTGCTGGTCCACTTTTTTCTATTAATAAGCTACTCCTATTTTATTAAATTACATTATAAAACTGATGTATGTAAGACAAAGCTAGAACTATTATGCATGTAATAATCGTAAAACTGGGGTAGAGGTTTTTCTATTAGCGAAAAGAGAGGGGAAAAAAATCCTAGAGATGGCACAACACACTGCTTTGCTGGTTGTGGTTGAGAAACTGAGAAGAACAAGACAAGGGTGCATAGGGCAACGCATCACTCCTACGTAGAGTAGTACGTACTTTGTTGCGGTCGGTGGGTGATTAGTGTACATACTCCTACTTGGAAAGAAATGCATTCCTTTGGACTGGACCCGGTGACTCGCTCGAAGCTAACCTGCATTTTATGCATGCCCTGGCCCGTGCGCTGCTGCGCCGCATGCGTGCATGTCCGATGGTGGGACACGTAATACGGATATTGATGCCACGTGTGGGCGCACCACACATTTCTCGAACACCTGTCGTACGTGTTAGATGGGTAGATAGTGCATATCACGGCTAGGAGTCCAGCCCAGTTGAGCTGTTTCATTAAATTCAAAGGCTGCGTGTACCTACACGCACCAGCACATGTAGATGCATGCACACGCGACGAGAGGGGGGCCACTGCGCTGCATTCTATAATGTGCGTGCTTTCCTGAGAGCAAAAAGCATAAAAGTGGCCGCAGGCCGCAGCATGGGACCGACGGACGAAACCCAATGCAAGCTCGTGGTCTGCACTGAATTTTTTTAAAAATAATATTTTTTATAATTAATTACCAATTTATAGAAGCTATCATAAAAAATTGACATATCCGGCAGCTCTCCCGCCGATAGGCACACGTGGTGGCTGGACGCCCGTAAAAACCTGGAGGGCCAACAGGTCCAGTCGGCCCTTGGGCGGCCGATAGGTTTGAGCGATTCAAATTAACTGCCCTGGCATGAGCACTGATACATACGTACGTATGCGAAGCTGCAGCGCATACGTACGCACGCTGCTGCCCCTGCTGAGTCTCACTACGGCAGCGCTACGCCTACGCTAATACTCCTACGTTAGTGTTGTGGCCACAGCAGTACCCACGCCACGCCCTGCCCAGCTGCCCTGCCCCTACCCGCCACCCAGGACACCACGACAAGGAACGACGGGACGGGACGGGACGTGGTATAGCACCGAGGCAGCAATAATAAATGAGAACCAAACAACGACAGAAATAAAAAAGCTATTGTTTTATAACACTAGTGTCTTTTAAGCTTCTACGTCCCGTTCGTTTTGCTGAATCAGCAGAATCAGCAGTCATCCAGTAGTATTTTTCTCTCACAACAAACCAGCGAACAGTACTTTTAGCCACAATAAACCAGCAAAACGAACAGGGTTGGATTAGTCTTAATTCATTATCTAGTCTTCTTGTGATGTTGACCACTATTGACCTGTTTGCACGGCCCAAACGTTTTGGTTTGAAGAATCGGCGCCAAATTAACGCATCTGCCTCAAAACGTTTCTCTCTCATAACGTTTCTATCGATTCCGACTTTTTAGCCTGAACGTGCTTGGGCTGGTTTCGTTGGTTCCTGTTTCTCCTCTCTCACATGCACTAGTAATAGATTTCTTTTGTACTTATCTTTTTTTTAAAAAGGGGTGCATTTAGGTTGTTATTAGCCCACAAAAAAGATCAAAAAAAATTTGAAGCATATTTTTTTAAAAAAAGAGATTTTGCGTGTGGGGATCGATCTATTGCTTCAAAAAAAATTTATTAGGGATAAGTTATATTGGTGATGTGCAAAAAGCATATTTCTCAATAATCCAAAAATTACCATCTTATTAGGGAGGTTGTGTTTGGGATAAAGCTGGACGAAAAGCTCGCAACTCGATAGCTCGCTCGACTCGGATCGATAGTGGCTCGGCTCGGCTCGGCTCGTTTAATTTCTCAAATGAGCTGAGCAAGCGTCCTAGCTCGTGTCTTAACGAGCCAGCTCGAGCCAGCTCGCGAGCCTAACGAGCCAAAGTTGTTGGCCTTAAACTTTTATTAGTGTTATATAACTTTATGTCTTACACTTTATAATTTGTTGATGATTGGACTTTGACTCTATAAATTTTAGATTACTTTGACTCTTTTTATTTTAAATGAATGTATGGATAATGGATGCATCATATATGGTATGGAGTATGAACCATAGACAATGTATGGTGTATAGTATTATAATATAATAGTACATATTATTTTTGTATGATTTATTAAGACTTATGAATGGACTAGTTTTATATTATTATCATTATCAAACTTTAGATAATACACATATTACATTTTTTATGTTTTAATATGGCTGACTCGTGAGCCAAACGAGCCAGCTCGAGCTCGTAAACGAGCCGAGCCGAGCCGGCCTTCTGGCTCGTTAAGATAACGAGCCAGCTCGGCTCGGCTCGTTATCTTAACGAGCCAGAACGAGCCGAGCCAAACGAGCTGAGCTGGCTCGTTAGTCCAGCTTTAGTTTGGGAGCGCCGGGAGACAGGACACAAATGTCAGCGAGACTCTATGACAGGAAAATAATATCAGCATTCGCATATTTAATTTATGACGACCTTGATGAAACTATTTTGATGTTAGTAATTTTTTTTTAAAAAAAGTTTAGTTAGAGTTAGAGAACATTTATTTATGACAAAGTAAAGTAACGTGTGCTTTTGGGTTTTTAACCGTGGTAGTAAAGAAAGTTTATGTCAGCTCTCTGGGAGACACGACACTGCGCTCATGCAATGCATCCGACAGGGGTGGGATGCGAATGGCACGTCTCTTGTTTCTTTTAGCAACAGTGGAGAGGGGGAGAGAGAGCTCCATTGCACGTTCTACTGCGTCGCACAGGAGGTACGAGAGTGTGGTACGGAACACGCACAAGAAACAGGAAACCGCAGAAATCAGGAGCTGCCTGCCTTTGCTTCTGCAGTTCCTGTCGGTCCCTCAACTGCCGACAGGGGACCTGTCGGCAGCTCACCAGCCGATAGGCAGCCGACCCCCGCAAAACCAAGAAGAGGTACCTGTCGGTCCCTCAACTGCCCATACGGGGCCTACGTGGCAGTCAACAACCGCAAAAACAGCTAGCCAGGCTCGACTCAGGAGTTTTCAGCAGCCTCTCCAGTAAATATTTTGAGAAATTTATCGACCTAGATAGCCAGATGATATAGCTATGGTGCAGCTTTTGGTCTTCTTTGCTGTCCCCTGCTCCATTTCCTCAGTAACTATCCCGTTGTTCTTGCTCAAAAAAAACTATCGCTGTCAAGCTTGCATATTTAGAAGTCTCCTTCATATCTTCCTCATGTTTTGAACCGTCTTTTTTCACCTTGAGTAGTTTTGGATGGTGATTTTATCTGATATAGCACCACATTAGTCGTCCTACGTAGCGCCATGTTAACTATGAGGTGTTAAGTTGGACTTTGTTCTAGCCTAAGAAACAACGGTGTACGAGTGTATGACTAGGTTTACGCATGGAAATGTTAGGTCGATCAAACAAGCCCTATATTCTTGAGTAGCTTTGTCGTTACTTCAAATTGCTTTATATGGCATCGGTTATTATTCCAATAGTGAATTTTATTATTGTGGGCAAACAATTCAGTTGTTGGATATTCAATGGATGACAAGGTAGGTTAAGAGTGTTTTGACTCCATCACTGCATCACGTCTCAATTCCCTTCACTACGTACCTTCAGTAAAGTCTCAAACATAAACATACATAATAAACTATCTAAACTTGCTCATGTAATCTCTCAAAGACATCAAACAAATTTGATGATTTGTAAATCACTATCGCAAGGTTGAACACCGGCAATTTTATTCGGCAAAGCATAATTTAATGTCACGTATTAATTACTCAGTCATGAAACCGAAGATTGGATTAGCTTCTCCAAATTCATGTAGGACGACCCTCCCTTCTCTAATGCTCCATTTGCCTTCGCCTTGAGCTCCTGAGCCTTCCTCCTCCTCTGCTCCCCTTCGTCACCCTCATCCATCAGCCTCTCCAAGGCCTTCGCCACTTGTTCCATACCCACCTCGGCCTCCACATCAGCTCTGCGTCCGGTGAGCTTACCAGCACTGAGTACATTTTCTGTTGGTTTTGTCACGCCTACAGATACCCCAACACCAAGCACGTCCACAATGAGCCTCTCATTGAGAAACTGCTCGGCGAAAAGCGGCCAAGTGGCCATGGGCATGCCGGCGGCAATGGCCTCCAGAGTCGAGCCCCACCCACAGTGCGTGAGGAAGCCGCCGACGGCGCGGTGAGCTAGGATGGCGACCTGGGGAGCCCAGCCTCGCACTACCAAGCACTTGTCGCTGTCGAAGCTCTCACGCAACCACTTCTTGACGTCGTCGGGCATTGAGTCAGCGCCCTTGACGACCCAGACGACAGGCCAAGGGCACGATGCTAGTGCCATGCCCAGCTGCATGACCTGCGCCGGTGGCATGCACCCGGCGCTGCCAAAGCTGACGTACACCACAGACCTCGTCTCCTTGGTGTCCAGCCACTCCATAACCCGCCTGGCATCGTCTGTCATGGCCTGTGGATCGAGATCAGGAGACCGGCACAGCGAGACGGGGCCAACGGCGACGACGGTTTTGCCGGTCGCCACCGCGAGAAGCTCGCACGAGCCGTGCTCCAGCTCCTCGAAGCTGTTCACGACCACGCCGTCCATAGCCACGTCGAACTCCCGTATCTCTTGCATCGTCCCACCACCAATCTATACTATAAAGGAGCGAAAGAATTATAAAATAGTTGTTACCTAAAAAAGTTCTACCCACCTATGATATGCACCTTTAGATGTATTTTGATTTTCCATCTAACGTCGGATATACCTCTGGCTGGTGGACCTACAGCCGAAGAGGACAGAACTTATGTGACGAAACACGTCTTCTCTCCCTACGCACGACCCTTCCGTCTGATTTTTTTCACCCTCGGCCAACATACCCGCCCGCGTACCCACCCCTCCCTTCGTTTTCTCCGTTGCGTGCTCGAGGGATGGAAAGAAGCGGAAGGGGAAACAAGACGAGAGGAATCCCTACGACCCATCTAGCGGTTGCCCCTCCCAATTCCTGGCCTTCTCGATCGCCTACCGCGGACCCGCCCGTCGTCTCCGGCACATGCGGCTCCCGAATCCGCCAAGATGGACAGCCTCGGCGACGTGCGGAGCCACAGGGTGCGAGGCGGCGGCCGTAGCTCCTGAACCCTCTCTCCCACGACAGCGGCGGCGCTCCCAAACCTGCAGCGCACGCGGACCTGATCCAGCCCGCACGCCACCATCTCCACCGTACTGGCAGCGGCAACCACATCCGAGCCCCTAGCAGCAGCGCCCTCCTCGACATCAGCCACGGCGACGGCTTCCTCCATGCGGCGGCGCCCCTTTCATGGCAAACGAATTCCATGCTGCCATGGCTAGATCCTGTGCCCACCTCCTCCGATAGCAGCAGCACAGAAATCCCTAGATGGCAAACGAATTTGAAGTTCTCTCAAATTTGTTCTTCATCTAGGGTTTTCTGAAATCTTAAATTGGCAAGATTCTTTCAGTCTTTTTAGGTTCTCTCTGCTGGAACGAAGTACCCTTGATGTGTTTGAAGTTGTGGCTAAAATTTCAGACCAATCGGACTTGATTTGTTTCACTTTTGGTGAAATTTTGGAGCCACTGCATGGAAGCTGTTATGGGCGTCCAAGGACGCTGATGCTCTGAGTGCGACACTTTTTTCTCATATTTTGAGGAAAACTAGGTGATTTGGTAATTCTAAAGCCACACATTCCTTTGCCCTGTATCCATCTTTTTCCCTATCCAGAGTAGAATTACTAAGCAATTTATTCCAATGTTTCATTATCTGTCCTTTCCCCGCTTAGTATTCCTTGATAGGCTAATATTTGCAGATAGTGGCATCTAATGTTGAATATTCACTACCTGGCAACATTATGGAGTCCGCTGCACATGATCAGAAACTGTTTCATGCCTTCAGGTTTGCGTGCTCTCATCCAGTATATACATTAACACATAGAGATTACCATTACTATGCTTCTAAAACCAAACTCAAGAGGCACACCTAACTAATAAACTGAATGGCAATGCACTGCTCACTGCTTATTGCTGAGGGGTGAATAAGCACTTTTGGTTCATTGAACAGTATCTAATATGGTCACATCTCATCTGAACATCTGATCCCATCCTTTCCTTTGCATGCTTGTTTTCGCATGTGCATAAGTGAAGTATCCTATCGTCCATCATGGCTTTCTTTGTACAAATTAAGTTCCATGTTTGCCTATTCTCAAAAGACAAAAAGTCATTCTTGTCTTTGAAATTTCTATGCATTGTCCCTGACCAAACAGAAGCAACAAGCAACTCAAAAAAAGGGAGAAGGAAGCAACAGTAAAAGTCCTTGACCAAACAAAAGCAACAAGCAACTCAAAATGGGAGAAGGAAGCAGCAGTCAAAGAGGGGCAAAAAAAAAGTGGCAAGTATCACTGCCTGCCCATTATAATTTATTTTTATACTTGTTAATCCGGCACTGATTTTTTTCTCTCATTTGATTCATCAGGAAAAAGCATTGATCGATGGTATATGGGTTAAATATGAAATTTCTTTATTTCACTTTCTTAGAACTCTTGGCTATGTAATAAACAATATAAGTAACTCTATGTATGTTACCCGTTTTGAGTGAGTTATAAATCTTATTATATGGCTTGATGACCAACACATGACTTTTAGATGTTTGATTCACATTACAAAAAAACACATTTCATTTTATTTGTGCTGCTTTCAGTATGACTCAAAATAGTGTGTTACTAAGATCAGGTTTATTGTACTATCCGGTGATATCAAAAAACTTTGTTTTCTTAGTGAATTCGTTTGGCCAGGGAGAAGGTGGCTAGGCACTCGACCTCGGTGGATCTGGCAAGGAGGCAACCTTGTAGGAGAGTAGGCATCCCAGCACAACTGGATGGGGTAGAGGCAAACGCCCTCGGCGGGTTCAGCAATGAGACAGTCTGGCCGGGATAGATACTTTGTTGTTGCACTGAGACTGATACATGGATCTAGATTAAATTAATCATGCAAGTATGTATATGACAACTGTTGTGACATTTTTTTGCAATTTTTGCTCATTCAAGACTGTTGTGTCTCCTTTGCAAGCCATCAAAGTATTCTGTCTAGCTATGCATTGCCCCAACAATATAAATTTGTTCATTCAGGTCAGTTCTCTTTCGCCTTGGCCTTTTTTGTTAGGATGTAACTGCATCTATGCATTTAGTTGATACTTGCGAAGTTGCAAGTATGTTGCCTTGAGTAGGTAATTTCATTAAAAAATATCTGGGAGTTGGTAGGAGATTCAGTGGCTAGAAAAACATGTATGATCACCTGGCCTCTTCGTAGTCGTATCTACAACTCAATAACCTTTGAACCAACTGATGAAAACATGTGCTTACTTAAGAACCACCGCATTTTCTTCCGTTGATGTTCATGATCAATTGATAGGTCATAGATCAAATTCCTTGAGCTATCCTATTGCATATGAAACGATTGATTTCCCTCTGTTTTAACTCCCCCTTTGCACATGAAAGATATGATGCAAACATGATTCTAACATAGAGTGGGCAAGGTATAATTGTTTATTGTCTTTGTTTATCTGATAGAATTGGTGTTTGTATTTGTATCTCCATAAACATGTGCTCGTGATCATTTCTTGTAGTTAATTTAGTATCACCAAGACTAACAATCTATATGTCAACGACTCGACTGATTGATAACATAGTGGTTGATTTTCATTCCCTGTCTTTGTGCGTTTTGACAGGAAGTGGAGCAAAACTGTCTACCCACAGGCTGCCTGCCACCAGCCATTTGACTCCTATGGTGAGCGAGAAGGATGGCTACAAGATCAGCATCGGATTGGTGGCTACAAGATTGGAGCGACGCGGGGCGTTTTTCTTTTGTTCCCCTTTAACATAGCAAGCTTATAAGTAGATAATATGCTAGTTCATTAATTATGTAGATGATTACCGGTTTAAGAGTTCCAATTGTACATATTTTTTTGTGCCATTTCTCTTATTTGAGTGAAGTCAAAAATTGTTCTTGATATTTTCATCTTTTTTCTCCATTCATTTTTGCTAAAATAATATGACCATTGCTTTTATGTTTGTATCCACTATGAATTCAATAGATGCATTATATTTTTTAGAATAATAATTACTGTATTACAATACTAAGCTCAATTTTCAAGATAATTGATTGATAATTGAAGATTACATATAAATTTATTTCTTAGATGTGTGTGTTGTATGTGCATTCTTATTTCTCAAAAGCGTGTTGTATGTGCATTCTTACTTCTAAAAAAAATTGCTATTTTTTCTTATAAAGAATTTTGTTTTTGGTAGACACGTGCGTGTCGCACGTGCATTTCCACTAGTGTTAGTTGACGGCGCGAAATGCAGCGGTAGCTGGCCACGCGAGACCCTGCACTCGAACGCCGGCAGGGCTCTGATGTTGACGAGCTCATCTGCTGATGAAACCGCCTCGTGTGGCCTGTGCTTGTAGAGGTACTCGATGCAGAGCAGGGCGAACGCGCCGAAACCGTGGAAGATGTAGCACGGCACGCCGAGCTCGCGCGCCAGGCCGAGCGTCCACGAGTGGCCCATCCCGGCGACGACGCAACTGGGTCGGCGGCGCAGCATCGCCTCGCTGCCGCGGCAGTAGCGCGCCACCGCCTCGCCGAAGTGTCTGTTGGCGGCGAAGAAGTGCGGCACGTCGGTGGGGGACCCGAGGAGGTCCAGCCTCTCGCAGCCCTCGGGCAGGCCGGCCTCCGCCGCTGGGAACGGGATCGCGGTGACCGTGATCGTCCCCGCCGCGCCGGCGCCCGGAGGTAGCGGCGTTGTTGTTGCGAGGTCTTCGACGCGGCTCTGCACGAGCGGCGCGTTGGCGGGCGTCGTGATGATGGTAACCGCCGCGCCGTGGGAGGCCAGGAGGCGGCCGATGTCGGTCATGGGGATGATGTGGCTGATGCCTCCTTGCCATGGAACCAGCACGAAGTGTGGATCCTGTGTGGCTCTCTCCATTTCCTTTCGATCTCACACTCTCGTTGCAAATGGTCTACGTATCTTGTTTCCTGTGCAGTGCAGAGAGCTGTTGGGCTGCCACCGTTTGTTATATACTCTACGGAGTATATGCAAAGCCATGTGAGTACGTGGCCATGTGTATGCTTGGCTGCAACTCCTACCCGGTGGAGCTAGTGGTGTCGACATGATAACAGGTGTATGTTGGAGTTGGTGGTGGCCTATTCCATTCCATGGCGGCTAATAATTCTCTGCTGCGGTGGACTTTTAGCTGCACGTGCAACTAGAGTTGGGACTTGTGCCGTATCATTTGAGGGCGGGTCATGGCACGGTCTGTTGGCACGACTCGAAGTACGGCACGGCACGAAATATTTTAGGCCGTGCTAGCACGACACGAACACGAGGGCCGTGTAGAATCTCGGCACGGCGGGCTACATGGCCCGGCCCGCATCTTGGGCCGTGCTTGAGCTGGCACGGTACGAAAATGGCACGTAGACACTTCTACAACTATACAATACAATTTTCTAGCATTTACTATACTACCTCTTATCTAATTCTTGAATAGATTATGAAAATCATTAAACTTTTATTAAAATAGTACACACAAGATATATATATATATATATATATATATATATATATATATATATATATATCACGAATGAAAAAAGAAAACTAGCAAAGATATTTTGAGGGCCGTGCTTGGGCCGGCACGACCCGAAGGCATGTCAGCGTGTCACGGGCCGTGCTTGGGCCGAAGAAAAGATTTACCGTGCCATATCGGCACGGCCCGACGTGTCTCGTGTGCCTAGAGGGCACGACCCGAAGCGGCACGAAGCACGAAAGGACCGTGCCGTGCCGCCACGGCACGGCCCAAGTCCCACCTCTACGTGCAACTCATGTGCACCATGCACCAAGAAAGGGTGCGGTTGGTACGACTCTCCTTCACTGCTGAAGTCACTTCAGCTCCAAGAGCAACTTCATTAGTGGAGAGAGAGCTATTTTGGCGAAACGTTCGGTAAAACAGCTCCTCGTAGTAGATAAAAATTATGAAATGTCTATAATACCCTTATCTTTTCTTTATCTTTTTTTATTTTTTTCATTTTTTTCATTTTTCTCTCTCTCTCCTCTCCATCCTTATCTGGTGCCCAGGCAAAAGCCCTCGTGGATAGAAAGCTAGTTGGATACCTAGGCGGCTCCACGCACGTGATGCGCCCTGGCGGCTTGATGACCACACGCCGTCGCTCACGCGTACCCGCGCTCTGACAGCCTCTTGCCCTCGCGCTCCGGCCATTTCCACCTCACACGGCTCCCCATTTGTGGCGATGCTCCCGGACGATTCAGCCTCCTCCACTGCGTGTGCCTTGCTGGACCCCGGTCACTGCCACCCTTGTTGGCCTCCGCTATCACGCATCAGGAAGAAGCCGTTGCCGGCAAGGTAAGAGCCACGTATGAGGTTCATCCACGTTGAACTCGCCCCAGGCATGCCACACCTCTTAATGGAGCCAAAGGAAGCTGGTTTTTTTCAACTCCGGTCGTATCCTACTCCACCTTCGCTTAGCGGGATTCTCGTGGGGAGCAGTTTGGTGGGAAGGCTGTTTGGTCCTGAAGCTGTTGCCATGGAGCGGTACCGAGCACCCCTCCTAACCAAGCATGTGCTACTGTGTGCGTGTGCCTGACATGGAAAGTCCAAAGCTTCTTTCGTTGACTACTTCTGCCGTGGACTTTTTCTCTGCTGCGGAGGACTTTTGGCGGCACCAGAACTCAATAACCATGTGCTGCTGAGGTTGACTTTTCTCTACACGACGATCATGTGAGGCCATCATGCACACATATATCCTCATGGACTCTGAGAAAAAGTCTCAGCTCACGATTAATTAATGGTCGATCCAATCTAACACAGGATGTGTATGTGTACTTTGCACTGGAGCAGGTTGTACTACAAACTATAGTAGTACACAACCATGAAGTAACCTGTACCGATGAGCCTGCGTAATCCGTGACATCGCTCGCAGCTATGAGAGCTCCGAGTACGCGTAGTCAGCAACGCAAGTTAGACGTGATTTTTTTTTGGATAAGTTAGACGTGATTTTTCAAAGGGTAAACAATCTGAAGGATTGAGACTGGTCACGTTGTACGTCATTCACAGAACAAAGCACAGCATGCATGGTTCGTAGTCGCAGTAATTTGTCAAAAGCACCCGTGTTTTGTCTTTTCTTTATGTGTCAAAAGCACCCGTGTTTTGTCCATTGCGTGCGATGGCCATCCGATGGCGCTGACACACATCCGTCGGGTCCCCAGCAGCAAGCTAGCATGCATGGACGCACGCAAGCACACGGCGGCATGGATGGCAGCACAAATTCCACCAGCGCATGCGCGCCATCTTGGGCGGCTGCCACCGACCGATTTTGTTTTTTTAATTTGCGAAGAATTTGTGAAGAATTTGACATATTTGATACGTATTTCTCTGATATCTGCAATCTATAAAAATAATTTATAAATTTGGTATATATTTATCTGAGATCTGTAATTATCCTCAAATTACATCACTATATCCAATGATTTACACTAAAGAAATTATCGTAAATATAGAAATAAGGTGGTGTAAATATAGTTATAAGACAATGTAAGTGCATAAAAAAATCTGGTTGTTGGGAGGGGCTAAAACAACTAGTTGTTGGCCAGACAGATTCATTATTTTAGGTATTTTGTTAACCAACAGCCCATCAACATTTTCTCCCGTGTGGCCAGATTTTTTTTTAGCAATGATATTTTAGGCTATTTTCTATTTGTAATGATCGAGGTGAGTAACTTTTTTTTAAAAAAAATAAAATAGATCTAGTGGTTATGGATAGTTAGAGTCTTCCGATTAATGGTTAGATGTTTCTGATTAACGGGAGAATTTCTAGTATTTATCTTTTTTTTAGCGCATATAAAAATTAACGTGGAGTCTCCGCTCTAATTAGTAATAGTAAGATAAGATAACTATATAAAATAATCTCTAGGTGTTCCAAAACACTTCAGATTATGTCAGATTATCACAATTCAACTGATATATTACTCAAATCCTATAATTCCCGTCTCAGACCTGTTAGTAGGAGATTATAGATGGAACTCATACAAAGTCTGGAATAAAATTTCATCTTCTTAAACAAAATTAGAAGAACACCGAACCGAAGTTAACATACTTAGCCCTTTGATGATCAATGTAGGGGGCATTTGGTTGCCTGCATCAGGCCTCAGCCAGGCTTTGCGAGTGCAAGAACATACGTTTGTTTGGTACACGTATATGTCGGGATAGGCTCTGTGCGTGCAAGAAACCCCCCTCAGCCAGGCTCTGGAGGAACACAGAAATTGGCCGTTTTTGCTGGACCAGGCTCGCGTGGAGCCGGTAATTAGCCATCTAATGACGTTATTAGTGCATTATTAGCACATATTAAATGATATTAACATATTTCAATGAATATTAAGGAGTAATAAGATAAACTAAGAACTATAAGATAATAGTTGCCCGTAATAAATGTCATGACGAAGATTATTTAATATATTTTTATCTAATGCAATCCGTCTTCATGCGAGCAACCAAACACGAACTCGGACAACCTGGCTTGTATAAACAGGCAACCAAACACCATACTCTTGCATGCATTAGGCCTGGCTACTGGGAGCCAGGCTCCTCCCAAGCTGAGTTCATACGTGAACCAAACAAGCCCCTAACAAACCGAACCACCGAAGTCACTTTTCTTTTCGGAGATTAGTATGATGCGGTGCCAGTGCAATCTCGGATCCGCCGCCAATGTACCTCCCTGTCAGCCTGATGAAACTGCAAAATATGTACTAGCGATCACGTTAAAAGTTGGTTAATATATTATAAAATATTAGCCCTTGCGTTAATGGTTAGCCTAAAATATCATTGCCCAAAAATATTAGTCCTTAATAGTGTAGTTTACGGCCTAACATGTCCTTATTTTTAAAATTACAAAACCAGACTTATTAAAATATATACAATAAGGAGAAGAGTTTCGATTTAACAAGAGAATATAAAATAAGTAGCAATTAAACTTAGATTCATGGCGTCATAAGATATGAGCGGCAACAACAGCCATGAAGTTTAATCTATTGTTTCAAATAAATGCGTATTAAAAATAAAAGGTGCCATGAAAAGAAACAAGCTATGGATATGGATGACAAATCATTTGGTTATCACAACTAGATAGAGAGAGCAGAATATCTATTGTGTTAGAAAATGAACAAAGTGTAAGATGTGTAATTTAATATAAGTAATTTTTACTAGTTTAAGATATTAAACAATAACTAATCCTTACATCTCCTAAGACTCTATCCTGTGCGAGAGCATGGCTTTGAGGACTAATTTATAGTTGCAGGTGAATTAACCTTCTAATTTCTTATGCATGAGTGCAGTTCTATTCATACAGAGGGACATCCAACATGACAATGTCAATCATACTGGGACACAAAACGAAGGAAGAAAATAAAAACACACAACAGTAGAATCAAATTGATGTTACACACACTTTTAAAAACAATTAATGTTGCATTATTATCAGTGCCACACAACAATCTAAATCTAGATTCAAATAAAATTTAATTTTAGGTAGTAATTTTTATTAATTAATATATAATAAATAAATAGGGTTTCCTACTGCTTAAGTATCTCAAGGTTAACCCATGCGGGAGCACAGGTTGATGAACTAATTACTATAATCAGAGGGTGACACAAACACACCCCTAATCAAATGGTGGTCCCACACCCTACCTCCGTAGATGTTTGAGTAACTTTTTTATCAGTTTCATTTTCAACCATATGATTGATGGTTCAGTAAAAGGCATTTTTTTTGTCTCCCTCATGTCTATTTTGTCTATTCGCATCTTGCCATTCACCCGATTCCTATTGGACTCTTCGATTGGATTGCGCTTTGATAAGCACTTGGGTTTCCGGTGCCTGCCATGTTAGCTAACTGTTGCTAACCATTAAAGGACCTAAGCTCCAATGCCTTGGGTTTATTTGCAACCGCTCATGCTACAAAACCACGGAAGAGATCAATCAAACTTTCAAAACCACCACCACTACGAATCCTGCAACATGTAATGGTGCAAAACTGTTCCCACATAAGACGTTGACGTACTCTCCTCTGCTTCGGTGCCATCTGTGCCAACCTCAGGGATCCAACTGCATACCACCACATTAGTCGCATCCGTGTCCAATCAGCACATCAGAAATTTAGGCCTCTAGGGCACAGACCAACAGCGTTGACAGCGCTCGTAATGCTGCACAAACCATCAAAGAAAGTGCAAGTTCAAGATACTTCATCTCAGTTCTAATAACAAAACATATGAGTGACATGGTGCATATTTTTTCACACAATTATGATGCTAAAGTCCAATAGTAGTTCATATTCACACTAGATTATTATTGATGCTAAGTTGAACAATTTGTGCATACAGGTTCTTCTAGAATTAGTTCCCAATTAAGGCTAATGTCAGTGACCAAGTGGCATCTTCAAACCTAGCTGCACCGATGTTGAATTCAATATACTACTAGCCCTGATGTCATAATCAATTATATATGTCCAAAAGGACAGCATGATACTACAAAGCACAGGCACATTTAGACACAAGCATGACAGGCACGACTAGCTAGTCGTGTCGTGCTATGGCGTGCCACCTGTCATGCCGAGAAGAAGTCCTAGGCACGGCCCTTATACCTCTTTGACGTGCCATGCCAACCCACTAAGCCCAGCAGCCTAACAGCCGATCCTAGCCTGCAAAAACCAAGTCACCGCAAACAAAGAAATCACAAATTTTCTACATGTTCATGGATCAATTACAAGTATGCATTCACATAGTCACGTAGATTATAGATCACAAATCCGTACAAATCAAAAAGGGAGGGGGAGCGTGGAGGGGAAGCTCTATGCCATGGAAAAGTCGAAGGGGGTTTTCATGGTGTGTGTTGGCGGCAATAGGGGAAGCTCTATGCCAACGCTGCTGTTCAGCCCCTCCTAAATTTTTTCTTGACTTCGTCCCTGGCGTTGGCCATTGGCACCTATCCCCACTGTAACTCCAGCCATGAAGGCGCTCACAAACTGCATCTTCTTTCTCGAAAAAAGCGCCATGCACTGTGTGTGTAGTTAGCAAATTTGATTGCATTGTCTTGGTTGTCCAAATGCGAATAATTATAATAAGACATGGGGCCTGCTGATTGTCAAATCAATTTGAAGATTAGAACAAGTGGGGTATTTGTATGTACGTGGTGGCAAGCCAGGAAACCAATCAAACCGGGTTTTAGACATTAAATTTGTTATTTATGTCATAAACGATCAGTGCTCGCTATATGTATGCATATGTTAATTTGGGACTACTAAGAAAAACTACTCTTGTAGCTAAGTTATTAAAGGTTTTTATATACCGTACGTACAAAGACAAGAAAACAAATGGGTAATTACCTTAAGTGAGTGAGTGGAGGGAGACCGATGCAGATGAACGCCGTCGACAACTCGAGATGGGCTTCAAATGTTATACTTCTCTTATGCAACTCGTTGGTGCCAGAGCTATAGGCAGGCTTGTACTACTGCCAGATTCGGTGCTGCCATGACAACTACAATGTCGAGGAAGTAGTGATACATGTCTCCAAGAGTCGTTGTAGCCGATCAGCGGGAGTCTCCTTCTCCATCGGTAGTGTTCTTGGGTCCATCCTTCCTTGAATCGTTGCTACGGAAACAAATGCCGAGAACGGCAACCAATAACTATCTCAAGAGAACTCAAGGACTGAACTTCGAGGTAGGTCAGGTTTTTAGGAAAAAAAATCCAAAACTGGTTTCATAATTTTTGGATCTAGGATAAATTTGTTATGAATTTACGAAGGTGGAGTGGTTTTTCTGAAAACAGAAAAAAAAGGAAAAGGAAAGGGATCTGGCTGGCCTTCTTCGGATGGGTTCCGCTAGACTCGACTCAGCTGGCCTTTAGGCGGCCACTCGCCTGAAGCTGGCCCAATAGCAAGGAAGGAGAGGGGAGCCGAGTTGGGCCGTTTGGCCGGTTTCGGCCCAAGTCGGATGGCCTACTGTGCTGGCTAGCTTGTCCTCTGGGCTTCATGTATAGTTTTCCAGATAGGCCGCCGGCACGGCACTAGCACGGGCACGCTTAGGCACGGCACGGCAACGCATGGGCACGATCGGCACGGCAGCCCACCGTGCCGTGCCTGATAGTGCCACCGTGGCGAGTTGGCAGCCCAGGCACGGCCCTATCAGGTCAGAAACGTGCCGTGTCGTGCCATTTGGCCCGGTGGCACTACAGTGCCCGTGCCAGCCCAGGCACTAAGGCAGAATCACAGTATCAGATTCAAAGTGCAAATACAAACTTCAAATAATCAAGCTAAGTAACAAACTACCTAAGAAAATGACACAATAGTTAACAAAATTATATAATTGGGAGCTTAGTGCAATGGCTGCCTCATTAAAAACTTGCCTAGGTAAAACTCACCCTTGTGAGATAAAACCCCATGCAAGAAAAGAGTACAACCAAGCTCCATATAGTTCAATGTTCTTACATCACAGTTCAGTCTCACAGTTCAAGTTCTCATATTACAGCAAGTTCTAGCAAAAATGTAATAACTAAAGTAGACTAATGCTTGAAAGCTTCAACCATCAAGCTTCAAGCTCCTTCTGTCCTTCAAGGTTCAAGCTCCTGCTGGCCAGCTGCAAAAGAAGAGTTAGCATTATGCTTAGTAACTGGTTTGCAAAAGATGAGGAAGAGCATGTTAGGGATTTACCTTGGCGGCAGGAGCACTAGTCAAGCTAGAGATCTTCAAATTCTTCTTCAAGTTCCTTGTCCTCAACACTGTGTTGCAGCCTTGCCTCCGCTAACTCCCAGTCCTTGATGCAGGCCAGCCACTCCACCGTCTCCGCCTTCAGTCTCCTCCGCCGCTCCTCAATGATCCTGCCAGTCATACTAAACGTAGATTCTGAAGATATAGTAGACACAGGAGTAGTTAAAACATCTTTATCCATGATGGACATCACTAGATATGTTAGTTTGTGCTCATGCCACCATCTCAATATGTCAAATGAATCATCTAACTGGCTAACAGTGTCACAGTCCAAGTATGAGACAAGTTCAGAAGCAACAGAAGCTGTAGAAGTAGCAACATGTAGCAAAGCAGTAGCAGATGTATCTCTAGACAAGTTAAGAGTAGAATGAAGCATTGAAGTACTAGTATTACCCCCACCAGAAGAGTCAGAATCATCATATATTTCATCTCAGACAGACCTTTTCTTACCAGACAGGTTTTGAGGGACAGTCCTCTTCAACCTAATAGCACCATACTTCTCCTCATACTTATTGTAAACATCAGTAAGCCTTGCTCTAGTGCCAACCTGATAAGCACTATATTCTATATTGGTAAGATTCCCTAGCTTCCTCAACACCTTAGAAAAACCTTTCATTTTAGCCCTAGGGTCCAAGATGAATGCAAAAGAGTACAACAAAGGTATGTCTCTCCAGTATTCATTATACTTTTCTTGCATAGGTTGAACCACATCTCTCAAGTGAACACCATTAGCATAATCATTCAGGTGTATAGCTAACTTAATCAGGTAATGAAGCATAAGGGGAGAAGTAGGGTAGTAAACACCAGACAAGGCAACAGTAGCACCGTCTGCAACTTGACGGCCAAATAGCTCATCGACCTCGTCATCGCCCATGTCGTCGTCCTCGGACTCGCCATGGAGGTCGCGCACCCTCTCCATCTCCTCGGCCATGGCAGTCACACTGGCCTCTGTCTCCGTCTCAGAGACAGAGACAGAGGGAGCAGACGGCTTTCTCCTCACGGGCCCTAGCCCTAGCCTCAATCGGCTACCATAACAGAGCAAACAAGAAGCAGATTAGAGGAAGAAGACTTCAGATCAGATCAGAAATGAAGAAGAACAAAGGAGGAGTAGCAGATCTGAACTAGTGATTACCTGGCAGTCGACGGTGACGGAGAAGCTTGAGCTTGAGCAGATCCGAGCAGCAGTAGATCAACAGACCTGAAGAAGAAGAAGAACAAAGTGTTAGAACAGAGACAGAGAAGAAGAAGTGAAGAACAGGGGCGGCTCGGAGCTTACCTGCTTCGTCGGAGCTGCGGCTCCGTCGATGCCGCTGCCGCTGTCGGAGGCTGAGACGAAGGGGTGGGGACGGCGTCGATCCGCCGTCGCCCTCCCCCTCGCCCCTGCTGGACTCCCTTCGTCTTCTCCACGGCTGAGGCGCGACGGAGACGACGATGAGGGCGAGGCGACTCGAGACCTCAGCTCAGCGGCGGGCGGTGGATGGGGTGGGGAATGAAATGATATTAGGGTTGAGTTGGGAGAGAGAGGCCGGTTGGGGCGGCTTATATAGCAGCCATTCCCAACCCTAATCAGTGGACGACTGAGATGCAGTCATGGCTTTGATCCAACAGCTCTTATTCATCCTCGTGTCGTTAGCGGGCCAGGCCCAAAATCGTGCCGTGCCACGTGCTGGCCCATGGGCCAAATGCCAGGCCCAGGCACGGACACGGGGACGGGCCGTGCCAGGCACGGGCACGGATTGTGCGTGCCTGGGCCGTGCCTGGGCCGTGCTTTCCAGTGCCGTGCCTGGGCCGGCCCAGCGTGCTCGGCCTAGTTGGAAAACTTTAGCTTCATGCAGGAGGGACGAGGGGTCGGAGCGCCCTGCAGGTGCTCGACCGGAGGTTTGGAAGAGTTGGTGGCGCGTCCGCGATGGCGGCTTGGGAACGCGTGGAGGTGGCGGCGAGGCTGTGCCCAGCGGCGTCATGACGGCGAGGAGGCGTGGAGCAAAGGCTTGGCTTGGTTTGGTGGTGTGCAGGGGACTGGTGTTGTGGATGGTTCCGAGACGGCGTCGTGGTGCGTCCTCCTCAGGAGCGCTACCGACGTCGTCGTCGTTCAGTCATAGCGTGGTGTAGGGTCCAGGTGAAGGCGTGGGAGCGGGGTGGCTACGCCGAGGCAGAGGTGGCGCAATTCCCCTGCGACGACAGAGGAGGCTTCGAGTGGTGGCGGCTCGTCGTCGTGGCGACGAGATGGTGGTGAAGCAGCTCCCGTTCTCCATGGCGGGCGTCACGTCGCGGCCGGGCTAGGCGAGGACAGGGCTCCGGGGCAGCGTCGCGTCGCTGAAGCGGCCGGCGAGCACGCCGCGGAGGATGACTCGAAAGGGCGGGGGCACCTTCTGTGGCCGTACGGTGAGCTCGTGGCCGGCGCACTGCGGTGGGCGCATGGACAAGAACAAGAGCACCACGCTGCACTAGGCCGCCGGCTACGGCTGCATGGACTGGGTCGCGCTCCCGATCTAGAACGTCGCCGCCGTGTAAGGCACCGCCCGCCAGCCATCTTTGTTTGCACCTTCGATCTACTGGCCCACCTCTCCTCCTTCAACTCCACTCCAGCAGGAACAAGCAGCAGGCGAGCATGTAATCCAAAATGGAGCGATTCGTAACAACACGCGCCAGCCCAGCAGCCCCTGGTCTCCAAATCGTTTGCTTCATTTATCGAGCCCCACAGAATTTGAGCTTCGATTCAATCAAGGGACATCCATGGAGCCACGTATTTCTATGTTTGATAGAGACAACTCAAACTTTCTTAAATAAAGTTTATAAAAAAACAATATCAACATTTATGTTTCTAAATATATAGGTCTGCTGCAAAAATATATTCTTTAATTATTCTACTAATATTTATTTGGTATTATAAATGTTTATATTTCTATTAATCAAGACAAGATTAAAAGAGGTGACCACACCTGTTTGTATCTGTAAACAATTTGAGAAATTAATTTTTTTAGAGAAATTTGTGAAATTAAATTGAAAAATTACAAATCGGGCCAACGAGGTCCACTCAGCCCGCTAAGGATCAGGCCTTTGACTGCACCGCATTCCGGAGCCCAATCCTTGTGTTAGCTTTGTAGGCCTCCACATCGGTATACGGAAGCCCACCGTGGCGAACTGGCTGGCAATGCTTTGCAGTTAACGACCGAGACTACATACATCAAGCTTGACTACGTAGTGGATTAATCACTGAGATGAGATGAGCTGAGCTCTTGTTGGTTTTCGTGTAACACACATCATAGATGAAACTGAATTAATCTGGGTTTTATTTGATCTGTCAGTTGCACAGCATCGATCAATCTCTCCTCTTGATGTGTAACAAAACGATGCAACGCAGCGGCCGTATTGAAATGGAAACCGGCATGCTACGAGAGACAATGAAAATCTGTTTGACTATTTTTCTTATTGGGGGCCAGACTACTTCTCCCCTCCGAACCTGCGAAATGTGAATTGGGCTAGCGAGTGCCCTTATCCTTCTCTTGTGGGCCAGTTGCTTCTCCAACTTCTTGGCTTGACTTCAGAAAAAAAAAACTTCTTGCCTTGGCACAACGCTGTTCTTGGCAGAGATTCAGAGAGCGAGCCAAGTGGATCTACTGAAAATTGGCTTATGCTGAAATGCTGTGAGAGAAAAACACCGTTCATTCACTAAAAGGTACTGCTGAAGTAATGCAGCACAACAGAGCCTAGGATATTGTTGTTGATCGAACACACAAGTGGAAATGCTAGGCTTATAGCTGAATAAAATGCAATAGCAACACGTGGTGGAGACAGTGAGCAACGGGCCATTGACGAAGATCTTACAGAGGAACTTGATGTAGGTAGTGGCTGAGGCCATACATGAAGTGGAGGTGCACTTGAGCTCCTCTGGAACATCGTAGAACAAGTATATACTACCATTATTATCTGGTTGACGTACACACCAAGGAATTTACATCAATTAGAAACAAATAGCTCCGAATTTCTTTGAGGGACAGCTACTTTGATTTTTTTTAGAAAACAGGTTTCCCCTGCTTTACTGATCATAAAGCGTAATAGAACGTTTACAACACTTTGCGTATCGGCGCACCCGCCATAACAGAAAAACGACTAAGCAATGACATTATCCAACATCGAGTTTTCGAGCAATCTGGAACTAGAATTCAGCTGAGTCACAGCGTTGAAGACCGCTACGGAAGGCTGTGATCCCGATGTTGGTAGACTTGACTGATGCCAGCAAATTCCAGGAGGCTGCACTGCTTTTAGTTCCATCTTTTGGATCGCCAGCATCAACTCCTCCTCATTTGTTCCAGTAAACGTTGGTCTTCATCTTCTCAATGTCTTGGAGATCCACAACACCAGCACCTTCATACCTGTCCAACTGTCTCCCTGAAAATAGATCTTGTTACGTAAATTCCAAAGGCACCATAAGGCAGCCGCAAAAATCGCATTAGTTAACCAGTGTTTCTTATTAGCCAGCCATAAAGAAGCAACAGCTTCATATGACCATGCAACATTCAGGTTCAAACAGTCACTAAGCTCAAGCCAATGTCTTCTTACTACACAACAATCAAAAAACAAGTGGTGGATCGATTCTGGTTCAGCACAGAAAATACAGGTTCTGTCATCCACATTTCTCCTCTTAGCTAGGTTGTCTCTTGTGAGCAATTTATTCTTAGATAGAAGCCATAGGAAGATTTGAACTCTTGGAGGTATATTTAATTTCCAAACAGCATGCACAAAAATAGGTTTCACTCCATGGTTATTAATAACTGCATAGATAGAATGTACTGAGTATTTTCCTATGGAACTAAAACTCCATATGATATGATCAGACTCATCAGTGAGACTGACCTCTTCCATGATACCCACTAGATCAAACCAAAGGTTTATTAGGTTTTCAGACACCGTTCTAGTAAAGGAGAGCATCAAAGTTTCCCCATCCCAGACTTGATTAATTGACTTACCCTGCTGATTGCAAATAACATACAAGGGCCAAAATTGGGTTGCTAGGCTGGAATTGCCAAACCAATGGTCCTCCCAAAACCGTACCTTTTTACCATCGCCAACTTTCCAAAAGATCCCCATTTTTGCTGCTTGTACAACCCAGGCAACTCCTTTCCAAAAAGGGGAAACCTGGGATCCCAACGAGCAACAGATATTAGGTCAATCTGTTCTATACTTATAGTCTATGATCTTATGCCAAATGGCATTCTCATTCAGGCCATATCTAAAAATCCAAGAACTCAATAAGGAAAGGTTAAGATTTCTAAGATCAGGAATATCCAAACCACCTAACTCTTTATGTTGGGCAACTAACTGCCAGTGTGCAAGGTGATACTTATGATGATCCTCATTATTGTTCCATAAAAATCTTCCCATATGAGAGTTAATCATATCAATAGCCCATCTTGAAAATTTAATAATAGACATTAAGTAGATAGGTATACTAGCCAAACATGCTTTTAAAAGCGTTAACCGACCTGCATAGGATAAAAGCCTACCCTTCCAGCCAGCTATTCTTTTGATGATTTTGTCAATCACAGGCTGGAGATCCTCCCTTCTTAATTTTGTGTAATGCAGGGGTACCCCCAAATATTTAATAGGGAAATCCCCTTTTTTGCAGCAGAAAATCTTAGCTAGCTCGTTCACTCTTTCCTCCTCAATACCAATAGTCAGGAAATCACTTTTGTCATAGTTTATTTTCATGTCCGTCATCTTTTCAAAACAGATCAAAAGCCACTTGAGATTATTAGCTTTTTCTAAGTCATTCTCCATGAAGAGGAGGGTGTCATCTGTATACTGTAGACTGAGCACACCACCTTCAACAGCCCTAGGCAAAAGCCCTGAAACTAAATTAGACCTAGCTGCTTTCATAAGCATTCTTGTAAAAATATCTGCAACTAAGTTGAACATGATAGGGGATAAAGGGTCCTCTTGCCGCAGACCTTTCCTAGGTTTAAAATACACACTATTTTCATCATTGATTCTAATGCAAATCGAACCACCCTATATAACCTTCCGCATCCAACTCCTCCATTTGACTCCAAAGCCTCTAGATATAAGCATCTCCTGCTCCAGCGCCAGGTTGCCCTGCCCGTGGAGATGCCGAGGCACCGGCAGGCTGAAATCCATCCTGGTTCGGCCCGCTGTGCCCACTTCACCTGGGCTGCTTGTCTACCGGCGCCGACCTTTTGTTGCAGCTCCCGGGGCTCCAAGGCGCCCCGCCCCACGTCGCCCCCCAACTCTGACTCTCGCCGGGAGCTAGGAGAGCCATCTGGAGCAAAGAAGGTGCAGAGCGACCCTCTTTCGCCCAAATGGCAGAACGCGAAGACTGGACGACATTGGCAGCCTAAGGCCACGCCGCTTCGGGATACCTCCACCCCCACGTCGAAGCCCAAGCGCGCGCCAGGAGCCGCCCACAAGGCCTTTATGAAGTGCCTAGCCGGACGCTACTTCCGGTGTCTGGCAGTCAACCATCAGGTTGCTCAGTGCCGGGATCCCATTCGTTGCCTCGCGTGTAAGGGAGTTGGACACATCTCGCGCTCCAGCCCTGCTCATCGGCCACGCAGAACCTCCTCCAAGCTCCGTGCCCGGCTTACTTTCCCTCCGGAGAGCATCCACAGCCGCATCTCGTTCCCCCCGCTGCGCCAACACAACCCCGCTGACGCCTCCGCCAAGCACGTGATTCCTGGTCATGCCCACTGGCGGCCAGAGCGGGGCCGTGTCTCCTTCGTCACTTCTGATGCCATGACCAGGGAGGCGGACCGGCTGCACGCCCAAGCCATGGTAATCTCCTCGCTGGTGGGCTACCACTCCAATGCCCTTGAGATCTCCTATGCACTGGCTGAACAGCTGTCTGTGCCGCGGCATAACATCACGGTCTCCAAGTACAGCTTGGACTTCTTCCTCGCTGAGTTCAAGCTACCCACGGAGAAGGATCACGCCCTCTGCAAGGGATCATCGACATTGGGGGCTCCAGCTTCCTATTCAGCCCCTGGCGTTCAGCTGGGGGAGAGATTGAGCACACTTGGTGGTACCACATCAAGGCAACCATGGAGAATGTCCCCATGGAGGCCTGGAATGTGGTGTCCGGCTCATCCTCGGCAACACCTGCATCCTAGACAGGTTGGATAGCCGAACCCTGACGCACGACTCTACTGATCTCCTCACCTACTATGTGTGGATGGAGGACCCGGACAAGCTCCCGAGGTCCCTGGAGTTTAACGTGTTCGTGGCTAGGCCGGGGCCGACGATAAGGTCATCCTGATCCACATGGCTGGCTGAGGATTGGAGACCACACTCGAGTTCGACGACATCATCAGACTACAGCAGTTCGGCACCACCATTCGTCCCCTGTTTCTGGACACCGGGTGTACTCGATGGGCAGCCTGCATTTAGGAGTCGTGTCCCTGATGAAGACCTAGCCTGTGTTTGCACACGTCCTTCGCCTTCCTACCGCCAGGCACTCCTTAACAACATTGAGGCCACGAACCGTGGTCGCCATCGAAGCTGTTCGCCTGCGAGGAGCGGACGCAGGAGGGACTGCATCCCTCACACCTCGGAGGACTGGGAGCGTTGCTGCTCACGCTCCCTAGTCCGCCAGGGAAGGACATGGGACGTGGACCGGGAGCTGCGCGCCCTGCTGGTGAGCTCTAACCCTCTTATCAACCTGTGTAGGGGAGCGGACGAGCCAGTGCCCTAGGGCCCTCTCGCGTCTGACAGAGAGGACCCAATGGTCCAAGAGTTCCGCCTCGCCATGACCCCCGAGCCAAGGGTGGTATCTGGGCCTCGGGCCCAGGTGGAGGAGCCCATAGACAACCTGTCCGACTTGGTCCACAAGATGGACATCGACATCGAGATGTGAGGTGTGAGTCCTGCATCTGATGTTGACGAACCGGATGACCAGCAAGAGGACGATACTGATGGCGTAGACAAGCTGGAATCCTTCTGCAATAGCATTTTCAAGCGCATCCTAGATCCCATCCTCCCTCAACCTGCATAACCGCCTCGGCGGACAAGACAGCCTTCCGCCAGGGGCAAGCGGAAGATGGCAGCTCCCACCAGGTCCAGCACGCGCCTGGCGGCCAGGCCATGTTCTGTTCCGGTTGCCCAACGCGCCTAGCAGAAGCTGATGAGGGAGCTTGACTTCATCAATGCTCAGGCCCCAGCACTAGATGCCGCTATCACAGCCTATGTTGATATGTATGCGCAAGATCTCCCAGAATAGGCGGTCGAGGCGCTTAGGGCGGCGTCCAGACTGGGAAACAAGAAGCTGTCCGCAGCCCTCGCAGCCATAGCAGCGGATGCCGGAGTTGCAGAGATGGAGGTCCCATGTACTCACAGCGAGAGATGCAGAGAAGATGCACACCTTCTGAAACAATGTACCCCTCTCTAGTTTTAGCTGTGAATGGTCCTATATCGGCTAGTTTAGTTGCTGTCAACTACTGAGGTGTGGACTGATTGAAGGCCGACGGTGCACTGTTATCTGTTTCCGGTCCAAATGAAGGCGTCTACCTTGCTGTTTGCCTGTTGCCTGAGGTGATGGTGGTGGACGAATGCAAAATGGGGGAACCAGCAGGGGCAAAAGCCTGTACATCTTTAGAGATTTTTATTTCTTAGTGAGTAATCACTTTCCTAGCAGCCTGCTGAGGGGGACCTAGTGCGCATCGCGCGGGCACAGCTGTAAAACTGCTTCCTTCTTATTAATACATGCCGACTTGGTCGGATCTTTCCAAAAAAAAAAGTAAATTTGCTACAAAACTGCGTCTTATACTCTTATCCAAACTTCATCCTTCTCTCTCTCTTTTTTTGCTACAAACTAAGGGTTCATATAATAAACGAACAAGAAATGCAAGTGCAACGTTTTTACACAGACCATGAGTAGCATCCAACATCTTCAGCAGTCCTCTGCTACTAGGCACTAGCTAACAGGTGTCCAACATAACAGGAGTCAAACAGCACCGATCATAGTCATCCTAGGCCACATTCATCACCTCAACACTGCACCATGGCCTCCTCCTATTCCCTCTACCATCTTCCAAGGGTGGACAATTACTCAACTCAACTTTTATGTAGGTTTCCTCGAAATTGATTTATTATTATTTATCATACTCCCTTGCATTGTTTGACACCCAACTTTAAACGGAACATAAGCAGCTGAGGCTAAACTGGCCTGTTTGGCACAACTTCACCAACAACTTCACGAGTTATTGTGAGCTATTTTTATTTTTTGCACAACAACCTTTTTCAAAACAGCTTCACGAGCTATTGAGCTATTTTTATTTTTTGCACAACACCCTTTTTCAAAACTGCTTCATGAGTGAAGTTATTTTTCTCCCCTCACAAATGGATGAGTTGTGGTGCAGCTGAAAAAAAGTAGCTTATTCTAGCTTCAGCTCCACTTGTGGGGGCCCAACCTGTCCAAAACACTGCTTTTGCCTAGAGGGAGAGAGTGAGTGCCGCAGCTCACCGGGGTGTGGCCCACCGGGGCCGCGGCCACCGGCGCCGCCATCGGGTCGAGCGGGACGTCGGGGCGTGCATGAGCACTGCCGGGGGCGTGGCTTCCTAGTACACAGAAGTAGGGGGCGCAGTCACCAGAGCACGATGTGAACGCCGGAGAAGCTTTGGATGTGGATGTGGCCACCGCGGATCTGCTGCGGATGCGGATGCGGACGCCGAGGAAGCTGCGGTTGGGGGTGCGGTTGTCGGGGCGTGGAGCTGCGAGGGGGCCACCACCGGGGCGCGAGCTGCCTCTGCCACTGGGCACAGGGCGAGCACGGGCACCACCGCTGCTGGGCATGAGCTACTGCGTCTGGCACTGCGAGCTGCGAGCCACCGCCAGGGCACGTGGCAAGCAAGCCAAATGCGGACCACTGCCGGTTGTGAGCCACGCTGCCGGGCATGCTCCAGCAAAACAAAATTGTTAATTCCTCACATTTCAAATTCAAAATTTTCAAATGATTTCAGATGGAGAAACCACCAAAACAAAATTGTAGTACTCAGTAATATCTATTACTTTCCACAAAAAGATTTTTCATTTCAATTTGTTTAGGGTTCCAAATTTTCATTTTAAATTACAGAAATGTAAATACGAGGGGAATGTATATATATGCCCTTTAGTCACAAGTCGTGGGGGTTTTAGCCCCCACAGCAACGGTCTTTGTGACTGTGACTGGCTGGCGGGGCTTTTCAGATTCACGAAAAATGATGCTTGTTTTTCTTTTGTGAGATTTGTGATATCTGCGATTGTATTTCTAAGGGTGTATGGATTCTGAGCCGTCACTGGAAATCAGATTTGTAGAGTTGTATTTTATTTCTAGCCACTTATATAGAGGATTTCTCGCCGTCTCTAGAAACGTTTTACGCAGTAGTGAATAATCTGCATTCCGCACAAATATACACGTAAATTCTCAAGGGATATTCCTATAATATGTATATCGATAGTCTTTCACTTGTACACTCATCGAGCAGAAAAATCACATTCAAGGAACGCAGAGCTTTCACACGGCTGTTACGATAATCATTTATTTTTAAAATGTTATATATTTGAACCTTATTATATGGAGTCCTACAATCATGGTGGCGCTGCACCAAATGTAGTATATACGAGCAATAGCGTCATGATCCCTCGAAATCACCCGGACATCAAGAGAAGCCGGCACCACTTCTATTTAACCCTATTTTTGATACTCGTTGTACATGTTCATCTTACTAGGTGCATTTCATGCTAAGGGTGTTAAACAACTATCATGACCTCAGTAAAGATAGCTCAACTCACATCTTGGAATTATTATCCTATGCAACTACTAGACGGCTGGTTTCGTGGCATGTACCTCTACAACTTGATGCTGCGGTTTAGCTGAGTTGATGGAGATCATGGATAGTGACTCCAGGGGCCTTCCTACAACCCTGGTCCATATCATGCTTTTACTAGATCCAACGGTTAGTGGATTAACTGGTTACGTGGCCATATATGTTGCTCATGGTTTGGTCCAGAATTCTTACAGTAGATTAGACTAATAATGGTGGTGTACTAAATTTGTTTAAGTAGGTCACGGTGTGACTTTTGCTGTATTTTACTCAAAATAGTACTAGACAAAAGATAAGGGTGGCATGGCCCATGCTTTATGAGAGGTCAGCATGTCCTGCGCTTCTTTTGCCTGAAAGCAAGACAACCTGGACTACTTAGCACGGATCTATTTGTGGCAATTGAACAAGCGTTCATCAACAAACAAGCCGGCCAGAGATCTTGGTGGCATGTCGTACGTCCATGCCTAATTTTCTTGCCTACGCCGCCCATAAATACGCAGCCAGCTGCTGCAACCCGCAACAACAATCACCACACATATCCCTCCCTCCCGCCCTCTCGATCGATCAAGAAATAAGGTAAGTTACTCCTACTAAGTTGTTAGGTCACCAATGGCCTCCTCGTCCTCCTTCCTGCTCGCCATGGCGGCGCTGGCAGCATTGTTTGCTGTTGGATTGTGCGGCAACACAGTAACCTTGACGGTCGGCAAGGGCACTACCTCCACGTACACCCACCTAGTCCTTGTTGCCAACCTCCCCATCCATGAGCTGGCGATCAGAGAAAAGGGCGCCGCGGAATTTTTGGACGACATGAAGGAGTCACCAGCCATGACCTTTACACTCGACAGCAAGGCACCGCTCAAGGCGCCCCTCTCCGTCCGCTTTGCTGTGAAGGGTGGTGGCTACCGCAACAAGGATGAAATTTTCCCTGCTGGATTGAAGCCTGGCTCAGTTATCAACACTAATATCCCGTTTTGAGTAATCAGCACATCTGCTCTTGCATTGAGTGAAAATTGTTGACCACTATATAATTTTGTAAGAGAGATTGAGGCCATAAATAAGCAGGCTAATAAATCATTTAATATGGTTATTTTGTGGTAGTATACTAGCTTCTCCTCCTGCATATTGTTGTGGAGCTATGTATACACACAATTTACAACATTATTTTTATATGGCATAAGATATCTAGTCATCCTTTTGTCAAGACAGCTGTGTACATTTGATTTTTGTAAAGTTCCAATACATGTATGTGTCAAAATCAGTGAAGCTTTTTTTTATCTTATTTAGCAAGTCCAAAATGACATGAAAATTGCATTTACACTTGTGATCTTTTCTTTAACACAAATTGTTCAATCACTACAAAAGTTGAAATTTAATCGCAATAGGAGGCTCTATTGCAACATGGACTATAAGTTGTTGCGATACATGGCACTTAATACATCTAAACTACTGAGTTGTACATGTTAGTCGTAAACTCCGTTGGGAGAGGTAGGTGTTACTGTGTTAGGGCCACGATAAATTGTGGTTGCAAGTAAGTGTAAATATTGCAACAAATTATGATGCGTTGTGTTAATAATAAGCCGCTGGAATTCATGGCATCGCCGAGATTGCGATGAACGTTGATGAGCAGGAGGAGGACATGCCGGAGCCGTGGTTCGTAACGGAGCTGCAGATCCTTGCCTACTCTGGCTCTGGCGGTGGAAGTACTGGGCTGCGCCGCGGCCGCATTTCGTGGCGGAGTCTGTGGACACACGGTGGGCGGTTCGTGGCACACGCCGTTCGTCAAGGAGAGCAATGAGTCTGCGCTCAGCAACATCGTTCGCCATCCGCTAGTGTTCCCGACCGCTGAGCAACATCGTGCATTCGTGCGCAATCAGGCCACACTCTCCAATATCCATTACTCTATTCCACGAGCAACTTCGTGGAGCCTCTCGACAAGAGTGATGAGGACGTGGCCGAGGTGCCAAAACCTCCACCTAAGGATGATGTCAAGCTGGCTGATTTGAAGTAAAAAGGGAAAAAGAAACGCAAGAGCTCCTGTACTGTTGCTGAAAGCAAAGAAGAAAAGAGTCAATTTTATCAAATGTATAAAAACACATGTTTGAAGATAGAAAGTGCAACAGACAGGATCTCTAGTGTATCTGCCACCTCAGCTTTTCCCACTAATGTGGTCCCCACTATTGGAGAGGCTATGAAGATGGTCGAAGAGTGTGGGGTGGAAGAAGAAACTCCTCTAATGCACACTGCCACCATGCTGATCATGAAGCCTGAATTTAGAGAGGTCTTCAGCCATCTGAAAACAATAAAGGAAGGCTGGATGTCCGTGAGAGGGAGCATGAAAAGGAGATGAGGCGCTCGTGAACCAATTTTTATTTTCATTGTTGCTGTGTGAACCCATTTTAATTTGTATTGTGAACACTATTAGTTGTATGGTTGCCTAAACCAATTTAAATTTGTACTGTGAGAACAATTTGCTTGTACTGAGACTATTCACTTGTAATGATGCTATAATCTTTGTACTAAAATTATTTGTACTGTGAGCTTATTATCCTTATGTCAGATTACTATCCATGTGCATATATCCAAGTTGAATTGAATTAATAAATGTTAATATTCTTTGTAGATGGATGAGAACCTAGAAGGTATAGCCCAAGAAGGACAAAAGATACTACTACTCCTAGCTAAGCTTTCCCAGCATGCTGTCATTATTGGTCAAATGGGTGTACAATACACTGATCGTTATTGGAACAAAAAAGATAGTACAGGGAAACACCAGAAACTAGACTTCAATGGATGATGAGGTGCTTTTCTCGTCCAAGGTACTTCTATAAGATGTTTCGATTGAGCACCGAGGCCTTCATGGCACTGCATGAGTTGCTAGTCTCGAACTATGGTTTGACCTCTGCTAACAATGTTTCATCCATTGAGCTTGTGGATTGTCGGAGGACCACAATCATTTTCACAAGCTGAAAATCGTTTCACTCGGTCACTGTGGACAGTTCACACTAAGGGGGTGTTTGGTTTGCCCTGTTAAAGTTTAACAGGTACTGTAGCACATTCGTCTTATTTGGCAATTAGTGTCCAATCATGAACTAATTAGGTTTAATAGATTCGTCTCATAAATTACACTTAATCTGTGCCACAACATTCAATATGATGTGTGTTAAAAACAACAGAGGCAACCAAACGGAGCCTAAGTTTCATGAGGTACTTAAGTGTTTGAGCAATTTGCATATAAATAGTCTCTCAGGCCTTCAGAGGCATTATAGACATTTTTACACATCCTACAGTTTCATAGCTGCTCTAACTAAACAACTTTCAGCTTTTTCCACAGCTCTCAGCTCATAGTAGCTTTTCCACAGGCCACAACTCGTGATATCCGCAACTTCTTACAACCTTGTCTGTCGTGTGGATGTGGATGCCCATGCCGTGATGCATGCATGCATGCATGCAGACGTGCCTTGACAAAAAAAAAAGACCCTGATGCATGTGCATGTGCATCCATCCATCCTCTCCTCTCTCCTGTCCTCATAGGCTCACACGATGGATTAGGATGACACCAACAGCTACTAGAACGAAGCTGCTAGAACGATAGAGAGGCACAAAGCAAAGAGGATTGGAAGTGGGATTTTTTGGGGAAAAAATGCACGAGAGGTTTGCCATGAAATGAAATGAAATGCATGGCAGAATTTTCATTTCGATGTTGCTTCCGGAGTATGGACAAGGACGAATCCCTTTTCAATGTTTTCTTTCTTTTTTTTCTTGTTTTAACACAAAATGCATGGTTCCCAGCTTACGAGTAGTAGATTGATTAGTTGAAGAATGAGAGCTCAAATTCGGTGAGAGTATGCGCATGCGCCGTCAGCCGCTCAGCGTTTTCTTTTCTAAATAATATTTTTTTATGATTAATTATAAATTTAGAAGTTGCTATAAAAAATTAACATATAGCAGCCTGTCGACAGCCTGGCCCTGTCCTACCGACCTGCCCCTGCACACCAGGCCACCACGACAAGGAACGACAGGATGGGACGGGGAAGCAACGCGGCAAGAGCACGGATTGATGATTGATGAACTAGTCTTAATTAATTATCTGGTCTTCTTGTGATCTTGACCACTATTGGCCTGCAGTTATTTGGACGACCGAAACATTTTGGTTTGAAGAATCGGCGCCAAACGCATCTGCCTCGAAACGTTTCTCCCTCGGAACGTTTCCTTTTCCGCTTGCGCGAGCCAAACGTACCCTTGTGCTAGTTTCGTTAATTAGTTTCTGTTTCTCCTCTTCCACATGCACTAGCATTGGAATTCTTTTCTACTTATCCTTTTTTCGTGCAACAATTTAAAATGGGGTGAGTTTAGGTTGTTATTAGCCCACAAAAAAGATCAAAAAATTTTGAAGCATATTTTTTTACAAAAAAAGATTTTGCATGTGGGGATCGATTGCTTCAAAAAATTTATTAGAGATAAGTTATATTGCTGATGTGCAAAAGCATATTTCCCAATAATCCAAAAATTATCATCTCACCAGTGAGGTTGTGTTTGGGAGCTCCGGGAGATGCTCTAAAGTATACCAACACAGCCAAAAAAAAATTAGGTAGCTATCCAAGGTTAAAAAAAACATTTACGTGTGTTCCATCTAGTTTCCAATAGTTAGATATTTCTAAAACACATTAGGGCTGTTTTAGGTCTCCAGGGATGAGCGTCAATGTTCAGCAGGATCACGATGCTGTAACTGGTGAAGATGAACCTCCAATAGATCAAACAAGGTTTATGATTTTATTTCTGTACTCATTTTGATGTGCATGATCTTCCTTTAGACAATAGAATTTTTAAAATAAAGAAATCAACCTCATAAAGGTACGAATAATCCTATGTACTTTCGCTAACCTGTGTCCGCAAGACCAACGAAAAGATAGAATGCATCGTCCTACTGCTTTTGAACGATATATCTATTCAAGTATGCATAATGAAATTTGTTTTTAAACGATAAATCCAGGCAAATATGCATAACAAAATTCTTTGATTTTTCGTGTAGGCATTAAAGCTTACTTAATTATCTGGGCTGCCAATGATGTTGACTATATGCTGACCCTTAATTAGGTCCAAGTCCCACATGACCACGGTGCACACTGCACACCCCTCCCCCACGCCCACTGCCACGATAGGCCCACCACTTCCACGGCCTTGCATAAGGGGGTGTTTAGTTCTTATCTAAAAATTTTTCACCCATCATATCGGATGTTTGATACGTGCATGGAGTATTAAATATAGACGAAAAAAATAACTAATTACACAAATTGCGATAAATTTACGAGACGAATTTTTTAAGCCTAATTAATCGATGATTTGACAATGTCGTGCTATAGTAAACATGTGCTAATGACGGATTAATTAGGCTTAATAAATTCGTCTCGCGGTTTCCAGGCGAGTTGTGTAATTAGTTTTTTATTAGTATCCGAACATTCCTTCCAACATCCCCTGAAACATCCGATGTAATACCCAAAATTTTTCACCCCTGAAACTAAACACCCCTAAGTAGCAAAAGGCCACACCAGCCACTCGACAAATTAAGCGAGAAATACACTATAGAAATATATTTCAAGGAAAAATATAACGAAGCTAATTTTGGATAGATGTGTTATGGTGCTGGTCCACTTTTTTCTATTAATAAGCTATTTTATTAAATTACATTGTAAAACTGATGTATATGTAAGACAAAGCTAGAACTATGCAAATGTAATAATCGTAAAACGGGTGTAGAGATTTTCCTATTAGCAAAAAGAGAGAAAAAAATCCTAAGGATTAATTGTTTCTCTCACTAGCAGTAGGCAGTAGCAGATGATGGCGTAGCTACCTGGTGCATTCACACGTGGTCGTGCTTGGGGTTAAGGATGAAAACGGTCGGAAACGGTCGAAAACGGACTTACGATATAGAAAAACGAAAACGGTCGGTTCGGGATATTTCTACATTTAGCAATTAAAGAGTATAAAAAATGGTTGAAAATGGTTGTGAAACCAATTGAAACTGACAAATTTTTTATGTTAAAAAACGGTTCATAATATAGAAAACGAAAACGGTCAATTCGGAATATTTCTGTTCCGTTTTCATCCCTACTTGAGGTTGGGAATTGGGGTGGGACCTGACCAATTGTGTGAACCAGTCTGTCCCCTGCCGGTCCCGGTCCCGGTCCCCGGGGGCCTTCTTTGGGTCCGTTGGCAACTGGGCCAAGCAAATTTTTCTCCGTAGCAATTTTTATTTGTATTTGATAAACTTTATCTCATCATAAATTAACTAGGCTAAAAAGATTCGTCTCCATTAGTTATTTTTTACCTATCTTTAGACTGTCCGCAGTGGCATACTCTAAATGATACTCTAAAGTTTTAGAGTACGAATATAGAGTAAAAACTGCTGCACTGGATACTCTAAAACGATACTCTATCCTTTCTCTCACTCTATATTTAGAGTAGTACAGTGTTTACTCTATAGTGCGCAGTGGCGGGCCCTACTAGCTAAACCAAAGAAAAAATGCTATAACTCACAAACCAAAAATCCAAATTAAATTTCGATTACACCATTAAATTCGTCTCAATAAATCCTTCAAAACTAGATCACTCATGGATATATTTAGATAAAGTGACAAGTGGGTCCCACAGTAGATAGAGCGGATAGAGGATGATATAGAGGATGGATGGGTGCGGGAGAATTGAGTATAGAGGAGAGAATCTTGCTGACTAGGACGTATAGAGAATGAATATAGAGGACCATGAGTGCGGATAGCCTTAATGCTCTATACATGTACCGGCATATGCGATGTAACGGAAAATCTTAAAAACTTTTTGCATTTTTGTGCTAAACACGGCCTGGGAAGCAGTACCTAGGAGTATTCCTACTTGTTGCGGTCGGTAAGAAATGCGTTCCCTTGGACCGGACCCAGTGACTCGCTCGTAGGTGACCTGCATTTTGTGCATGCCCCGGCCCGTGCGTTGTTGCCGCCGCGTGCGTGCATGTCCGACGGCGGCACTACCACATAAAAGGGCTATAGGAACGGCTTAATTTTTTTAAGGGCGGCTCAGGATAAAGGCGCCCCTACAGTGGGCGTACTCGGGACCCACGAGACCAGCCACCCTTATAAATGACATAGTAGTGACGGCTGGTGGCCCCTGCAAATGGATCGATTTATAGGGGCGGCTCACTCACCAGCCGCTCCCAGTTAAGGCTGGACGAAAAACTCGAAGCTCGTTAGCTCGCTCGGTTCGTGGCTAGCTCGGCTCGGCTCGACTCGGCTCGTTACCATAACGAGCCGAGCTGAGCTGAGATTTTAGCTCGTTAGCTATAACGAGCCAACTCGAGCTAGCTCGCGAGCGGCTCGCGAGCCAATCGAGTCATAGTTTTAGGGAAAAGTCATCATAACTTATATTATATTTGTATTACTTCATGTCTTGTACTCTGCAAATGATTGATATGTTAGCTCATACGAATATTTTATTTAATTTAAGGCTATTGGATATATTATTTTTGTATTATTACTATTTTTAACCTTTTGATAAATGCAAATATTAAATTTTATATATTTTTATAACTGGCTCGCGAGCCTAACGAGCCAGCTCGAGCTTTTAACGAGCCGAGCCGAGCTGGCTTTCTGGCTCGTTAAGATAACGAGCCGAGCCGAGCTAGCTCGTTATCCTAACGAGCCATAACGAGCCGAGCCGAGCCGAGCTGAGCTGGCTCGTTATCCAGCCTTACTCCCAGTGTTGTGATTTGTAGAAGCGGTTCAATCATCAGCCATCCGTACAAATGCTATAAGTACAAAAGGCTGCAGCCTCTTTCTTCCTCCTCGGGTCACTCATTCTTACCCAAGAAAAAATGCTTGGGAGGCCTTAGGCACTTCTCAAAAATTGCTCTACTAAGGGGGGAGGTTTTGATCTCAAATCCTTTGGTGGAGAGGTTGTAGAAGATAAGAAAATGCTATTCCACACTTTTTAAAAAAAATTTAATGGTTGGTTAGCGAGTAATTAGAGTTTTACTTTTGTCTCTCTTCTATGGTGCTTGAGCTACATATGAAGCAAATTAGATCCAAGTTTTGAATGTATTAGGGTAAATTAATTAGGTAGGGGAACAAGATCATACCCTCATTTGGTCCATATTTCTTGATTTTAGTGAACAATTAGTTAGTTTTATGGATGTTTCATGTGCATGTAGATCTAGATCTAGATCTAGGGTTTGGTTTTTTCATTAATTTTGTTTTTGTAAATTTATGTTTGATGAAATTGGACTAGGGTTTGCATGAAAGATATTGAGTAAAATATTAATTGTTGCTAATTGTTGTCTTTGAAATTGTTTATTGTAATCAACAAATATGTATTTTTAATTATTTATGGATAAATAGGCCATTAATTAATTATCCTCTACCATGGTGTGTTTGTATGCTTCATGTAATTATATTTGATTTATATTCATATATATCTGATATATATACAATTATTCTCAAGTAATTATTAATTTGATTTATTTTTATATATATCTGAATAAGAAGTCATTTAATGTATTTTCTTTTATTGTTGTTGTAAAAGATGGAGTACAAGAACTCTTGGATGCATGGTTCGTTAAAGTTCAAGGCAGGTGAAAGGTCCTAATATGATTAGAGGGGGGTGAATAGCCTATTTAAAAATTCTACAAAGCACTAGAGCAATTGATTAGTATGACAAAAGGTGTGATGTAATTTTGCTCTAGCTCTACAAGGGTTGCAAACCATCTATCCAACAATGCTAGTTGCTATAATCACTAGGCATAAAATTGGTTATGTCACTACTCACTAAGAGCTCTCAAACTTGCTATACTAAAGAGCTCTATTAGATGAACTTAAACTACGAAGCAAGCTCTCAATTCTAGCTACACTAAAGAGCTTGCTACAACTAGTTTGCAGGAAAGTAAATGAGTGAGTAGGATGATTATACCGCTACGTAGAGGAGTGAACCAATCACAATATGAACACTAATTCAATCACCGGGAGAATACCGCTGCAAAAGGCCAAACCAGCAACTCAACAAAGCGAGAATTACACTATAGAAATATGTTACAAGGAGGAAAAAATACAACAAAGCTAATTTTGGATGTGTTATGGTGCTGGTCCACTTTTTTTTTCTATTAATAAGCTACTCCTATTTTATTAAATTACATTATAAAACTGATGTATGTAAGACAAAGCTAGAACTATTATGCATGTAATAATCGTAAAACGGGGGTAGAGGTTTTTCTATTAGCGAAAAGAGAGGGGGAAAAATCCTAGAGATGGCACAACACACTGCTTTGCTGGTGGTGGTTGACAAACTGAGAAGAACAAGACAAGGGTGCATAGGGCAACGCATCACTCCTACGTAGAGTAGTACGTACTTTGTTGCGGTCGGTGGGTGATCAGTGTACGTACTCCTACTTGGAAAGAAATGCGTTCCCTTGGCCGGACCTGGTGACTCGCTTGTAGCTAACCTGCATTTTGTGCATGCCCCGGCCCGTGCGCTGCTGCGGCCGCGTGCCTGTATGTCCGGCGGCAGGACACGTAATACGAATATGGATGCCACGTACGGGCGCACCACACATTCCTTGAACACCTGTCGTACGTGTAGAATGGGTAGATAGTGCATATGGTGGCCAGGGGACCAGCCCGGTTGAGCTCCCTAGCCGATATTTTTTATAGTTACTTACAAATTTAAAAGCTATTATAAGAAAATTGACATATACTGCCTGTTCGGTTGGGCTGGCTGGTGCTGGATTGGCTGGCTGCTGCTGGTGCTGAACCAGCCAGCCGACCAGCTGCTGGCAGCACCCAGCCAGCCACAACCAGCAAGTTTACAGCCACTTCAAATTGTTTAAATAACAGATATCATTCCTTCTTCAAAATATGGCGCCAACACCAACATCCATTAAAAAAAATGGCGCCAACAAGCAGCTGGCAGCACCCAGCAAGACCATCTCAGTACAAAAAAAAGGCGCCAACAGCAATCAGCATTCACAAAATGGCGCCAACCCACAACAGTACTTAGCTACTTCATACCACAGTTACCATCAACGTGAAATAACACCATACCTTAGTTACATAGCAGTTCATCAAGCTTGACTGGTTGTTGTGATTCAACAACTTACAGTAGTTCATAGCAAACATGGGATCAACCATCAATTCGCCCTACATACATACCTCACATGACAGTCCAGTCTCCACTCTTTACAACAAAAGAATCCTACAGAGCTAATGCATTAGCAAATTACTGCACCTTTACTCAGCTAATGTTACACTCCACATCACCGTTGAGATCCACTCCCTCAACACATTAATCGTTGTTCCGCGATTCGCCTCCACCCAGTCCGACATAGGATACGTCGGTGGATGTTGTCCATGTGTACGCCGCCACAAAAAATTATCCAATGCAAAGCATGAGACGATAATCCAGGCCTGCTTCTCCCTTGCGCAGTATGGCACCTTTTCTAGAATCTGCCACCTTTCTTTCAAAACCCCAAATCGACGTTCAATGATATTGCGCAGTTTTGAATGAATTAAGTTAAATTTCTCCTCACGGGTTAACGTCGTCAAGTCAACTCCCCTAAACTCATCTTCATGGTACCTTGTGTGCCGGTATGGCGTCATGTATCCGTCCTGGAACGTGTATCCGCTGTCTCCCAGGTAATATCGACCTGCATCAATTGAAGCCATTAGCCCATGACACATTTACTGACAACAATGTCAGCCAACTTCCTACACAAATGAGCATGAATTTCATTTAAAAGTCATCACGAACCTTGTGGTGGATGTGGGAACCTTTCATGGCTCTGACAGTCCTCTAGTACCGCCTGGTCATGACATGCCCCGGCCTTCCCCGCACCGATCCAAGTGAAGTGGCCATCCATATTCACAATGGCGCAAACATTTATTGATGTTTCCTTGTTCCTATTAAAGAAGTCAGCTTTTGCTCCGTGGTTAACCTCAACTTCTATGTGAGTTCCATCTACAGCACCAATGCAACCATCAAACCATGGGGCATATTTCTGCAGTCTCAGGCTCACTCCTCCATAGTGCTTGTCTGGTGGAACTAGAATTGTTTGTGCCCATTTAAACATAACATTTGCTATTTTAGTTACCTTTCGACTAACTGTATCCAAAGATCGCTCAAATCTATATTTGCATTGCCTTGCTGCAGAATGGTGGGCACAAGTCCACACATATATACCTAAAGCTTCAATCGAATCACACTTATTTGTACTAGGCAGGCCAAATGGACGCAACATGTCATGCAACTCCATGAATGCATCACGAGACATGCGAAAGTTGTCATGACATGAAGTTGGGTTACTCAGAGTCAGTTGCATCCATTGCGCGCCTGTAAGCTTCGGTATGGGGCAAGGAGGATTTACCAGGACACTTTGATTCTCCAGCAAGTACTTCAATTTTATCAGCAATGCCGCTGCGGATACCAAGCCCAGCAACTCCTTTCCCTGAATAGAATTGTCGCTACTTGAAGAGTCCTCAGAACTGCTCATCTTCACAGTTCACACACAACGTTCTGTACAAATGCCAAGGTGTATGTTATAATCTCAATCTGAATATAAAAGCTGGTCAACATTTTTAAAAAGAATGTACCAGTAGGAACTCCACACTCAAGCAGGCATACCTCTATTTTGTAGGAAGGCCACAGTCTGTAACGTAGACCTGGATTCATAACAAAAGAAAACATGAAACATGGTTGCCAACTAAAATTATGTCTGCAGTAATAAAACATGGTTGTCAACTAAAATTATTTCTGTAAGCACACATCTCAAATTATTGCACACTCAGTTTGTTACAACCGCGAACATAGAACAAAGAAATAGTTCAAGACAAAGGTTCTTATTACAACAAACAAACAATACATAACGATTGCGAAGTAAAACAACTAAAGCAGCATAAGGTGGAATGACGATCAGCTTCACTTCGAGTTGAGGGCAGCAAAGTCCCAGGACACCTTCACCCAGTTTAGGCGGCCTTCCTTAGTTTTGAGATCCAGAAACGCACGGCGGCGATGCTTGTTTAGGCAAAGGTTGAGGGCTTGCATGAAAACTACATCTTCCTCCTTGTAACCATCTGCCTCCAAAATTTCCTTTACTTGGGCTATCTCCGCTGCGTACTGGGCGTCTTCATGGCCTTGGCGCTTCCTAACACTCCTGATAATGTCGTTCAGGCCTTCAATGGTGTCATCAATGGAATGAGTCTTGCTGCTCTTCTTGCGTGGACTGACGACCGAATGTTCCCGAGTGGATCTTTTGGAGGACTGACCAGCACTAGAGGGATGTAGGGGCTAGTCCGACAAGTGTTCAGGAGTCTGAGGGCTCGCACTTGGGGATGTATGGTCAAGTTCGTGGCCACCGGCAGGAAACAACTCCCCTCTGTCCCGTGGGGTGTGACCAAGAATCGTGAACAATATGTCACAGCATTGGGGACGTTTGAACCTCTCATCATGCGGTTGGCTACTTTCCTGCACGTGATACAGTGCTGGGCTTGTTAGTAATGAGTTAGTAAGAACCTAAATGGTTACAGAAGAGGCTACGGAAAAGGGTAAAGTTAGTACCCCGGGTTGTTGGTCAAACCAAGCGGGATCAGCAGTAACCTCACCAGTAACCGGGTCACGGCCAAGGCCAGTTTGGGTGTGACCATCGCGCCAAAGGAAATATGCCCGTTTGAGTTCATTATACTTGTTCTGAAGAGTCTTCTTGTCGTACCCGCGGCGTGTGGCCTCATTGAACTCACGCTAGATATTGGTCCACCCGAGACTGGATGGGGTGTGGATCTTATGGTTCCAGTAACAAAGCTCTTTTTGTTTGCGGACTAGGTCAAGAAACATGGCGCAGGTTGGGTCATCCCATGACGCTTTTTTGGGCATCTGATGCAATGTACGAAATTCCATGGAATTATTTACATGGTTGGAATGGAAATAGGAAAATAGAAGGTACTAGCAGTACAGAAAAAATATTGTGGAAGGAAAAGGGGACTTGCCTTTCCGAGACGATTGAGGCGTTTTGAACGGAGGTTGTAGTGTCTGGCTTCAAGTGGAGAGCACGAAGACGTGGAAGACGATGCCAGTGTGGGCAATGTTCAGTGGCAGCGCATCCGGTACCAAGCGGAAACAGAACCTGTAACAGGAGAACGTCGGACTCAGATCCGGCTTTATCTTCTACTTGTGAAGATAGGTGCTTTACTATGAAAATACCATCAAATCGTGAGAAGTAAAGTATATTGACAATGCTGTTTTATCTTTTTGAACTAGGCCAAATTATATAACACTTTTGTACTTATATCTTCCGATCCATTATTAGAGAGTAGTGCTCACTGAAGTAGGCATCAATCATAATAGAATTGAGATCTTCATCAGAACGAACAATCCTTGAGACAAAGGCAAATGAAAAGAAAACCAAATCACATAGAAAACAAAAGCTCAAATAGACAATACTGCTATTTGAAGTAAAGCATCTAGTGGGTGATATAAAAAATATGTGCTAATTCGAAAGACTGCAAGTCATGCAAAGGTCCACAAGCACTGTCATAGAAAGACTCTCATTCCAGGGAAGTTGTGAGCGGAGAGCCAAAGCCCGGCTAATACCTCCTCCTATTGGGATTCTTTACTATAAAGGAAAGCACTCTCCGTATACACCCAAGCCTACTAAAGAACAAGCTCCCTATCTCTCTCTCTCAAGAAATTTCATACTCGAAGTTTGGTCGCTTTCTGCTGAACTGAGATCTTACCCCTCTTATCCGTACTTGGCGACAGCTGAGACACGGGAAGCGTGCGATCCGGGGGTACCTTGGTGCCGGCGGTTGGGGTCGCTGGCGCCGGGACCTAGGAGCCATTGCCGAGCTCGATGTCGCCGCGGAGGCTGTTGACGGCGAGGGCCGGTCTGCACGGCAAGGAGAGGAGGCCGGGGATCAATCTGCTGAGCCACGACAAGTCCCGGCAACGCCGCGCTGACGGCCGCCGCGGGTCGCCGGCTGAGACACGGAGGAGTAGGGAGTGACTGGAAACCCTAGGCAGTGTGCGTGATTTGGAAACGTTGAGGGAGCGGAGGATGAAGACGGGGAAAGGACCGTGGACGGCGTGACCGGTCCTCCGCTGCTGCTGCATTTTTTAGCGAAATCCATCGCTGCGACGCTGCTGCTGGCTATCACCCGTTCGGCTGGTGCTGGCCTGCCGAACGGCTGGGCTGATCAGTCCAGCCAAATCCAGCCCAGCCAATCCAGCCCAGCCTACCGAACAGGCCGATAGAAGCCTGTCGGCAACTCCCCAGCCGATAGGTACACGTGGCAGCTGGACGTCAAAAAAACTGGCATGAGCACTGATACATTCGTACGTATGCGAAGCGCATACGTACGCACGCTGCCGCCCTGCTGAGTCTCACTGCGGCAGCGCTACGCCTACGCTATACTCCTGCGCTAGTGTTGTGGCCACAGCAGTACCCACGCCACGCGCCCACGCCCTGCCCTGCCCCTGCCCCTGCCCCTACCCACCAGGACACCACGACAAGGAACGACGGGACGGGATGTGGTATAGCACCGAGGCAGCAATAATAAATGAGAACCAAGGCTTTGAGCCTGTTTAGTACAAAAAAAAAAGACCTAAAAAAGTTTACACAGTAACTATCACATCGAATCTTTGGACGTATGTATAGAGCATTAAATGTAGGTAAAAAAATAACTAATTGCACAGTTTGTCTGTAAATGTCGAGACGAATCTTTTGAGCCTAGTTAGTCTATGATTAGATAAATTTTACCAAATAACAACGAAAAGTGCTACAAAAACTTTACCCAAACTTTTTCACCATCTAAACAGGCCCTTTGTTTAGATTTCAGAGTTTGGCCACCAAATTCACTATGGCTGTGTTTAGTTCACCAAAAAAGCACTATGCAAAAAAAATTCTCCGTCACATCAAACTTGCGATACATGCATGAAGTACTAAATGTAGATGAAATCAAAAATTAATTGTACGGCTTGGTTGTATTTTGCGAGACGAACGTTTTGAACCTAATTAGTCAACGGTTGAACACTATTTGTCAAATAAAGCCAAAACGTGCTACATTACATTTTTCACCCTTTTCAGGGAACTAAACACAGCTTATGTAGAATTCCTATTCCTCGTCATATTAAAAATGCCGGTACATATATGGAGTAATAAATATAGATGAAATAAAAAATTAATTGCACAATTTTGTTGCACTTTGCGAGACGAACATTTTAAACCTAATTAATCAATGTTTGGACAATTATTACCAAATAAAAACAAAATTGCTACAGTATGACGCGACACATACTATGTAAAGTTTGGTTTCAAATTTTGGAATCTAAACATGGCCCAAACAACGACAGAAATTAAAAAAAAAGGTATTATTTTATAACATTAGTGTTTTTTATGATTCTAGCCTGTACGAGAGCACGAATTTATGGATTAGTCTTAATTAATTATCTAGCCTTCTTGTGATGTTGACCACTATTGACCTGTTTGCACGACCCAAACGTTTTGGTTTGAAGAATCGGCACCAAATTAACGCATCTGCCTAAAAACGTTTCTCCCTCGGAACGTTTCTATCGATTCTGACTTTTTAGCCTGCGCGAGCCAAACATCCATGGGCTGGTTTCGTTGGTTTCTGTTTCTCCTCTCTCACATGCACTAGCAATAGATTTCTTTTGTACTTATCCTTTTTTAAAAAATGGGGTGCATTTAGGTGGTTATTAGCCCACAAAAAAGATCAAAATTTTTTTTGAAGCATATTTTTTTTAAAAAAAGATTTTATGTGTGGGGATTGATTGCTTCAAAAAATTTATTAGGGATAAGTTATATTGATGATATGCAAAAGCATATTTCCCAATAATCCAAAAATTACCATCTTATCAGGGAGGTTGTGTTTGGGTGCTCCGGGAGATGCTCTAAAGTATACCAACACAGCCTAAAAAAATTAGATAGCTATCCAAGGTTCAAAAAATAAATAGTAAAACATTATTGCACCCTTCCTTTCCTCCATTGGCCATTATTGCACGTTCTACTGCGTCGCACAGGAGGCACGAGAGTGTGGTACGGACCGCGCACAAGAAACAGGAAACCAGGAGCTGCCTGATTTCGCTTCTGCAGTTCCTGTCGGTCCCTCAACTGCCGACAGGGGACCAGTCGGCAGCTCACCAGCCGATAGGCAGCCGACCCCCGCAAAAAACAAGAAGCAGGTACCCGTCGGTCCCTCAACTGCCCGTACGGGTCCTGTCGGGGCCTACGTGGCAGCCGACAACCGCAAAAACAATAGCCTGGGATCCAGTCGGCACTTGGGCAGTCGTGCCCAGCTCGTCGACGGAGAACGCCAAACGCATAGCCACCTTGCTGCTGCCGTAAGTTCGCTTGCTTCTTGCTTCCATATATGTCTTCTACTGTTGTTGAAGGGACGGCAAGCTGTTTAAATCGTGGGGTCTTTTTTCATAGCCGCGCTGCCGTTGGTGCCTGCTTAGTGCTTACTCCTTATTCCTTTGAGATCTGTATGTATCCTGGTTTTTTTCTGGAAATTTTTAAGTTGATTTCGTAGGTCCTCCCCTACTTTGTAATGTTGATATTTGTTTTATTATTTAAAGGGTGCAGACGAAAATCTAAATTAGTTCGTTATAGGTATTGATTTGACTGATATATATTAAAAGGAAAAATATCCTAATTTATTTCCTCTTTTTTTTTGCAATTTTAACTCTATGCTTAGTTTAGTGTTGAGACAAAAAAATATGCAACAATTGAACAAGAAGACGGAGATGGCTGGCTGGCTGAGATGGCTGGTTTTGATGATGAGAGCAAACTCGATGCAGCACCGTCAAGCGTCTCTGCATCTGCATCTTCAATTTTTTCTTCGGTTTTTTTTGGGGTCATTTAGATGTTTTTTCTTTTATGTTCCCATGGTCTTTTGGAAATCATGTGAATTGTTTGCTGCAGTCTATATTACAAAAATCAAATATTGATTTTATATTTTTTTCATCTATATCCATAGGTTTTTTTACATGCCACCTTTGTGTATCTCCAATATACATTTAGTTGAAACATTTACTTAAACTATGATAGTTTTAGCTGCAGTCTATATTTTGATGACATTAACCTAAATTTTGATTCTTTCCCCCAAATTTCAAGCTTATTAATTCCTCATATATTATTTGCAATGGTGATTACAGTCTACAGCTTTGATGGCAAAATGTTTTAGATAGTTTAAGAATTTGTATAAACTCTTATTACATCCCTTTATGTGATATCATGAAAATCTATACTTTAACTTTACCTTTTGATCTAGTTGTTGTAATATATTGTACATGTATTAACTTGAAATTCTAATGCTTATTGTATTGTTTATTCAAAATTTTCATGTTTTATTTTATTAAAAGAACATTCCAGGTCCTAGGCTATCGTCGACCCACGTCTTGGCATCTTCTGCAAGATCCTCAAGTCATGACAGTTACCCATCGGCAGTGCTACAAAGAACTCTCTTTCTAGGATGAGCTTCAGTGCTACTTCACAACTATGCTCAACAGATTAGGTTAGTGAACAAAACCAAACCTACTAATTAATAGCACAATTAGCTCAGGAGCAAGCATGATTTTCATGATATCGCATGTCGGTGGCCATTTTTGTGATTTTCGGACTTCGTTTGTATTTAATAGAATTTATAAACAAATCGCCCGCAAGTCAGTGGCCATGTTTCGTGAACACAATGTTCGAAATTTCGGGTGTGTTCCTAGATAGCACCTCATAATACACTCAAAAGTATGAATATTATTTTTTGAATGGCTAAAATCCATTATTCCATGCACCTGCAGTTCAAATTTATTTTTTTACGAAAAAATTTCAAGTAAATGATACAAATTAACTAAATGCAGCAAAAACATAAAAAATGTACTAAATTTTAAAATCTAGCTCCTAATACTGTAGTAGGGCTGCAAAAAAAATTTAGGTGCAAAAAGGAAAAAATTTAAATTCTTTGCCGAGTGCCAAGATCCTGGCACTCGGCAAAGAAATTAAAAAATAAATAAAATACTGAAAATTCTTTGCCAAGTGCCAGATCGTGGGCACTCGGCAAAGAAATTAAAAAAATAAAATGCTGAAACTCGGCAAAGTATTTATTTTTTAAAAAATAAAAGGCTTTGCCGAGTGCCAGATCGCGAGCACTCGGCAAAGAATTTTTTTTTAAAAAATAAATAAAAGGATTTGCCGAGTGCTAGATCGTCGGCACTCGACAAAGCAATTTTTTTAAAAAAAAATTAAAACTTTGCCGAGTGCCGGATCGCGGGCACTCGGCAAAGCATTTTTTTTAAAAAATAAAGGCTTTGCCGAGTGCCAGATCGCCGGCACTCGGCAAAGCAATTTTTTTAAAAAAATTAAAAATTTGACGAGTGCTAGATCGCGGGCACTCGACAAAGCATGCAAAATAAATACCTCCACCGCGTAGATAGCCGCTCACCCGCGCCACTCGCCCACACCCGCGCCGCCGTGCGCCCACCGCGCCACCATGCCGCCGCACCGCCGCACCGCTCGCCCTGCGCGCCCACGCCGCCGACGAGCACACACTAGGTTCGCCCATTCCTTTTCTATGCAATTCGTGCAGTCCATGAAGTAGTCGTGTCAGTAGTAATTGTTGTTGTATGTGTTGTCGTTGTATGTGGTTTTCGGACATCGAGCCGTTGTATATGGATGTCGGCCATCGAGCCGTTGTATGTGGATGTCGGCCATCGAGCTGTCATATGTGAATATTGGCCATCGTGTTGTTGTTTTTTAGAGGTATTCAAAACCTCCTCGTGCAGGGGAGGTTCTGCCGAAATTTTTAATTGACAGTATTATTTTTCTTTCTTTTTTTGCAGAGAAGAGCCCATCGAAGTGGAGCCGGAGTACGCCGATCGTCTTCCTCGGTGTTGCGGGTCTGCCTGCATAGCATCGCCTCGCCACGACACCGACTCGCCACGGCTCCGCTAGCTTGACTCCACCAGCACCCTAGGTATAACCGCTTTCCTTATTATAGTCGTAGCTCGTGCAACTCAGTTAGGCGTCTCCCATTCGAAAGAGATACGGTTATTGGTATGCAGATCTTTGCATATCTGTGATCGTATCTATTTCGGATTGTCCACGTATTTTGGACAGCCCGCGGATGCGTAGATGAGTTAATTTCCTTGGTCTGCTCTGATTCGAGACAAGATTTTGGCATCATCTCCCAGTTGTTCTTCGGATACACACTCTCCCTGCTAGGACGTGTATCGGGAGAACAGCGGGGAGGTGCTGCCGAAATTCTATCTCAGATAGGAGTAGAGCATGAAAACTAACCTCATCTATGCATCCGCAGGTGGAATTAGGACATATCCTCACCTATTAGATAGTACGAACGACATGTAGCTGCAATTGATGGTTACTTTGCTCGCTGGTATATATGTTAGAGGATGGATGACCATGAGTGGATGTACACGGGCCACTCAAGTCAGAGTGATTTCATCACTGAATGGATGATGAAGACCAATGATTTCTTAGAACTAGCATTTGACGAGTCTGTTAAAGGAGCGTTTCTAGTTTTGTGTCCCTGCAAGAGATGTGCAAATAGAAAAAGGAAAAACAAGGTGGATATGGGTAAACATCTTTTGAAGAATGGATTTACGCCGGACTATACTCGGTGGGTCCACCATGGTGAAGCCCATCGTTTGAGAGAGGAGGTGGTGAGACCCCGCGTCGAGGATTTTGATCCTGCTGCCGGGGTGTTAGATGACTTTCATGAAGGATAGTACACTAAAGGACGTACGGAGGAGGAGATGGAGGCAACTGCAAAGTCGTTCTATGACATGATGTCTTCAGCACAAAAACCCCTTCACGACCAGACAATAGTTTCTCAACTGGATGCCTTTAGACGTTTAATGGGGTTCAAGTTCGAGTGTAGCATGAGTCGAGAACTCTTCGATGATATGTTGACCGTGATTGGCAGCCTGCTTCCGGATGGCCACATTCTGCCAAAGAGCATGTACGAGTCACAGAAACTCCTTCGTGCACTCAAGATGTTGTATGATCGGATACATGTTTGTCTGAAGGGGTACGTCCTATTTAGGAAAGAACACAAGGATGCAAATTACTGTCCAAAGTGGTGGCGGTGGCTCCCTATGAAGATCCTACGGTACCTCCCTGTGAAGCGGTGGCGGCTCGTCGTGGCGACGAGGTGCTGGTGACTGGTGACGCAGCTCCCGTCAGCGAGGCAGACCCAGCTGCTCCTAGTGTGCCGGTGTGGTGCGGGTGCTGCGGCTAACTGTGGGTCCAAGCTGGCAGTGGCTTTGCTCCTCTGCGCGTGCGATGGGAACGAGTGGCTGCTGCTGCGAGGCGGGTCCTGGCTGGCAGTGAGGGGCACGGGCAGCGTGGCCACTGCTGGCACTACCGCATGCCTCATGGGCCGGGGCCCATCGTCTGGCGTGTGTGCAGGCTCGGTTGGGAGAGAAGCGAGAGGGCACTGCGGGCTGGGCTGAACCGGAGGAGGGAGGTGGACTTGGGCTGTGTCACTCGGTGGAAAAAAGGGCCAAGGGACGAGCTGGGCTGCCCGCTGGCTGGGCCAGATTGGGTCTGTGTTTAAGAAAAGGTTTTTTCCTACAGAGAGGCAGGGCTGGGCCAGATTAGGATAGAGGGTTTACCTCCGAGCCCAACCAAAAGAAGAACCAAATCATACATGCATGATGATAAACTATATGGACGCACCAAGCTGCCTCTCACAACTCTCTCGCCCGTTCTTTCCCCTCTCTACAGTGCTCAGAGGCGAACAGCGGGCGATTTCTCGATCTCGGCCTTTTCCTCACCGGATCTCTCGCCTCTATCGGCGTCTCTGGCGTCGCGAGGTGAGGGATTTGTTGAGGGTAGGTTTGGTTGTCTATTACTACTAATTATATGTTATAGTTTGAGTAGTTTAGGGTTATCTTCGGTGGCATCCATGTGACGCCATCCGAGGTCTTCGGTCCTCCATGGCGGTGCTGATGATGGTGGCGATGGCTCCCTCATCGCTGCAGCCTGGAGGTTAATAAGGTGTGAGCTTGGCGGATCTGGAGTTCTGGTGGGTGCTCTGGATCTCGTCGGGTTATCCTTTTGTCCCTACCTCGTTTCTATCGGCGCCGACACTGATGATGGACTCTCCCGCGGAAATCTTGGGAGGTATGTCTACCAACTTGTGGAACTGGGTTGGTTTTTATCTCCCACCTCTTTCTGGTGGTTTGCTACCCCTTCTGGGTGTATCATCTTCTGGCGAGCCGGGATTGTTGGTAGATGAGGCGCTAGATTCCTTGTTCTCCGACGATGTGGTGGCCGCTGGCCATTTGGCTCAGCCTGGACGTTCAACGATTACAAAGCATGTCGGCGTTTCCGATGTGCTACACTTGGTGGCACTGAAAACCACTAATGTTCCTTCATCGGGAAGGTGGTCGGCTTCAAGGCTCCTGCTCCGACCGTCGGTGACAAGGACGACCGGGAGAATCTTGCAACGACTTGAATGTAATTTTCCTTTATTTCGAGGATGTCTTTGTAAGATTTGAGATGTAAACTATCAGAAATATATGTGAAATATAAACCCGGTTTCTCAAAAAAAAACTATATGGACGCATGAAGTTATTTGTATACTCAATTTGAGGCAGATGAGTGAGGTTAGGGTTTGTGTTTTAGAAAGAAATAATAAATTGTGTATGAGATTGCATGTTGAATTTGAGTGCAGCTCGAATTCAACCAAGGTTTTAATTTATCTGGAAAACATTTTATTTGAAAACATCACTGGTCATGTTGTTGACTTGGTCAACTTCATGACAAGTGGGTGGTTGCAAAAAAGTTTTAGAGTTCGAATTTTGAAATTAGGGCAAGAAGTGAAAACATTTTACTTAAGGTTGACCTAACTTTTACATGCAACCTGAACATCACATCTCTCTCTCTCTCCTTTATGTGTATCGGCAACCTGATATGGATAAGGGAGGTACCCAATTAAATCTTCGAATCAAACCTGGGGCATCCATGGAGACACGTATTTCTATGTTTGAGACAACTCAATCTTTCTTAAAGTTTATAAAAAACAATATCAACATTTATGTTTCTAAATATATAGGTCTGCTGTAAAAATAATTTCTTTAATTATTCTACTAATATTTATTTGGTATTATAAATGTTTGTATTCTATTAATAATCAAGATTAAAAGAAGTGACCACACTTGTTTGCACCTCTAAACAATTTGACAAATTAATTAATACAATAAATACCTATTGGGCCCACAAGGTCCACTGAGCGTGCTAAGGATCTGGCTTCATCTCTCACGTTAGCAGTCTTACATGGATGTATTTTTTTTTCTTTGAAAGTACAATCTGTTAGGGTTGAGGTCCTCTCACTGCTGCACTTCTTTTTTTTCTTCTGTTGCTGAGGTTCCTGGCCACTTTCTCTATGGTTCTATAACCCATGCTATGGGTTCTCCTATAGTTGCCTTGTGTATTACCGTTCTTTTGGCTCTTCTCCTCTTAAAGAAACACGCGTCAACGGACACATTGGTGGAAAAAAAGATCCGGCCCCTGGCTGCATCACACTACGTAGCCCAATCCTTGTGTTAGCTTTGTAGGCCTCCAAATCAGTTTGCGGAAGCCCACCGTGCCGTCATGGCTGTCCGTCCATCACTTGCCTGGACCCAGCGCCTCCCTCCTCCCCTCTCCTCAATCTCATTACTTTCACCTGGTAGATCTAGAACCTCGTTCGGTTTTCTAAAAAGAAACTTGTTTTCGAATAATGCCCATTTTGAATGTAGGAGTGAAAATTATCAATTTGTTTCTCAGGAGAAGTACTAACTAACCAGAGTAGAGCGTTGCGACAGGCCGACGGCTAATGAAAAGCCTGAGAAGCAAGTGTTGTGTTTAAAGGTACGTGAGCAAATGCATGCAGAAAACATGTTCAAAACTCACCACACGATCGATCGGTCCCACTTGTGTCACTCAAGCCTGCGGCTAACTGTGTTGGAATTTATATGGGCTTGGCCCAATAACCAATTGTGAAATTCCTAATAAATCTCAAAGGCCCATTCATGTGAGCAAGAGGGGATGTAGGAACTCTTTAGTATCACCTTGCTTGTGGAAGTGGAGGTAGTCATACTTAAATATGGAAGTCCTCCTCACTTCCTCAAGTCTAGTGTGAGGAGGAGTAAGAGAAGTCCACACGCGCGCGCTCGCTCGCCTCGCCGGGCCGGGCCGGGCCGGGCGGGGCGGGGCGAAGGGCGCGGGTGCGCGGCACCTGCGTGAATGGTCCGCCGAAATCCGGCTCCTCGCCTTGCGGGAGCGCGGTCTCCTTTTGCTGTTTTCGTTTTTTGGTTTCTTGGCCTTCAAGTTGCATGAGTCCTAACCGGTTACAAATTAAGAGTCCTAAATCAATTTAGATCGTGATCGCGACACGAGATTGGTTGGACAGGACTATATAAGCAACCTGCCGGCCACGCCAAAATGCATCCAGTTAATCCTAGGGTTTTTGCCTCTACTCGCTATTGCGCCGCCGCTGTAGCTACTCCAGTCCGATCGCTTGCGTGCACCAGCGACCGGGTGAGCAGGTCTCCGGAACCCTCGTCTTTGCGATCCTGCACCGGGAGAAGACGAATAAGGTTTTTGGGAAGCGTTCTTCGCGCGACTGCTCCCAAAGCTTCCACAACGGCTCGACTTCCGAAGGGTGCATCGGCGCGTCGGCTTCGTCGTGCTAAAGCTCGCGGGGTCGTCATCAAGAATACTCCTCCGCCTCTCATCGACGACTTTGACGACGACTTCAACATCGACGACATCGACATCAGCGATCTCGCTCCATCACCACCGCCAGCAACATCTTCAACACCATCTACTACTACAACTGAAAGGTATAATTCTCTTGATCTAATTTTGACGTTCGTACAATCTAATCTATCTGCTGGACTATCAATGCTTGTCATGTTAATGCTGTGGAATATGCTGATCTGCTATACTAGTATGCCATACATGTTTAATCTAGTTCTTATATTTATCATGATTTATGTTCTAGATTTAATCATGCTTTTAATCTGGAAATTGCCTAATTCTTTAACAATCCAAAAACCTTATTATAGGCTGTTTCCAGAATTATCTATGGCTAGTTTTGTTGACGCGCTGAGGCCGGAAAAGTTTTCTGGTGCGCATTTTAAAAGGTGGTCTGTCAAGGTCACTGATTGGCTTACTGCCATGAAAGTTTTCTGGGTCAAAGATGGCATGCCTGAGGGAAACATCTCTGATGAAGATCAGAGAAAATTCCAGGAAGCTAATGATATCTTTGTGGGAGCTGTGCGTAATGTGCTTTCAGATTATCTATTTGATACTATGATGCACTTAAGAGACGCAAAGGCTTTATGGGATCATCTGAATGCTACTTATGGTGCTTCAGATGCAGGCAAAGAGCTGTATACCATGGAGAGCTTTAATGACTACAAGATGGTTGCTAACAAATCAGTAGTCGAGCAAGCTCATGAGATCCAGCGCCTGGCTAAGGAACTTGAACTCCTTAAATGTGTCTTACCCGATGAGTTTGTGGCTGGGTGCATTATTGCTAAATTACCTTCTTCATGGAGGAATTTCGCCACAAGTCTCAAACACAAGAGACAGAAAATATCAGTTGAAAACCTGATAGCATCTCTTGATGTCGAGGAAAAAGCTCGGGCTAAAGATAGCATTGAGAAGGGGAACGAGGAAAAATCTAGCGCCCACTTTGTCCAGAGAAACCATGGCAAGAACAAGGGAAAGCCTAAGCAACCTGCTTTCAATGCCAAACAAAATACTGCCTTCAAGAAGAAGAAGAAAGACAAAGCAGAGCTACCTTGCTTCGCGTGTGGAGAGCTTGGTCATTTTGCTAAAGATTGTCCGGAGCAAGCGGACAAGAAAGAGAAAAAGAAAATTCACCTCGTGACTGCTAGCAGTGCTGATGACGGGTATGGTAATTTTCCTACTGTACTTTCAGTGTTTCAATCTCCAAGTTGGTGGGTTGATACAGGTGCTAATATTCACGTGTGTGCTGATATCTCTTTGTTTTCTTCTTACCAGGGGCTCCAAGGTTCCTCCGTCCTGATGGGGAATGGGTCACATGCTTCTGTTCGTGGTGTTGGCACGGTAGATCTGAAGTTTACTTCGGGAAAGATCGTGCAGCTGAAGAACGTACAGCATGTCCCTACTATTCGCAAGAACCTTGTTAGCGTCTCCCTTCTATTGAGAGATGGGTTTAAGGTAGTGTTAGAGTCTAATAAAGTAGTCATGTCTAAGCATGGACAATTTATTGGTAAAGGCTATGATTGCGGAGGCTTGTTCCGCCTATCTTTAGCAGATTTTTGTAATAAGTCAGTGAATCATATTTGTGGCACGATTAATGATAATTCGAGTGTTTGGCATTCTCGCTTATGTCATGTTAACTTTGGATTGATGTTACGTTTGTCTAGTCTGAATTTAATTCCAGATCTCACTATTGTCAAAGGTTCTAAGTGTCATAGTTGTGTGCAATCTAAGCAACCTCGAAAGCCTCATAGGGTAGCAGAGGAGAGAAACTTGGCACCTCTAGAACTCATACATTCTGATCTTTGCGAGATGAATGGTGTGTTGACAAAAGGTGGAAAGAAATATTTCATGACTTTAATTGATGGTGCAACTAGATTTTGCTATGTTTACTTGCTTAAAACTAAAGATGAAACGCTAGACTACTTTAAAATCTATAAGGCTGAAGTTGAAAATCAACTAGAGAGAAAAATTAAACATCTAAGGTCAGATCGTGGTGGTGAATATTTTTCTATATTATTTGATGAGTTCTGTGCGGAACATGGTATTATTCATGAGAGGACAGCTCCTTATTCTCCCGAATCTAACGGGATTGCCGAGAGGAAAAACCGCACGCTGACTGACTTGGTGAACGCCATGTTAGACACTGCTGGTCTATCTAAGGCATGGTGGGGGGAAGCTCTATTGACTGTGAGTCATGTCCTGAATAGAATTCCAAACAGAAATAAAGAGACAACTCCATATGAGAATTGGATTGGAAGGAAACCATCACTTTCATACTTGCGCACGTGGGGATGTTTGGCGAAAGTCAATGTTCCAATTTCTAAGAAGCGTAAGCTTGGACCGAAGACTGTGGATTGTGTCTTTCTAGGATATGCTCACCATAGCATTGCCTATAGATTTTTAGTAGTAAAATCTGAAGTTCCTGATATGCATGTTGATACAATATTTGAATCTCGTGATGCTACATTTTTTGAAAATATATTCCCTATGAAAGATATGTGTAGCAATGCTAGATTTTCCTCTGAGATAGCTCCTGATTTTACGGTACCTATTGAGTCTTCTATTGAATCATTTGAGCAACCACCTGAAGAAGTCTTTGAGGAGAATGACAATGAAGTTCCTGCGAGGAACAAGAGACGAAGGATTGCAAAATCCTTTGGTGATGATTTCATTGTGTATCTTGTGGACGATATTCCTACTTCTATTACAGAGGCATATGCATCTCCAGATGCAGATGATTGGAAAGAAGCTGTTCGTAGTGAGATGGACTCAATTCTTTCTAATAGAACTTGGGAGTTATCTGAGCTACCTTTTGGTTGTAAACCAATTGGATGTAAGTGGGTGTTCAAAAAGAAGCTTAGGCCTGATGGTACTATTGACAAGTACAAGGCTCGGCTTGTGGCTAAGGGTTATACCTAGAAGGAAGGCGAGGATTTCTTTGATACTTATTCACCTGTTGCTAGAATGACCACTATTCGAGTGCTACTTTCTCTGGCTGCCTCGTATGGTCTTCTCGTTCATCAAATGGACGTGAAGACAGCTTTCCTTAATGGAGAGTTGGATGAGGAGATTTATATGGATCAGCTAGATGGATTTGTGGTAAAAGGTGAAGAGCAGAAGGTGTGTAAATTACTGAAGTCTTTGTATGGCTTAAAACAAGCACCTAAACAATGGCATGAGAAGTTTGACACTACTTTAACTGGTGCGGGCTTTGCTGTTAATGAAGCTGATAGGTGTGTGTATTATCGACATGGTGGGGGCCAATCTGTTATATTATGTTTATATGTTGATGATATTCTAATCTTTGGAACAAACATTGATATTATTAATGAGGTCAAGTCTTTTTTGTCAAAGAGTTTTGACATGAAAGATCTAGGAGAAGCTGATGTAATTCTAAACATTAAGCTGATTAAGGAAGATAGTGGGATTACCTTGTCACAATCTCACTATGTTGAGAAGGTCTTGAGCCGTTTTGGCTTTATGGATAGCAAGCCTACTTCAACACCTTATGATCCTAGTGTGACATTGAGAAAGAATAAGAAGATTGCTAGAGATCAATTGAGATATTCTCAGATAATTGGTTCACTCATGTATCTAGCTAGTGCAACCAGACCAGATATCTCTTTTGCCGTGTGCAAGTTGAGTAGGTACATGTCCAATCCGGGTGAAAATCATTGGCATGCACTTGAGAGGGTCTTGCGTTATCTCAAAGGTACAATGAGTTTTGGGATTCACTATTCTGGGCACCCAGCTGTGCTAGAGGGATATAGTGATGCGAACTGAATTTCTGATATTGATCAAATCTATGCTACTAGTGGGTATGTGTTTACTCTTGGAGGTGGCGTAGTGTCATGGAGGTCTAGTAAACAGACTATTTTGACTAAATCTACCATGGAAGCAGAACTTACTGCTTTGGATACAGCTTCTGCAGAGGCAGAGTGGCTGCGTGAGCTCTTGTCAGACTTGCCGGTGGTTGAAAAACCAATACCGGCTATCCTTATGAACTGTGATAACCAAACAGTGATCACTAAAGTAAATAGTGCTAAGGATAATGCGAAGTCAACAAGACACGTTAAAAGACGTTTGAAGTCTGTCAGGAAGTTGAGAAACTCCGGAGTAATCACTGTGGCTTATGTGCAAACAGACAAGAACCTGGCAGATCCTTTTACCAAAGGACTATCACGGAATGTGATAGAAATAGCATCAAGGGAGATGGGTTTGAGACCCATATGAGTTTACAGTAGTAGTAACCCAACCTTTTTGATCGGAGATCCCGTGACTTAGGATCTGGGAAGAACAAACTATTGGTAAACTGAGGAGAGTATAATTATAACCCTCTCTATGTGAAGATGCAATACTCTCAAAGCGTTGAGGCACTGTATGGTAGGTTGGCTAATGCCTTAACATGTTTTATTGGCTTTAACAAGCGAAGATGCTGTCCTACAGAGCATTCTTGAAAGAACATGCCTATATGATTTTGACTGTAGAACGTCGCAGTCTATGAGACTTGGGTGGTCTCTAGTAAGATCATGAAGAGACCAGGGAGTACGACGTATATGCTCCACCCACGGAGTAAGGCTACTAGTAGCCAAGTACTAGTTTGATTTTGAGCAAAGCTTATTCACACAAAACTTGCAATTCAAGGCATAGTCCATTGTTCAAGTTGTGGATGAGTGTAGCTTGAGATTCTAGGCGGAAGTTCAACTTCACAGTCTCTGCCGAAACACTGGTATATCAAACAGTAGTGAGAACAGGCAAATCTCTAAATAGGTATTTGAGATCTGGTGGGGGATTGTTGGAATTTATATGGGCTTGGCCCAATAACCAATTGTGAAATTCCTAATAAATCTCAAAGGCCCATTCATGTGAGCAAGAGGGGATGTGGGAACTCTTTAGTACCACCTTGCTTGTGGAAGTGGGGGTAGTCATACTTAAATATGGAAGTCCTCCTCACTTCCTCAAGTCTAGTGTGAGGAGGAGTAAGAGAAGTCCACACGCGCGCGCTCGCTCGCCTCGCCGGGCCGGGCCGGGCCGGGCGGGGCGGGGCGAAGGGCGCGGGTGCGCGGCACCTGCGTGAATGGTCCGCCGAAATCCGGCTCCTCGCCTTGCGGGAGCGCGGTCTCCTTTTGCTGTTTTCGTTTTTTGGTTTCTTGGCCTTCAAGTTGCATGAGTCCTAACCGGTTACAAATTAAGAGTCCTAAATCAATTTAGATCGTGATCGCGACACGAGATTGGTTGGACAGGACTATATAAGCAACCTGCCGGCCACGCCAAAATGCATCCAGTTAATCCTAGGGTTTTTGCCTCTACTCGCTATTGCGCCGCCGCTGTAGCTACTCCAGTCCGATCGCTTGCGTGCACCAGCGACCGGGTGAGCAGGTCTCCGGAACCCTCGTCTTTGCGATCCTGCACCGGGAGAAGATGAATAAGGTTTTTGGGAAGCGTTCTTCGCGCGACTGCTCCCAAAGCTTCCACAACGGCTCGACTTCCGAAGGGTGCATCGGCGCGTCGGCTTCGTCGTGCTAAAGCTCGCGGGGTCGTCATCAAGAATACTCCTCCGCCTCTCATCGACGACTTTGACGACGACTTCAACATCGACGACATCGACATCAGCGATCTCGCTCCATCACCACCGCCAGCAACATCTTCAACACCATCTACTACTACAACTGAAAGGTATAATTCTCTTGATCTAATTTTGACGTTCGTACAATCTAATCTATCTGCTGGACTATCAATGCTTGTCATGTTAATGCTGTGGAATATGCTGATCTGCTATACTAGTATGCCATACATGTTTAATCTAGTTCTTATATTTATCATGATTTATGTTCTAGATTTAATCATGCTTTTAATCTGGAAATTGCCTAATTCTTTAACAAACTGGGCGTCCAAACTCCCAACGCCCTTGGCAATGCTTTGCATAGTTGCATGCAACGCAGCGGCCGTACTGAAATGGAAACCAGCATGCGTAATAAACACGTACGAGTAACAATGACACGAGGGCGAGGCAGTTAATTAAGGAGGAGGTGTTTCATCAGTCGATCAAGAGCAGGCCGGCGGGCCCTGATGAATGCCTCAGCAGACTCCCCAGGTCATTCCTCAACATGATCAAAATTGAATGGACTCGGGTCCAAACTCCCTCTTGTGTACCCATGAATGGCTTCGACCAAAGAACATGGTGCTCGAGAAAATCACACGTCCCAAGAGAGGCGGCTAATCATCCACCGCGGCGGCAGGGGTCATGTGTGCCTCGTCCACGCCTTAGGTGGGGTGCGACTTTGAGTGCTTCAATATCTAAATTTGTTAATCGATCACCTAGTGAAACCTTAAGCATTTTCCGTTGCTAGAACAGTAAAGATAAGCCTCAACTCATGAGCAAACTTCCATAGCTGCAACAACTCCAAATTGGCCGGTTGAGGGACTATTTATAGCCTCCACCCGCCTCAAATAGCCTTGGCAATTGGATTGCACATGCTTCGATGAGCACTTGGGTTTTCTGGAGCCTACCATGACAGCTAGCCGCTTCTAACCATTAGAGGACCTAAACTCAAATGCCTTCTTCGGTTTATTTGCAGCTGCTCACGATACAAAACCACGGAAGAGATCAATCAAACTATTAAAGAAAGTGCTGACCAACCGCTACCTGCATGTCAGCAACTCAGATCCTCAAGACCAGCCGCTACCTGAAGAAGCCACAGACCTGGGGAGCACCATCTGGTAGAAGCCCGGCCCAAGAGAAGCGCTCGGCCCAGTGTCCGTATTGCTGGCCCAGAATGGGAACGCTGAGTATAAGAAGTCGTCAAGTGATTCAGAGAGGGTTACGAACATTATTGTAACAAACCTCTGTACTTTAATTCAAGCACTCGTCGTGCAGCCCCTGTTCTTCCGAGTTCATGTTTGTTCTTCCCCAATTCCTTCTACCCTTCCAGTAGATTGCTAACATTTGGTATCGGCTTTCAAGTTCTCAATCCTGGAACCCGCCCCTTCCCATCACCCTCACTATACTCGCGCGTGGTGTGATGGAACCGAACTTCAAGCTGCTCCTCAACGAGATGGCGGGCTTCAATTGCTGGTTTCACGTGCACGATGACCGCTGGAATCGGTGGTTCTCGGATCTGGAGCGCGGCCTCAACGACCGTGCCTCCGTCGTCGACTCCTGCATCTTTGCTCTGGAGGAGTCGTTCAACGCCAACTCTGACAAGCTCACTGCAGCATCGCCAAGCTGGAGGCGGATCCATTTGCTCAGGGCACTTCGGCGGTGGCGTCTCGCCTCGCCACCCTGGAGGCCAGCTACGCCGACCGCGACGCGGAATTCACCCAGCACTTCTCCCAACTCGAGTCCATCCGCGTCGGCCACGTCTCCGTCGAAGGCGACGACTGCGTCAAGCAGCTCGATGCCACGACGGGGATCTCGCGTCCTGGCGCCCCGGTGTTGACTGCGTCCTCGACGACGTCCGCATCGCAGTGAAGAAGTTGGATAAATCCCACGACCGCGACGTGTTCGACGCAATGTCGCACGGATCCGGTCCGCTTCCGACTCCGACCAAGGCATTGGCGTCATCTCGTGACCGCAACGTGTTCGACGCAATGTCACGCAGCCCCAGTCTGCTTACTACTCCAACTAAGGCGGCTGCGCATATCTCTGTCGGACTCACCGCCAACCCGCCCGTGATGGGGCACCACATCGAAACGACTACACGGGATTATGATGCGTTGTGTTAATAATAAGCCGCTGGAATTCATGGCATCGCCGAGATTGCGATGAACGTTGATGAGCAGGAGGAGGACATGCCGGAGCCGTGGTTCGTAACGGAGCTGCAGATCCTTGCCTACTCTGGCTCTGGCGGTGGAAGTACTGGGCTGCGCCGTGGCCGCATTTCGTGGCGGAGTCTGTGGACGCACCGTCCAGTTCCTTTGTGGGAGTTCCCGGCCACCGCGATGGGCGGTTCGTGGCACACGCCATTCGTCAAGGAGAGCAATGATTCTACGCTCAGCAACATCGTTCGCCATCCGCTAGCGTTCCCGACCGCTGAGCAACATCGTGCATTCGTGTGCAATCAGGCCACACTCTCCAATATCCATTACTCTATTCCAGGAGCAACTTCGTGGAGCCTCTTGACGAGAGTGATGAGGACGTGGCCGAGGTGCCAAAACCTCCACCTAAGGATGATGTCAAGCTGGCTGATTTGAAGTAAAAAGGGAAAAAGAAACACAAGAGCTCCTGTACTGTTGCTGAAAGCAAAGAAGAAAAGAGTCAATTTTATCAAATGTATAAAAACACATGTTTGAAGATAGAAAGTGCAACAGACAGGATCTCTAGTGTATCTGCCACCTCAGCTTCTCCCACTAATGTGGTCCCCACTATTGGAGAGGCTATGAAGATGGTCGAATAGTGTGGGGTGGAAGAAGAAACTCCTCTAATGCACACTGCCACCATGCTGATCATGAAGCCTGAATTTAGAGAGGTTTTTAGCCATCTGAAAACAATAAAGGAAGGCTGGATGTCCTTGAGAGGGAGCATGAAAAGGAGATGAGGCGCTAGTGAACCAATTTTTATTTTCATTGTTGCTGTGTGAACCAATTTTAATTTGTATTGTGAACACTATTAGTTGTATGGTTGCCTAAACCAATTTAAATTTGTACTGTGAGAACAATTTGCTTGTACCGAGAACAATTTGCTTGTACTGAGACTATTCACTTGTAATGATGCTATAATCTTTGTACTAAAATTATTTGTACTGTGAGCATATTATCCTTATGTCAGATTACTATCCATGTGCATATATCCAAGTTGAATTGAATTAATAAATGTTAATATTCTTTGTAGATGGATGAGAACCTGGAAGGTATAGCCCAAGAAGGACAAAAGAGACTACTACTCCTAGCTAAGCTTTCCCAGCATGCTGTCATTATTGGTCAAATGGGTGTACAATACACTGATCGTTATTGGAACAAAAAAGATAGTACAGGGAAACACCAGAAACTAGACTTCAATGGATGATGAGGTGCTTTTCTCGTCCAAGGTACTTCTATAAGATGTTTCGAATGAGCACCGAGGCCTTCATGGCACTGCATGAGTTGCTAGTCTCGAACTATGGTTTGACCTCTGCTAACAATGTTTCATCCATTGAGCTTGTGGATTGTCGGAGGACCACAATCATTTTCACAAGCTGAAAATCGTTTCACTCGGTCACTGTGGACAGTTCACACTAAGGGGGTGTTTGGTTTGCCCTGTTAAAGTTTAACAGGTATTGTAGCACATTCGTCTTATTTGGCAATTAGTGTCTAATCATAAACTAATTAGGTTTAATAGATTCGTCTCATAAATTACTCTTAATCTGTGCCACAATATTCAATATGATGTGTGTTAAAAACAACAGAGGCAACCAAACGGAGCCTAAGTTTCATGAGGTACTTAAGTGTTTGAGCAATTTGCATATAAATAGTCTCTCAGGCCTTCAGAGGCATTATAGACATTTTTACACATCCTACAGTTTCATAGCTGCTCTAACTAAACAACTTTCAGCTTTTTCCACAGCTCTCAGCTCATAGTAGCTTTTCTACAGGCCACAACTCGTGATATCCGCAACTTCTTACAGCCTTGTCTGCCGTGTGGATGTGGACGCCCATGCCGTGATGCATGCATGCAGACGTGCCCTGACAAAAAAAAACCCTGATGCATGTGCATGTGCATCCATCCATCCTCTCCTCTCTCCTGTCTTCACAGGCACACACGATGGATTAGGATGACACCAACAACTACTAGAACGAAGCTGCTAGAACGATAGAGAGGCACAAAGCAAAGAGGACTGGAAGTGGGATTTTTTGGGAAAAAATGCACGAGAGGTTTGCCATGAAATGAAATGAAATGAAATGCATGGCAGAATTTTCATTTCGATGTTGCTTCCGGAGTATGGACAAGGACGAATCCCTTTTCAATGTTTTCTTTCTTTTTTTTTCTTGTTTTAACACAAAATGCATGGTTCCCAGCTTACGAGTAGTAGATTGATTAGTTGAAGAATGAGAGCTCAAATTCGGTGAGAGTATGCGCATGCGCCGTCAGCCGCTCATCTTTTTCATTTTTAAGTAATATTTTTTTATGATTAATTATAAATTTAAAAAACGCAAACGAAAACGGTTCATAATATAGAAAACTGACAATTCAGAATAATATATTTTTTTACCAATTGAAACTGATAATTTTTCATGTTAAAAAACGGTTCATAATATAGAAAACGAAAACGGTCAATTCGGAATATTTCTGTTCCGTTTTCATCCCTAATCTTGACCACTATTGGCCTGCAGTTATTTGGACGACCGAAACATTTTGGTTTGAAGAATCGGCGCCAAACGCATCTGCCTCGAAACGTTTTTCCCTCGGAACGTTTCCTTTTTTCCGCTTGCGCGAGCCAAACGTCCTTGTGCTAGTTTCGTTAATTAGTTTCTGTTTCTCCTCTTCCACATGCACTAGCAATGGAATTCTTTTTCTACTTATCCTTTTTTCGTGCAACAATTTAAAATGGGGTGAGTTTAGGTTGTTATTAGCCCACAAAAAAGATCAAAAAATTTTGAAGCATATTTTTTTACAAAAAAAGATTTTGCATGTGGGGATCGATTGCTTCAAAAAAATTTATTAGGGATAAGTTATATTTCTGATGTGCAAAAGCATATTTCCCAATAATCCAAAAATTACCATCTTACCAATGAGATTGTGTTTGGGAGCTCCGGGAGATGCTCTAAAGTATACCAACACAGCCAAAAAAAAATTAGGTAGCTATCCAAGGTTAAAAAAAACATTTACGTGTGTTCCATCTAGTTTCCAATAGTTAGATATTTCTAAAACACATTAGGGCTGTTTTAGGTCTCCAGGGATGAGCGTCAATGTTCAGCAGGATCACGATGCTGTAACTGGTGAAGATGAACCTCCAATAGATCAAACAAGGTTTATGATTTTATTTCTGTACTCATTTTGATGTGCATGATCTTCCTTTAGACAATAGAATTTTTAAAAATAAAGAAATCAACCTCATAAAAGTACGAATAATCCTATGTACTTTCGCTAACCTGTGTCCGCAAGACCAACGAAAAGATAGAATGCATCGTCCTACTGCTTTTGAACGATATATCTATTCAAGTATGCATAATGAAATTTGTTTTTAAACGATAAATCCAGGCAAATATGCATAACAAAATTCTTTGATTTTTCGTGTAGGCATTAAAGCTTACTTAATTATCTGGTCTGCCAGTGATGTTAACTATATGCTGACCCTTAATTAGGTCCCAGTCCCACATGACCACGGTGCACACTGCACACCCCTCCCCCACGCCCACTGCCACGATAGGCCCACCACGTCCATGGCCTTGCGTAAGGGGGTGTTTAGTTCTTATCTAAAAAATTTTCACCCATTATATCGGATGTTTGATATGTGCATGGAGTATTAAATATAGACGAAAAAAATAACTAATTACACAAATTGCGATAAATTTACGAGACGAATTTTTTAAGCCTAATTAATCGATGATTTGACAATGTCGTGCTATAGTAAACATGTGCTAATGACGGATTAATTAGGCTTAATAAATTCGTCTCGCGGTTTCCATGCGAGTTGTGTAATTAGTTTTTTATTAGTATCCGAACATTCCTTCCAACATCCCCTAAAACATCCGATGTAATACCCAAAATTTTTCACCCCTGAAACTAAACACCCCTAAGACCGTCTGCACTGGCATCCTCTATGCCTTCCTGCAGTAGACGTGTAGCGTAAAAACACCTGCAGCGGCTCCTCTATTTATGTACTGTATCCAAGAGGAGGTGTGATCATCCGCTAAATTGAGCGTATGTACCAGCCGTTCGCTACATGCGTGCCAGAGCATGGCAATAGAGAGAGAGCATTGATCCAGCAGTGGGCCCCACGCTACCCCACTATTTCAAGCCTTAAAAAAATGTTGTAACTCATAAACCAAAAAACCAAATTAAATTCCGATTACACTATTAAATTTGTTACAATAAATTCTTCAAAACAAGATCTCGCATGGATATATTTAGATAAAATTTATTTACAGACATGTGGGCCCCATTGTGGATAGAGGATGCTATAGAGTATGAATGGGTGCGGAAGAAATTGATATAGAGGATGGAATCTCAATGACCAGGACGGAATATTCCTTTTAGAGGATAAATTTAGAGTACCACGAGTGCGGACAGCCTAAGTAGCAAAAGGCCACACCAGCCACTCGACAAATTAAGCGAGAAATACACTATAGAAATATATTTCAAGGAAAAATATAACGAAGCTAATTTTGGATAGATGTGTTATGGTGCTGGTCCACTTTTTTCTATTAATAAGCTATTTTATTAAATTACATTGTAAAACTGATGTATATGTAAGACAAAGCTAGAACTATGCAAATGTAATAATCGTAAAACGGGTGTAGAGATTTTCCTATTAGCAAAAAGAGAGAAAAAAAATCCTAAGGATTAATTGTTTCTCTCACTAGCAGTAGGCAGTAGCAGATGATGGCGTAGCTACCTGGTGCATTCACACGTGGTCGTGCTTGGGGTTGGGAATTGGGGTGGGACCTGACCAATTGTGTGAACCAGTCTGTCCCCTGCCGGTCCCGGTTCCGGTCCCCGGGGGCCTTCTTTGGGTCCGTTGGCAACTGGGCCAAGCAAATTTTTCTCCGTAGCAATTTTTATTTGTATTTGATAAACTTTATCTCATCATAAATTAACTAGGCTAAAAAGATTCGTCTCGATTAGTTATTTTTTACCTATCTTTAATGCTCTATACATGTACCGGCATATGCGATGTAACGGAAAATCTTAAAAACTTTTTGCATTTTTGTGCTAAACACGGCCTGGGAAGCAGTACCTAGGAGTATTCCTACTTGTTGCGGTCGGTAAGAAATGCGTTCCCTTGGACCGGACCCAGTGACTCGCTCGTAGGTGACCTGCATTTTGTGCATGCCCCGGCCCGTGCGTTGTTGCCGCCGCGTGCGTGCATGTCCGACGGCGGCACTACCACATAAAAGGGCTATAGGAACGGCTTAATTTTTTTAAGGGCGGCTCAGGATAAAGGCGCCCCTACAGTGGGCGTACTCGGGACCCACGAGACTAGCCACCCTTATAAATGACATAGTAGTGACGGCTGGTGGCCCCTGCAAATGGATCGATTTATAGGGGCGGCTCATTCACCAGCCGCTCCCAGTTAAGGCTGGACGAAAAACTCGAAGCTCGTTAGCTCGCTTGGTTCGTGGCTAGCTCGGCTCGGCTCGACTCGGCTCGTTACCATAACGAGCCGAGCTGAGCTGAGATTTTAGCTCGTTAGCTATAACGAGCCAACTCGAGCTAGCTCGCGAGCGGCTCGCGAGCCAAACGAGTCATAGTTTTAGGGAAAAGTCATAATAACTTATATTATATTTGTATTACTTCATGTCTTGTACTCTGCAAATGATTGATATGTTAGCTCATACGAATATTTTATTTAATTTAAGGCTATTGGATATATTATTTTTGTATTATTACTATTTTTAACCTTTTGATAAATGCAAATATTAAATTTTATATATTTTTATAACTGGCTCGCGAGCCTAACGAGCCAGCTCGAGCTTTTAACGAGCCGAGCCGAGCTGGCTTTCTGGCTCGTTAAGATAATGAGCCGAGCCGAGCTAGCTCGTTATCCTAACGAGCCATAACGAGCCGAGCCGAGCCGAGCTAAGCTGGCTCGTTATCCAGCCTTACTCCCAGTGTTGTGATTTGTAGGAGCGGTTCAATCATCAGCCATCCGTACAAATGCTATAAGTACAAAAGGCTGCAGCCTCTTTCTTCCTCCTCGGGTCACTCATTCTTACCCAAGAAAAAATGCTTGGGAGGCCTTAGGCACTTCTAAAAAATTGCTCTACTAAGGGGGAGGTTTTGATCTCAAATCCTTTGGTGGAGAGGTTGTAGAAGATAAGAAAATGCTATTCCACACTTTTTAAAAAAATTTTAATGGTTGGTTAGCGAGTAATTAGAGTTTTACTTTTGTCTCTCTTCTATGGTGCTTGAGCTACATATGAAGCAAATTAGATCCAAGTTTTGAATGTATTAGGGTAAATTAATTAGGTAGGGGAACAAGATCATACCCTCATTTGGTCCATGTTTCTTGATTTTAGTGAACAATTAGTTAGTTTTATGGATGTTTCATGTGCATGTAGATCTAGATCTAGATCTAGGGTTTGGTTTTTTCATTAATTTTGTTTTTGTAAATTTATGTTTGATGAAATTGGACTAGGGTTTGCATGAAAGATATTGAGTAAAATATTAATTGTTGCTAATTGTTGTCTTTGAAATTGTTTATTGTAATCAACAAATATGTATTTTTAATTATTTATGGATAAATAGGCCATTAATTAATTATCCTCTACCATGGTGTGTTTGTATGCTTCATGTAATTATATTTGATTTATATTCATATATATCTGATATATATACAATTATTCTCAAGTAATTATTAATTTGATTTATTTTTATATATATCTGAATAAGAAGTCATTTAATGTATTTTCTTTTATTGTTGTTGTAAAAGATGGAGTACAAGAACTCTTGGATGCATGGTTCGTTAAAGTTCAAGGCAGGTGAAAGGTCCTAATATGATTAGAGGGGGGTGAATAGCCTATTTAAAAATTCTACAAAGCACTAGAGCAATTGATTAGTATGACAAAAGGTGTGATGTAATTTTGCTCTAGCTCTACAAGGGTTGCAAACCATCTATCCAACAATGCTAGTTGCTATAATCACTAGGCACAAAATTGGTTATGTCACTACTCACTAAGAGCTCTCAAACTTGCTATACTAAAGAGCTCTATTAGATGAACTTAAACTACGAAGCAAGCTCTCAATTCTAGCTACACTAAAGAGCTTGCTACAACTAGTTTGCAGGAAAGCAAATGAGTGAGTAGGATGATTATACCGCTACGTAGAGGAGTGAACCAATCACAATATGAACACTAATTCAATCACCGGGAGAATACCGCTGCAAAAGGCCAAACCAGCAACTCGACAAAGCGAGAATTACACTATAGAAATATGTTACAAGGAGGAAAAAATACAACAAAGCTAATTTTGGATGTGTTATGGTGCTGGTCCACTTTTTTTTCTATTAATAAGCTACTCCTATTTTATTAAATTACATTATAAAACTGATGTATGTAAGACAAAGCTAGAACTATTATGCATGTAATAATCGTAAAACGGGGGTAGAGGTTTTTCTATTAGCGAAAAGAGAGGGGGAAAAATCCTAGAGATGGCACAACACACTGCTTTGCTGGTGGTGGTTGACAAACTGAGAAGAACAAGACAAGGGTGCATAGGGCAACGCATCACTCCTACGTAGAGTAGTACGTACTTTGTTGCGGTCGGTGGGGTGATCAGTGTACGTACTCCTACTTGGAAAGAAATGCGTTCCCTTGGCCGGACCTGGTGACTCGCTTGTAGCTAACCTGCATTTTGTGCATGCCCCGGCCCGTGCGCTGCTGCGGCCGCGTGCCTGTATGTCCGGCGGCAGGACACGTAATACGAATACGGATGCCACGTACGGGCGCACCACACATTCCTTGAACACCTGTCGTACGTGTAGAATGGGTAGATAGTGCATATGGTGGCCAGGGGACCAGCCCGGTTGAGCTCCCTAGCCGATATTTTTTATAGTTACTTACAAATTTAAAAGCTATTATAAGAAAATTGACATATAGAAGCCTGTCGGCAACTCCCCAGCCGATAGGTACACGTGGCAGCTGGACGTCAAAAAAAACTGGCATGAGCACTGATACATTCGTACGTATGCGAAGCGCATACGTACGCACGCTGCCGCCCTGCTGAGTCTCACTGCGGCAGCGCTACGCCTACGCTATACTCCTGCGCTAGTGTTGTGGCCACAGCAGTACCCACGCCACGCGCCCACGCCCTGCCCTGCCCCTGCCCCTGCCCCTACCCACCAGGACACCACGACAAGGAACGACGGGACGGGATGTGGTATAGCACCGAGGCAGCAATAATAAATGAGAACCAAGGCTTTGAGCCTGTTTAGTACAAAAAAAAAGACCTAAAAAAGTTTACACAGTAACTATCACATCGAATCTTTGGACGTATGTATAGAGCATTAAATGTAGGTAAAAAACTAACTAATTGCACAGTTTGTCTGTAAATGTCGAGACGAATCTTTTGAGCCTAGTTAGTCTATGATTAGATAAATTTTACCAAATAACAACGAAAAGTGCTACAGAAACTTTACCCAAACTTTTTCACCATCTAAACAGGCCCTTTGTTTAGATTTCAGAGTTTGGCCACCAAATTCACTATGGCTGTGTTTAGTTCACCAAAAAAGCACTATGCAAAAAAAATTCTCCGTCACATCAAACTTGCGATACATGCATGAAGTACTAAATGTAGATGAAATCAAAAACTAATTGTACGGCTTGGTTGTATTTTGCGAGACGAACGTTTTGAACCTAATTAGTCAACGGTTGAACACTATTTGTCAAATAAAGCCAAAACGTGCTACATTACATTTTTTACCCTTTTCAGGGAACTAAACACAGCTTATGTAGAATTCCTATTCCTCGTCATATTAAAAATGCCGGTACATATATGGAGTAATAAATATAGATGAAATAAAAAATTAATTGCACAATTTTGTTGCACTTTGCGAGACGAACATTTTAAACCTAATTAATCAATGTTTGGACAATTATTACCAAATAAAAACAAAATTGCTACAGTATGACGCGACACATACTATGTAAAGTTTGGTTTCAAATTTTGGAATCTAAACATGGCCCAAACAACGACAGAAATTAAAAAAAAGGTATTATTTTATAACATTAGTGTTTTTTATGATTCTAGCCTGTACGAGAGCACGAATTTATGGATTAGTCTTAATTAATTATCTAGCCTTCTTGTGATGTTGACCACTATTGACCTGTTTGCACGACCCAAACGTTTTGGTTTGAAGAATCGGCACCAAATTAACGCATCTGCCTAAAAACGTTTCTCCCTCGGAACGTTTCTATCGATTCTGCCTTTTTAGCCTGCGCGAGCCAAACATCCATGGGCTGGTTTCGTTGGTTTCTGTTTCTCCTCTCTCACATGCACTAGCAATAGATTTCTTTTGTACTTATCCTTTTTTAAAAAATGGGGTGCATTTAGGTGGTTACTAGCCCACAAAAAAGATCAAAATTTTTTTTGAAGCATATTTTTTTTAAAAAAAGATTTTATGTGTGGGGATTGATTGCTTCAAAAAATTTATTAGGGATAAGTTATATTGATGATATGCAAAAGCATATTTCCCAATAATCCAAAAATTACCATCTTATCAGGGAGGTTGTGTTTGGGTGCTCCGGGAGATGCTCTAAAGTATACCAACACAGCCTAAAAAAATTAGATAGCTATCCAAGGTTCAAAAAATAAATAGTAAAACATTATTGCACCCTTCCTTTCCTCCATTGGCCATTATTGCACGTTCTACTGCGTCGCACAGGAGGCACGAGAGTGTGGTACGGACCGCGCACAAGAAACAGGAAACCAGGAGCTGCCTGATTTCGCTTCTGCAGTTCCTGTCGGTCCCTCAACTGCCGACAGGGGACCAGTCGGCAGCTCACCAGCCGATAGGCAGCCGACCCCCGCAAAAAACAAGAAGCAGGTACCCGTCGGTCCCTCAACTGCCCGTACGGGTCCTGTCGGGGCCTACGTGGCAGCCGACAACCGCAAAAACAATAGCCTGGGATCCAGTCGGCACTTGGGCAGTCGTGCCCAGCTCGTCGACGGAGAACGCCAAACGCATAGCCACCTTGCTGCTGCCGTAAGTTCGCTTGCTTCTTGCTTCCATATATGTCTTCTACTGTTGTTGAAGGGACGGCAAGCTGTTTAAATCGTGGGGTCTTTTTTCATAGCCGCGCTGCCGTTGGTGCCTGCTTAGTGCTTACTCGATCCTTATTCCTTTGAGATCTGTATGTATCCTGGTTTTTTTCTGGAAATTTTTAAGTTGATTTCGTAGGTCCTCCCCTACTTTGTAATGTTGATATTTGTTTTATTATTTAAAGGGTGCAGACGAAAATCTAAATTAGTTCGTTATAGGTATTGATTTGACTGCTATATATTAAAAGGAAAAATATCCTAATTTATTTCCTCTGTTTTTTTTTGCAATTTTAACTCTATGCTTAGTTTAGTGTTGAGACAAAAAAATATGCAACAATTGAACAAGAAGACGGAGATGGCTGGCTGGCTGGCTGAGATGATGAGAGCAAACTCGATGCAGCACCGTCAAGCGTCTTTGCGTCCGCATCTTCAATTTTTTCTTTAGTTTTTTTTGGGGTCATTTAGATGTTTTTTTTCTTTTATGTTCCCACGGTCTTTTGGAAATCATGTGAATTGTTTGCTGCAGTCTATATTACAAAAATCAAATATTGATTTTATATTTTTTCATCTATATCCATAGGTTTTTTTTACATGGCACCTTTGTGTATCTCCAATATACATTTAGTTGAAACATTTACTTAAACTATGATAGTTTTAGCTGCAGTCTATATTTTGATGACATTAACCTAAATTTTGATTCTTTCCCCCAAATTTCAAGCTTATTAATTCCTCATATATTATTTGCAATGGTGATTACAGTCTACAGCTTTGATGGCAAAATGTTTTAGATAGTTTAAGAATTTGTATAAACTCTTATTACATCCCTTTATGTGATATCATGAAAATCTATACTTTAACTTTACCTTTGGATCTAGTTGTTGTAATATATTGTACATGTATTAACTTGAAATTCTAATGCTTATTGTATCGTTTATTCAAAATTTTCATGTTTTATTTTATTAAAAGAATATTCCAGGTCCTAGGCTACCGTCGACCCACGTCTTGGCATCTTCTGCAAGATCCTCAAGTCATGACAGTTACGCATCGGCAGTGCTATGAAGAACTCTGTTTCTAGGATGAGCTTCAGTGCTACTGCACAACTATGCTCAACAGATTAGGTCAGTGAACAAAACCAAACCTACTAATTAATAGCACAATTAGCTCAGGAGCAAGCATGATTTTCATGATATCGCATGTCGGTGGCCATTTTTGTGATTTTCGGACTTCATTTGTATTTAATAGAATTTAAAAACAAATCGCCCGCAAGTCGGTGGCAATGTTTCGTGAACACGATGTTCGAAATTTCAGGTGTGTTCCGAGATAGCACCTCATAATACACTCAAAAGCATGAATATCATTTTTTGAATGGCTAAAATCTATTATTCTATGCACCTGCAGTTCAAATTTATTTTTTACGAAAAAAATTCAAGTAAATGACACAAATTAACTAAATGCAGCAAAAAACATAAAAAATGTACTAAATTTTAAAATCTAGCTCCTAATACTGTTGTAGGGCTGCAAAAAAAATTTAGGTGCAAAAAGAAAAAAAATTTAAATTCTTTGCCGAGTGCCAGGATCCTGGCACTTGGCAAAGAAATTCTTTGCCGAGTGTCAGATACCTGACACTCGGCAAAGAAATTAAAAAATAAATAAAATGCTGAAAATTCTTTGCCGAGTGCCAGATCGTGGGCACTCGGCAAAGAAATTAAAAAAAATAAAATGCTGAAACTCGGCAAAGTATTTATTTTTTTAAAAAATAAAAGGCTTTGCCGAGTGCCAGATCGCGAGCACTCGGCAAAGAATTTTTTTAAAAAAATAAATAAAAGGCTTTGCCGAGTGCTAGATCGCCGGCACTCGGCAAAGCAATTTTTTTAAAAAAATTTAAAACTTTGCCGAGTGCCAGATCGCGGGCGCTCGGCAAAGCATTTTTTTAAAAAATAAAGGCTTTGCCGAGTGCCAGATCGCCGGCACTCGGCAAAGCAATTTTAAAAAAAAAGATTAAAAATTTGACAAGTGCCGGATCGCGGGCACTCGGCAAAGCATGCAAAATAAATACCTCCACCGTACAGATAGCCGCTCACCCGCGCCGCCCACAGGCCCGTGCCCGCGCTGCTCGCCCACGCCCGCGCCGCCGTGCGCCCACCACGCAGTCGTGCCGCCGCACCGCCGCACCGCTCGCCCTGCGCGCTCGCGTCGCCGACGAGCACACACTAGGTTCGCCCATTCCTTTTCTATGCAATTCGTGCAGTGCGTGAAGTAGTCGTTTCAGTAGTAATTGTTGTTGTATGTGTTGTCGTTGTATGTGGTTTTCGGATATCGAGCCATTGTATGTGGATATCGGCCATCAACCCGTTGTATGTGGATGTCGGCCATCGAGCTGTCATATGTTGTTGTTGATCGAACACACAAGTGGAAATGCTAGGCTTATAGCTGAATAAAATGCAATAGCAACACGTGGTGGAGACAGTGAGCAACGGGCCATTGACGAAGATCTTACAGAGGAACTTGATGTAGGTAGTGGCTGAGGTCATACATGAAGTGGAGGTGCACTTGAGCTCCTCTGGAACATCGTAGAACAAGTATATACTACCATTATTATCTGGTTGACGTACACACCAAGGAATTTACATCAATTAGAAACAAATAGCTCCGAATTTCTTTGAGGGACAGCTACTTTGATTTTTTTTAGAAAACAGGTTTCCCCTGCTTTACTGATCATAAAGCGTAATAGAACGTTTACAACACTTTGCGTATCGGCGCACCCGCCATAACAGAAAAACGACTAAGCAATCACATTATCCAACATCGAGTTTTCGAGCAATCTGGAACTAGAATTCAGCTGAGTCACAGCGTTGAAGACCGCTACCGAAGGCTGTGATCCCGATGTTGGTAGACTTGACTGATGCCAGCAAATTCCAGGAGGCTGCACTGCTTTTAGTTCCATCTTTTGGATCGCCAGCATCAACTCCTCCTCATTTGTTCCAGTAAACGTTGGTCTTCATCTTCTCAATGTCTTGGAGATCCACAACACCAGCACCTTCATACCTGTCCAACTGTCTCCCTGAAAATAGATCTTGTTACGTAAATTCCAAAGGCACCATAAGGCAGCCGCAAAAATCGCATTAGTTAACCAGTGTTTCTTATTAGCCAGCCATAAAGAAGCAACAGCTTCATATGACCATGCAACATTCAGGTTCAAACAGTCACTAAGCTCAAGCCAATGTCTTCTTACTACACAACAATCAAAAAACAAGTGGTGGATCGATTCTGGTTCAGCACAGAAAATACAGGTTCTGTCATCCACATTTCTCCTCTTAGCTAGGTTGTCTCTTGTGAGCAATTTATTCTTAGATAGAAGCCATAGGAAGATTTGAACTCTTGGAGGTATATTTAATTTCCAAACAGCATGCACAAAAATAGGTTTCACTCCATGGTTATTAATAACTGCATAGATAGAATGTACTGAGTATTTTCCTATGGAACTAAAACTCCATATGATATGATCAGACTCATCAGTGAGACTGACCTCTTCCATGATACCCACTAGATCAAACCAAAGGTTTATCAGGTTTTCAGACACCGTTCTAGTAAAGGAGAGCATCAAAGTTTCCCCATCCCAGACTTGATTAATTGACTTACCCTGCTGATTGCAAATAACATACAAGGGCCAAAATTGGGTTGCTAGGCTGGAATTGCCAAACCAATGGTCCTCCCAAAACCGTACCTTTTTACCATCGCCAACTTTCCAAAAGATCCCCATTTTTGCTGCTTGTACAACCCAGGCAACTCCTTTCCAAAAAGGGGAAACCTGGGATCCCAACGAGCAACAGATATTAGGTCAATCTGTTCTATACTTATAGTCTGTGATCTTATGCCAAATGGCATTCTCATTCAGGCCATATCTAAACATCCAAGAACTCAATAAGGAAAGGTTAAGATTTCTAAGATCAGGAATATCCAAACCACCTAACTCTTTATGTTGGGCAACTAACTGCCAGTGTGCAAGGTGATACTTATGATGATCCTCATTATTGTTCCATAAAAATCTTCCCATATGAGAGTTAATCATATCAATAGCCCATCTTGAAAATTTAATAATAGACATTAAGTAGATAGGTATACTAGCCAAACATGCTTTTAAAAGCGTTAACCGACCTGCATAGGATAAAAGCCTACCCTTCCAGCCAGCTATTCTTTTGATGATTTTGTCAATCACAGGCTGGAGATCCTCCCTTCTTAATTTTGTGTAATGCAGGGGTACCCCAAATATTTAATAGGGAAATCCCCTTTTTTGCAGCAGAAAATCTTAGCTAGCTCGTTCACTCTTTCCTCCTCAATACCAATAGTCAGGAAATTACTTTTGTCATAGTTTATTTTCATGTCCGTCATCTTTTCAAAACAGATCAAAAGCCACTTGACATTATTAGCTTTTTCTAAGTCATTCTCCATGAAGAGGAGGGTGTCATCTGCATATTGTAGACTGAGCACACCACCTTCAACAGCCCTAGGCAAAAGCCCTGAAACTAAATTAGACCTAGCTGCTTTCATAAGCATTCTTGTAAAAATATCTGCAACTAAGTTGAACATGATAGGGGATAAAGGGTCCTCTTGCCGCAGACCTTTCCTAGGTTTAAAATACACACTATTTTCATCATTGATTCTAATGCAAATCGAACCACCCTATATAACCTTCCGCATCCAACTCCTCCATTTGACTCCAAAGCCTCTAGATATAAGCATCTCCTGCTCCAGCGCCAGGTGGCCCTGCCCGTGGAGATGCCAAGGCACCGGCAGGCTGAAATCCATCCTGGTTCGGCCCGCTGTGCCCACTTCACCTGGGCTGCTTGTCTACCGGCGCCGACCTTTTGTTGCAGCTCCCGGGGCTCCAAGGCGCCCCGCCCCACGTCGCCCCCAACTCTGACTCTCGCCGGGAGCTAGGAGAGCCATCTGGAGCAAAGAAGGTGCAGAGCGACCCTCTTTCGCCCAAATGGCAGAACGCGAAGACTGGACGACATTGGCAGCCTGAGGCCACGCCGCTTCGGGATACCTCCACCCCCACGTCGAAGCCCAAGCGCGCGCCAGGAGCCGTCCACAAGGCCTTTATGAAGTGCCTAGCCGGACGCTACTTCCGGTGTCTGGCAGTCAACCATCAGGTTGCTCAGTGCCGGGATCCCATTCGTTGCCTCGCGTGTAAGGGAGTTGGACACATCTCGCGCTCCTTCCCTGCTCGTCGGCCACGCAGAACCTCCTCCAAGCTCCGTGCCCGGCTTACTTTCCCTCCGGAGAGCATCCACAGCCGCATCTCGTTCCCCCCGCTGCGCCAACACAACCCCGCTGACGCCTCCGCCAAGCACGTGATTCCTGGTCATGCCCACTGGCGGCCAGAGCGGGGCCGTGTCTCCTTCGTCACTTCTGATGCCATGACCAGGGAGGCGGACCGGCTGCACGCCCAAGCCATGGTAATCTCCTCGCTGGTGGGCTACCACTCCAATGCCCTTGAGATCTCCTATGCACTGGCTGAACAGCTGTCTGTGCCGCGGCATAACATCACGGTCTCCAAGTACAGCTTGGACTTCTTCCTCGCTGAGTTCAAGCTACCCACGGAGAAGGATCACGCCCTCTGCAAGGGATCATCGACATTGGGGGCTCCAGCTTCCTATTCAGCCCCTGGCGTTCAGCTGGGGGAGAGATTGAGCACACTTGGTGGTACCACGTCAAGGCAACCATGGAGAATGTCCCCATGGAGGCCTGGAATGTGGTGTCCGGCTCATCCTCGGCAACACCTGCATCCTGGACAGGTTGGATAGCCGAACCCTGACGCACGACTCTACTGATCTCCTCACCTACTATGTGTGGATGGAGGACCCGGACAAGCTCCCGAGGTCCCTGGAGTTTAACGTGTTCGTGGCTAGGCCGGGGCCGACGATAAGGTCATCCTGATCCACATGGCTGGCTGAGGATTGGAGACCACACTCGAGTTCGACGACATCATCAGACTACAGCAGTTCGGCACCACCATTCGTCCCCTGTTTCTGGACACCGGGTGTACTCGATGGGCAGCCTGCATTTAGGAGTCGTGTCCCTGATGAAGACCTAGCCTGTGTTTGCACACGTCCTTCGCCTTCCTACCGCCAGGCACTCCTTAACAACATTGAGGCCACGAACCGTGGTCGCCATCGAAGCTGTTCGCCTGCGAGGAGCGGACGCAGGAGGGACTGCATCCCTCACACCTCGGAGGACTGGGAGCGTTGCTGCTCACGCTCCCTAGTCCGCCAGGGAAGGACATGGGACGTGGACCGGGAGCTGCGCGCCCTGCTGGTGAGCTCTAACCCTCTTATCAACCTGTGTAGGGGAGCGGACGAGCCAGTGCCCTAGGGCCCTCTCGCGTCTGACAGAGAGGACCCAATGGTCCAAGAGTTCCGCCTCGCCATGACCCCCGAGCCAAGGGTGGTATCTGGGCCTCGGGCCCAGGTGGAGGAGCCCATAGACAACCTGTCCGACTTGGTCCACAAGATGGACATCGACATCGAGATGCGAGGTGTGAGTCCTGCATCTGATGTTGACGAACCGGATGACCAGCAAGAGGACGATACTGATGGCGTAGACAAGCTGGAATCCTTCTGCAATAGCATTTTCAAGCGCATCCTAGATCCCATCCTCCCTCAACCTGCATAACCGCCTCGGCGGACAAGACAGCCTTCCGCCAGGGGCAAGCGGAAGATGGCAGCTCCCACCAGGTCCAGCACGCGCCTGGCGGCCAGGCCATGTTCTGTTCCGGTTGCCCAACGCGCCTAGCAGAAGCTGATGAGGGAGCTTGACTTCATCAATGCTCAGGCCCCAGCACTAGATGCCGCTATCACAGCCTATGTTGATATGTATGCGCAAGATCTCCCAGAATAGGCGGTCGAGGCGCTTAGGGCGGCGTCCAAACTGGGAAACAAGAAGCTGTCCGCAGCCCTCGCAGCCATAGCAGCGGATGCCGGAGTTGCAGAGATGGAGGTCCCATGTACTCACAGCGAGAGATGCAGAGAAGATGCACACCTTCTGAAACAATGTACCCCTCTCTAGTTTTAGCTGTGAATGGTCCTATATCGGCTAGTTTAGTTGCTGTCAACTACTGAGGTGTGGACTGATTGAAGGCCGACGGTGCACTGTTATCTGTTTCCGGTCCAAATGAAGGCGTCTACCTTGCTGTTTGCCTGTTGCCTGAGGTGATGGTGGTGGACGAATGCAAAATGGGGGAACCAGCAGGGGCAAAAGCCTGTACATCTTTAGAGATTTTTATTTCTTAGTGAGTAATCACTTTCCTAGCAGCCTGCTGAGGGGGACCTAGTGCGCATCGCGCGGGCACAGCTGTAAAACTGCTTCCTTCTTATTAATACATGCCGACTTGGTCGGATCTTTCCAAAAAAAAATAAGTAAATTTGCTACAAAACTGCGTCTTATACTCTTATCCAAACTTCATCCTTCTCTCTCTCTTTTTTTGCTACAAACTAAGGGTTCGTATAAGAAACGAACAAGAAATGCAAGTGCAACGTTTTTACACAGACCATGAGTAGCATCCAACATCTTCAGCAGTCCTCTGCTACTAGGCACTAGCTAACAGGTGTCCAACATAACAGGAGTCAAACAGCACCGATCATAGTCATCCTAGGCCACATTCATCACCTCAACACTGCAGCATGGCCTCCTCCTATTCCCTCTACCATCTTCCAAGGGTGGACAATTACTCAACTCAACTTTTATGTAGGTTTCCTCGAAATTGATTTATTATTATTTATCATACTCCCTTGCATTGTTTGACACCCAACTTTAAACGGAACATAAGCAGCTGAGGCTAAACTGGTCTGTTTGGCACAACTTCACCAACAACTTCACGAGTTATTGTGAGCTATTTTTATTTTTTGCACAACAACCTTTTTCAAAACAGCTTCACGAGCTATTGAGCTATTTTTATTTTTTGCACAACACCCTTTTTCAAAACTGCTTCATGAGTGAAGTTATTTTTCTCCCCTCACAAATGGATGAGTTGTGGTGCAGCTGAAAAAAAGTAGCTTATTCTAGCTTCAGCTCCACTTGTGGGGGCCCAACCTGTCCAAAACACTGCTTTTGCCTAGAGGGAGAGAGTGAGTGCCGCAGCTCACCGGGGTGTGGCCCACCGGGGCCGCGGCCACCGGCGCCGCCATCGGGTCGAGCGGGACGTCGGGGCATGCATGAGCACTGCCGGGGGCGTGGCTTCCTAGTACACAGAAGTAGGGGGTGCAGTCACCAGAGCACGATGTGAACGCCGGAGAAGCTTTGGATGCGGATGTGGCCACCGCGGATCTGCTGCGGATGCGGATGCGGACGCCGAGGAAGCTGCGGTTGGGGGTGCGGTTGTCGGGGCGTGGAGCTGTGAGGGGGCCACCACCGGGGCGCGAGCTGCCTCTGCCACTGGGCACAGGGCGAGCACGGGCACCACCGCTGCTGGGCATGAGCTACTGCGTCTGGCACTGCGAGCTGCGAGCCACCGCCAGGGCACGTGGCAAGCAAGCCAAATGCGGACCACTGCCGGTTGTGAGCCACGCTGCCGGGCATGCTCCAGCAAAACAAAATTGTTAATTCCTCACATTTCAAATTCAAAATTTTCAAATGATTTCAGATGGAGAAACCACCAAAACAAAATTGTAGTACTCAGTAATATCTATTACTTTCCACAAAAAGATTTTTCATTTCAATTTGTTTAGGGTTCCAAATTTTCATTTTAAATTACAGAAATGTAAATACGAGGGGAATGTATATATATGCCCTTTAGTCACAAGTCGTGGGGGTTTTAGCCCCCACAGCAACGGTCTTTGTGACTGTGACTGGCTGGCGGGGCTTTTCAGATTCACGAAAAATGATGCTTGTTTTTCTTTTGTGAGATTTGTGATATCTGCGATTGTATTTCTAAGGGTGTATGGATTCTGAGCCGTCACTGGAAATCAGATTTGTAGAGTTGTATTTTATTTCTAGCCACTTATATAGAGGATTTCTCGCCGTCTCTAGAAACGTTTTACGCAGTAGTGAATAATCTGCATTCCGCACAAATATACACGTAAATTCTCAAGGGATATTCCTATAATATGTATATCGATAGTCTTTCACTTGTACACTCATCGAGCAGAAAAATCACATTCAAGGAACGCAGAGCTTTCACACGGCTGTTACGATAATCATTTATTTTTAAAATGTTATATATTTGAACCTTATTATATGGAGTCCTACAATCATGGTGGCGCTGCACCAAATGTAGTATATACGAGCAATAGCGTCATGATCCCTCGAAATCACCCGGACATCAAGAGAAGCCGGCACCACTTCTATTTAACCCTATTTTTGATACTCGTTGTACATGTTCATCTTACTAGGTGCATTTCATGCTAAGGGTGTTAAACAACTATCATGACCTCAGTAAAGATAGCTCAACTCACATCTTGGAATTATTATCCTATGCAACTACTAGATGGCTGGTTTCGTGGCATGTACCTCTACAACTTGATGCTGCGGTTTAGCTGAGTTGATGGAGATCATGGATAGTGACTCCAGGGGCCTTCCTACAACCCTGGTCCATATCATGCTTTTACTAGATCCAACGGTTAGTGGATTAACTGGTTACGTGGCCATATATGTTGCTCATGGTTTGGTCCAGAATTCTTACAGTAGATTAGACTAATAATGGTGGTGTACTAAATTTGTTTAAGTAGGTCACGGTGTGACTTTTGCTGTATTTTACTCAAAATAGTACTAGACAAAAGATAAGGGTGGCATGGCCCATGCTTTATGAGAGGTCAGCATGTCCTGCTCTTCTTTTGCCTGAAAGCAAGACAACCTGGACTACTGAGCACGGATCTATTTGTGGCAATTGAACAAGCGTTCATCAACAAACAAGCCGGCCAGAGATCTTGGTGGCATGTCGTACGTCCATGCCTAATTTTCTTGCCTACGCCGCCCATAAATACGCAGCCAGCTGCTGCAACCCGCAACAACAATCACCACACATATCCCTCCCTCCCGCCCTCTCGATCGATCAAGAAATAAGGTAAGTTACTCCTACTAAGTTGTTAGGTCACCAATGGCCTCCTCGTCCTCCTTCCTGCTCGCCATGGCGGCGCTGGCAGCATTGTTTGCTGTTGGATTGTGCGGCAACACAGTAACCTTGACGGTCGGCAAGGGCACTACCTCCACGTACACCCACCTAGTCCTTGTTGCCAACCTCCCCATCCATGAGCTGGCGATCAGAGAAAAGGGCGCCGCGGAATTTTTGGACGACATGAAGGAGTCACCAGCCATGACCTTTACACTCGACAGCAAGGCACCGCTCAAGGCGCCCCTCTCCGTCCGCTTTGCTGTGAAGGGTGGTGGCTACCGCAACAAGGATGAAATTTTCCCTGCTGGATTGAAGCCTGGCTCAGTTATCAACACTAATATCCCGTTTTGAGTAATCAGCACATCTGCTCTTGCATTGAGTGAAAATTGTTGACCACTATATAATTTTGTAAGAGAGATTGAGGCCATAAATAAGCAGGCTAATAAATCATTTAATATGGTTATTTTGTGGTAGTATACTAGCTTCTCCTCCTGCATATTGTTGTGGAGCTATGTATACACACAATTTACAACATTATTTTTATATGGCATAAGATATCTAGTCATCCTTTTGTCAAGACAGCTGTGTACATTTGATTTTTGTAAAGTTCCAATACATGTATGTGTCAAAATCAGTGAAGCTTTTTTTATCTTATTTAGCAAGTCCAAAATGACAAGAAAATTGCATTTACACTTGCGATCTTTTCTTTAACACAAATTGTTCAATCACTACAAAAGTTGAAATTTAATCGCAATAGGAGGCTCTATTGAAACATGGACTATAAGTTGTTGCGATACATGGCACTTAATACATCTAAACTACTGAGTTGTACATGTTAGTCGTAAACTCCGTTGGGAGAGGTAGGTGTTACTGTGTTAGGGCCACGATAAATTGTGGTTGCAAGTAAGTGTAAATATTGCAACAAATTATGATGCGTTGTGTTAATAATAAGCCGCTGGAATTCATGGCATCGCCGAGATTGCGATGAACGTTGATGAGCAGGAGGAGGACATGCCGGAGCCGTGGTTCGTAACGGAGCTGCAGATCCTTGCCTACTCTGGCTCTGGCGGTGGAAGTACTGGGCTGCGCCGCGGCCGCATTTCGTGGCGGAGTCTGTGGACGCACGGTCCAGTTCCTTTGTGGGAGTTCCCGGCCACCACGATGGGCGGTTCGTGGCACACGCCATTCGTCAAGGAGAGCAATGAGTCTACGCTCAGCAACATCGTTCGCCATCCGCTAGTGTTCCCGACCGCTGAGCAACATCGTGCATTCGTGCGCAATCAGGCCACACTCTCCAATATCCATTACTCTATTCCACGAGCAACTTCGTGGAGCCTCTCGACAAGAGTGATGAGGACGTGGCCGAGGTGCCAAAACCTCCACCTAAGGATGATGTCAAGCTGGCTGATTTGAAGTAAAAAGGGAAAAAGAAACGCAAGAGCTCCTGTACTGTTGCTGAAAGCAAAGAAGAAAAGAGTCAATTTTATCAAATGTATAAAAACACATGTTTGAAGATAGAAAGTGCAACAGACAGGATCTCTAGTGTATCTGCCACCTCAGCTTTTCCCACTAATGTGGTCCCCACTATTGGAGAGGCTATGAAGATGGTCGAAGAGTGTGGGGTGGAAGAAGAAACTCCTCTAATGCACACTGCCACCATGCTGATCATGAAGCCTGAATTTAGAGAGGTCTTCAGCCATATGAAAACAATAAAGGAAGGCTGGATGTCCGTGAGAGGGAGCATGAAAAGGAGATGAGGCGCTCGTGAACCAATTTTTATTTTCATTGTTGCTGTGTGAACCCATTTTAATTTGTATTGTGAACACTATTAGTTGTATGGTTGCCTAAACCAATTTAAATTTGTACTGTGAGAACAATTTGCTTGTACCGAGAACAATTTGCTTGTACTGAGACTATTCACTTGTAATGATGCTATAATCTTTGTACTAAAATTATTTGTACTGTGAGCTTATTATCCTTATGTCAGATTACTATCCATGTGCATATATCCAAGTTGAATTGAATTAATAAATGTTAATATTCTTTGTAGATGGATGAGAACCTAGAAGGTATAGCCCAAGAAGGACAAAAGATACTACTACTCCTAGTTAAGCTTTCCCAGCATGCTGTCATTATTGGTCAAATGGGTGTACAATACACTGATCGTTATTGGAACAAAAAAGATAGTACAGGGAAACACCAGAAACTAGACTTCAATGGATGATGAGGTGCTTTTCTCGTCCAACATACTTCTATAAGATGTTTTGAATGAGCACCGAGGCCTTCATGGCACTGCATGAGTTGCTAGTCTCGAACTATGGTTTGACCTCTGCTAACAATGTTTCATCCATTGAGCTTGTGGATTGTCGGAGGACCACAATCATTTTCACAAGCTGAAAATCGTTTCACTCGGTCACTGTGGACAGTTCACACTAAGGGGTGTTTGGTTTGCCCTGTTAAAGTTTAACAGGTACTGTAGCACATTCGTCTTATTTGGCAATTAGTGTCCAATCATGAACTAATTAGGTTTAATAGATTCGTCTCATAAATTACACTTAATCTGTGCCACAACATTCAATATGATGTGTGTTAAAAACAACAGAGGCAACCAAACGGAGCCTAAGTTTCATGAGGTACTTAAGTGTTTGAGCAATTTGCATATAAATAGTCTCTCAGGCCTTCAGAGGCATTATAGACATTTTTACACATCCTACAGTTTCATAGCTGCTCTAACTAAACAACTTTCAGCTTTTTCCACAGCTCTCAGCTCATAGTAGCTTTTCCACAGGCCACAACTCGTGATATCCGCAACTTCTTACTACAACCTTGTCTGTCGTGTGGATGTGGACGCCCATGCCGTGATGCATGCATGCATGCATGCAGACGTGCCTTGACAAAAAAAAGACCCTGATGCATATGCATGTGCATCCATCCATCCTCTCCTCTCTCCTGTCCTCACAGGCTCACACGATGGATTAGGATGACACCAACAGCTACTGGAACGAAGCTGCTAGAACGATAGAGAGGCACAAAGCAAAGAGGATTGGAAGTGGGATTTTTTTTTGGGAAAAAATGCACGAGAGGTTTGCCATGAAATGAAATGAAATGCATGGCAGAATTTTCATTTCGATGTTGCTTCCGGAGTATGGACAAGGACGAATCCCTTTTCAATGTTTTCTTTCTTTTTTTTCTTGTTTTAACACAAAATGCATGGTTCCCAGCTTACGAGTAGTAGATTGATTAGTTGAAGAATGAGAGCTCAAATTCGGTGAGAGTATGCGCATGCGCCGTCAGCCGCTCAGCTTTTTCTTTTTTAAGTAATATTTTTTTATGATTAATTATAAATTTAAAAGTTGCTATAAAAAAATTGACATATAGCAACCTGTCGGTTGCCCAACGACCGATAGGCAGCCTGTCGGCAGCTCGCCAGCCGATAGGCTTACCGCACGCAAAAACCAGCCTGTCGACAGCCGGAGGTCTGACAGGTCCACTCGGCCACTGGGCACGGCAGCACTACGCCGTAGCCTGGCCCTGTCCTACCGACCTGCCCCTGCACACCAGGCCACCACGACAAGGAACGACAGGACGGGACGGGGAAGCAACGCGGCAAGAGCACGGATTGATGATTGATGAACTAGTCTTAATTAATTATCTGGTCTTCTTGTGATCTTGACCACTATTGGCCTGCAGTTATTTGGACGACCGAAACATTTTGGTTTGAAGAATCGGCGCCAAACGCATCTGCCTCGAAACGTTTCTCCCTCGGAACGTTTCCTTTTCCGCTTGCGCGAGCCAAACGTCCTTGTGCTAGTTTCATTAATTAGTTTCTGTTTCTCCTCTTCCACATGCACTAGCAATGGAATTCTTTTCTACTTATCCTTTTTTCGTGCAACAATTTAAAATGGGGTGAGTTTAGGTTGTTATTAGCCCACAAAAAAGATCAAAAAATTTTGAAGCATATTTTTTACAAAAAAAAGATTTTGCATGTGGGGATCGATTGCTTCAAAAAATTTATTAGAGATAAGTTATATTGCTGATGTGCAAAAGCATATTTCCCAATAATCCAAAAATTATCATCTCACCAGTGAGGTTGTGTTTGGGAGCTCCGGGAGATGCTCTAAAGTATACCAACACAGCCAAAAAAAAATTAGGTAGCTATCCAACGTTAAAAAAAAACATTTACGTGTGTTCCTTCTAGTTTCCAATAGTTAGATATTCTAAAACACATTAGGGCTGTTTTAGGTCTCCAGGGATGAGCGTCAATGTTCAGCAGGATCACGATGCTGTAACTGGTGAAGATGAACCTCCAATAGATCAAACAAGGTTTATGATTTTATTTCTGTACACATTTTGATGTGCATGATCTTCCTTTAGACAATAGAATTTTTAAAAAATAAAGAAATCAACCTCATAAAGATACGAATAAGCCTATGTACTTTCGCTAACCTGTGTCTGCAAGACCGACGAAAAGATAGAATGCATCGTCCTACTGCTTTTGAACGATATATCTATTCAAGTATGCATAATGAAATTTGTTTTTAAACGATAAATCCAGGCAAATATGCATAACAAAATTCTTTCATTTTTCGTGTAGGCATTAAAGCTTACTTAATTATCTGGTCTGCCAGTGATGTTGACTATAAGCTGACCCTTAATTAGGTCCCAGTCCCACATGACCACGGTGCACACTGCACACTCCTCCCCCACGCCCACTGCGGCACTGCCACGATAGGCCCACCATGTCCACGGCCTTGCACAAGGGGGTGTTTAGTTCTTCCCTAAAAATTTTTCACCCATCATATCGGATGTTTGATACGTGTATGGAGTATTAAATATAGACGAAAAAATAACTAATTACACAGATTGCGATAAATTTGCGAGACAAATTTTTTAAGCCTAATTACTCGATGATTTGACAATGTCGTGCTATAGTAAACATGTGCTAATGACAGATTAATTAGGCTTAATAAATTCATCTCGCGGTTTCCAGGCGAGTTATGTAATTAGTTTTTTTATTAGTATCCGAACATCCCTTCCGACATCCCCTGAAACATCCGATGTGACACCCAAAATTTTTCACCCCAGAAACTAAACACCCTTAAGTAGCAAAAGGCCACACCAGCCACTCGACAAATTAAGCGAGAAATACACTATAGAAATATATTCCAAGGAAAAATATAACGAAGCTAATTTTGGATAGATGTGTTATGGTGCTGGTCCACTTTTTTCTATTAATAAGCTATTTTATTAAATTACATTGTAAAACTGATGTATATGTAAGACAAAGCTAGAACTATGCATATGTAATAATCGTAAAACGGGTGTAGAGATTTTCCTATTAGCAAAAAGAGAGAGAAAAAATCCTAAGGATTAATTGTTTCTCTCACTAGCAGTAGGCAGTAGCAGATGATGGCGTAGCTACCTGGTGCATTCACACGTGGTCGTGCTTGGGGTTGGGAATTGTGTGAACGTCTGTCCCCTGCTGGTCCCGGTCCCGATCCCCGGGGGCCTTCTTTGAATTCTTTTTTCCGTAGCACTTTTTTTTTTACTCCCTCCATCTAAAATTATAAGACGTTTGACTTTTTTATCTTAAGTTTGATCATTCGTCTTATTCAAAAAATTTGTGCAAACATAGTCAAATTTAAGTCATTCTTGAGGAACTTTTATTAATATACCAAGCCACGATAAAAGAATTGATATTTTGCACAAATTTTTGAATAAGACGAGTGGTCAAACTTGGTGTCAAAAAAAAGTCAAACGTCTTATAATTTGGGATGGAGGGAGTATTCGATAAGCTTTGTCCAATCATAGATTAAAAAGACTAAAAAGATTTGTCTCGATATTTACAGATAAACTGTGCAATTAATTAATTTATATCTACATTTAATGCTCTATATATGTGCCGGCATAAGCGATGTGATGGAAAATCTTAAAAACTTTTCGTATTTTGGTGCTAAACACGGCCTGGGAAGCGGTACGTAGGAGTATTCCGTACTTGTCGGTCGGTGGATGATCCTTGCTACGTGTACGTACTCCTGCTTGGAAAGAAATACGTTCCCTTAGACTGGACCCAGTGACTCGCTCGTAGCTGACCTGCATTTTGTGCATGCCCCGGCCCGTGCGTTGCTGTCGCCGCGTGCGTGCATGTTCTACAGCGGCACTACCACAGAAAAGGTCTATAGGAACGGTTTAATTTTTTTTAAGGGCGGCTCGGGATAAAGGCGCCCCTACAGTGGGCGTACTTGGACCCACGAGACCAGCCACCCTTATAAAATGACATAGTAGGGACGGCTGGTGGCCCCTGCAAATGGGTCGATTTATAGGGACGGCTCACTTACCAGCCGCTCCCAGTGTTGTGATTTGTAGGAGCGGTTCAATCATCAGCCGTCCCTACAAATGCTATAAGTACAAAAGGCTGCAGCCTCCTTCCTCCTCGGGTCACTCATTCTTACTCGAGAAAAAAAATGCTTAGGAGGCCTTAGGTACTTTCCAAAAATTTCTATACTAAGGGGGTGAAGGGTCGAGATGACGGACTAGAGGGGGGTGAATAGTCCTTTCTAAAAATAATCGCGTCGGCAAACCGAAATAAATGCGGAATTGAAACTATCGGTCTAGCCAAGACCCCCTCTATCTAAGTTCACAAGCACCTCACAAAGATCCTAATTATGTAACTAAGGTGCTTTCCTTAGCAAGAGCTCTCCTAAACAATTCTAGAGCAAGGTCACACAAACTTATACACTAGTACTTCAGTAAAGCCAGGGACTAGCAAGGCCACCTATGCTCACTAGCAATGCTCAATAGCAAGGCAACTAATGCCAAACTAGAGAGCGCAAATTACTTAGCTACACAAACTAAGCAATATGACTAACAAGGTTACACAAACTAAATTAGCCATGCAACGGGAGCTACTTCTATGCTACACAAGCAAGAAGGTAACTAGCTAACTACACAAGCAAACTAGTTACAAGAGCAACTACACAAGCACAAGTATATGAATGTAAATGCAAGCTTGTGAATTGAAACCAAACCACCGAGAAGATGTACACAATGTTGACACGGCGGTTTTTCACCGAGGTTCACTTGGTTGCCACCAAGCTAGTCCCCGTTGTGGCGATACACCCACTTGATAGATCACGAGCTAATTGACTATCAAGAGTCAAACTCTCAGCGGGTGCCGCACATCCACTCTCAAGATAGGGATCCTCCAAGCCACGGGCTTTACTAGAGTTGCTCTTCGCGATCCCCGCGGGGTGAGCACAATCCCCCTCACAAATCCTCCTCCGGAGCCACGCACAATCTCCACGCGTGCTTCAACGGAGTCGCAAGCCACCAAGCCGTCTAGGAGGTGGCAACCTCCAATAGTAACAAGCACCACCAGCTTGCAACTCGATCACCTAGTGCCACTCGATGCAATCCTCACGATGCAACGCACTAGAATCGCTATCTCACTCGATCGGATGATCACTATCAAGCTCAAGTGAGTTAGAGGGCTCCCAAGCACACCAACACAAGCCACCAAGGCCTAAGGGTGTTCAGCTACCGGCCATGGCCGGCCACAACATCTATTTATAGCTCCACAATGAAATAGAGCCGTTAGTCCCCTCACTGGGCAAGTTTCGGGTCGACCGGACACGCCGGTTGAACTGACTGGACGCGCAGGTCAGTAGCATGCTCCAACGGCTGTTTTCGCGCGTATAAACTTGCATTGACCGGACGTGCAGGTCACTAACGGGACCGGACGCGCAGGTCGCAGCGAAACAGCGAACAGAGAGGTTACAGCAAGCTCCCGACGCGACCGGACGTGTCCGGTCATCACTGACCGGACTCGCTGCAGCGTCTGGTCACTTTCGCCCGTGAAAAACACTGACCGGACGCGCTGACCGGACGCGCAGGTGCTGACCGGACGCGTCCGGTCATGAGTCCGGTTACAGACCACTCTTCGGTAAAACGGCGATATCTCTTAGCTCCAAACTCCGATTTCGATGATCTTGGACATTTTGAAAAGCTTACTCAGAGGGCTACACAACCCACTAAAACACTTGATCCAATTCATAATGGATCAAAGCAGTATTCTACTCCAAGAGCCATCCTAGTGTCCAGAGAACACCGAAAAACCTTTCTCTCTTCTCCAAGTTGATCAACACCAACTCCAACACCTTCTCCTTTGCAAATGTGACAACACCACCATGTGTAAAACACCATGTGCATGTGTGTTAGCATTTTCATAAATATTTTCAAAGGGTTAGGCACTCCACTTGCCTCGCCACTCGATCCTAGCACGTATGCTCAAGTGGCACTAGATGACCGATATGCAAACAAGTTTGCCCCTCTTGATAGTACGGCAATCTATCCTAAACCCGGTCATCAACTTCTCTACACACCTATGACCGGTGAAATGGAAATGCCCTAGGTTATACCTTTGCGTTGCGCATTCCACTCCATCTCCTCCGACATTGATGTACCCCATGCACCAACCATATCACAAATGATATGATCCACTTCATATCATCATATGACCTTGGTCCATCGATCTTGACCTCACTTGCTCTTCACTGTTGCGTCGGTCCATCGGCGCCAAGTCTTGCTCAAGCTTCACCGCCTCACGATCCATCGCTCAAAAGCCTCCGACTTGCCCTTCACACTTGCAACTGATCCGTCGAACCAAGCCTCATCTTGATCTTTGCCACCTTGGTGACACGACTTCATGTTATGTCTCATATGCAATGAGCTCCTTCATGGCACCATTACCTGTGGACTAATCCCTGTGTATCTTATATTAAACACAATTAGTCCACCTAAGGTTGTCACTCAATTACCAAAACCAAACAAGGACCTTTCAGGGGGGAGGTTTTGGTCTCAAATCCTTTGGTGGAGAGGTTGTAGAAGGTAAAAAAATTCTATTCCATACTTTAAAAAAAATTAATGGTTGGTTAGTGAGTAATTAGAGTTTTACTTTTCTCTCTCTTCTATGGTGCTTGAGCTACTTAGGAAGCAAATTAGATCCAAGTTTTGAATGTATTAGGGTAAATTAATTAGGTAGGGAAACAAGATCATACCCTTATTTGGTCCATGTTTCTTGATTTTAGTGAACAATTAGTTAGTTTTAAGGATGTTTCATGTGCATGTAGATCTAGGGTTTGGTTTTTTCATTAATTTCGTTTTTGTAAATTTATGTTTGATGAAATTGGACTAGGGTTTGCATGAAAGATATTGAGTAAAATATTAATTGTTGCTAATTGTTGTCTTTGAAATTGTTTATTGTAATCAACAAATATGTATTTTTAATTATTTATGGATAAATAGGCCATTAATTAATTATCCTCTACCATGGTGTGTTTGTATGCTTCATGTAATTATATTTGATTTATATTCATATATATCTGAAGTATATACAATTATTCTCAAGTAATTGTTAATTTGATTTATTTTTATATATATCTGAATAAGTAGTCATTTAATGTATTTTCTTTTATTGTTGTTGTAAAGATGGAGTACAAGAAGTCTTGGATGCATGGTTCGTTAAGGTTCAAGGCAGGTGAAAGGTCCTAATATGATTAGAGGGGAGGTGAATAGCCTATTTAAAAATTCTACAAAGCACCAAAGCAATTGATTAGTATGACAAAAGGCGTGATGTAATTTTGCTCTAACTCTACCAGGGTTGCAAACCACCTATCCAACAATGCTAGTTGCTATAATCACTAGGCACACAATTGGCTATGTCGCTACTCACTAAGAGCTCTCAAACTTGCTATACTAAAGAGCTCTATTAGATGAACTTAAACTACGAAGCAAGCTCTCAATTCTAGCTACACTAAAGAGCTTGCTACAACTAGTTTGCGGGAAAGCAAATGAGTGAGTAGATGATTATACCGTTACGTAGAGGAGTGAACCAATCACAATATGAACACTAATTCAATCACCGGGAGAATACCGCTGCAAAAGGCCATACCAGCAACTCGACAAAGCGAGAATTGCACTATAGAAATATGTTCCAAGGAGTAAAAATATAACAAAGCTAATTTTGGATGTGTTATGGTGCTGGTCCACTTTTTTCTATTATTAAGCTACTCCTATTTTATTAAATTACATTATAAAACTGATGTATGTAAGACAAAGCTAGAACTATTATGCATGTATTACTCGTAAAACGGGGGTAGAGGTTTTCCGATTAGCGAAAAGAGAGGGAAAAAAATCCTAGAGATGGCACAACACACTGCTTTGCTGGTGGTGGTAGAGAAACTGAGAAGAACAAGACAAGGGTGCATAGGGCAAGGCATCACTCCTACGTAGAGTAGTACGTACTTTGTTGCGGTCGGTGGGTGATCAGTGTACGTACTCCTACTTGGAAAGAAATGCGTTCCCTTGGACTGGACCTGGTGACTCGCTCGTAGCTAACCTGCATTTTGTGCATGCCCCGGCCCGTGCGCCGCTGCGGCCGCGTGCGTGCATGTCCGGCAGCGGGACACGTAATACGAATATGGATGCCACGTATGGGCGCACCATACGTTCCTCGAACACCTGTCGTACGTGTAGAATAGGTAGATAGTACATATCGCGGTCAGGGCCGGCTGATATTTTTTATAGTTACTTACAAATTTAAAAGCTATTATAAAAAACTTGACATATAGAAGCATGGCAGCTCCCCAGCCGATAGGTACACATAGCAGCTGGACGCCCAAAAAACTGGCATGAGCACTGATACATTCGTACGTATGCGAAGCTGCAGCGCATACGTACGCACGCTGCCGCCCTGCTGAGACTGGCCGCAGCGCGTCCGCTACGCTCCTCCTGCCGGATGCGGATAGCGGAACAGGGACCGCAGCGCTCTCCTCTATGCGCGCGCTATCCGAGCGCTGTCCGCTATTCCTAGCGGAGCGGAGGACGGCGGTAGCGTACCGCCCGCTGCTGTCTACCATTTGCATGCGTGTGGAGAGAGAAAAGAAGGGAAGAAAAAATAGAATATGACATGTAGACCCCATGTGCTGATAGTTGATATAGAGTATGAGATATAGAGTATGACAGGTGCAGGAGTCCTAGATATAGAGGAGAGAATATGGATGATCAGAATAGAATATTCTTTTTACAGGATGAATTTAGAGTACGAAGAGCGCAGATAGCCTGAGTCTCACTGCGGCGAGTCACTGGGCACGGCGGCGCTACGCCTACGCTAGTGTTGTGGCCACAGCAGTACCCACGCCACGCGCCCACGCCCTGCCCTGCCCCTGCCCCTGCCCCCACTACCGGAAACAGCATCTTTGCCGAGTGTCATATGCTTTGCCGAGTGCCAAATATTGGGCACTCGGCAAAGAGACTCTTTGCCGAGTGCCACTCTCGGCAAAGATTTACACTCGGCAAAGATCGCTTTGCCGAGTGCCAGACACTCGGCAAAGAAATACACTCGGCAAAGAAATTCTTTGCCGAGTGTCCAGCTCTCGGCAAAGATTTACACTCGGCAAAGACGTACGCACAGACGGTGAGCCCGAACGGTGATCCTTTGCCGAGTGCCTGCTGTTAGTCACTCGGCAAAGTTTTTTTATTACTTTGCCGAGTGCAAGAAGTCTGACACTCGACAAAGAATTTCTTTGCCGAGTGTCAGAATCTTGGCACTCGGCAAAGAATTTAATTTTTTTTCTTTTTACACCCAAATTTTTTGTGAAGCCCTACTATAGTATTAGGAGCTATATTTTAAAATTTGGTACATTTTTTATGTTTTTTGCTGCACTTAGTTAATTTGTATCATTTACTTGAATTTTTTCGTAAAAAGCAAATTTGAACTGTAGGTGCATGGAATAATGGAATTTAGCCATTCAAAAAATTATATTCATGCTTTTGAGTGTATTATGAGGCGCTATCTAGGAACACACCCGAAATTTTAAACATCATGTTCACGAAACATGGGCACCGACTTGCGGGCGATTTGTTTTTAAATTCTATTAAATACAAACGAAGTCCGAAAATCATAAAAATTACCGAGATGTCATGATATCGCATGTAGAGGCTATGATAAAAAATTAAGAATGTTTTGAGGAAGTTGTGGCGTACGTTGCTTGAAACCCAGACAAACCACATGTGATATTGTGATAACACATGTGGAGATGTCTGGGTTTCAAGCAACGTACGTCACAACTTCCTCGAAACATTCTTAATTTTTTATCATAACATCTACATGCGATATCATGACATCTTGGCAATTTTTGTGATTTTCGGACTTCGTTTGTATTTAATAGAATTTAAAAACAAATCGCCCGCAAGTCGGTGCCCATGTTTCGTGAATATGATGTTCGAAATTTCGGGTGTATTCCTAGATAGCGCCTCATAATACACTCAAAAGCATGAATATTATTTTTTGAATGGCTAAATTTCATTATTCCATGCACCTGCAGTTAAAATTTGCTTTTTACGAAAAAATTCAAGTAAATGATACAAATTAACTAAGTGCAGCAAAAAACATAAAAAATATATCAAAATTTAAAATGTAGCTCCTAATATTATATTAGGGCTGTAAAAAAATTTGGGTGCAAAAAAAAAATCTTTGCCGAGTGCCAGCAGTCTGGCACTCGGCAAAGAAGTTCTTTGCCGAGTGCCAGCATCCTAGCACTCGGCAAAGATATTTTAAAGAAAAAAAAATCAAAAAATCTGAGAAATTTTAAAATTTTTTTGGCAAAAAAAATCTTTGCCGAGTGCCAGCGATCTGGCACTCGGCAAAGAAATTTTAAAAAAAATCTGCGAAATTTTAAATTTTTTTTGGCAAAAAAAATCTTTGCCGAGTGCCGGCGATCTGGCACTCGGCAAAGAAATTTTTAAAAAAATCTGCGAAATTTAAAAAAAAAATTGGCAAAAAAAATCTTTGCCGAGTGCCGGCGATCTGGCACTCGGCGAAGAAATTTTTTAAAAAAATCTGCGAAATTTTAAAAAAAAATTTGCAAAAAAATCTTTGCCGAGTGCCGGCGATCTGGCACTCGGCAAAGAAATTTTTTTTAAAAAAAAAATAAAATCTTTGCCGAGTGCCGGCGATCTGGCGCTCGGCAAAGAAAATTTTTTTTAAAAATAAAATCTTTGCCGAGTGCCGAATCGCGGGCACTCGGTAAAGCATGTTTTTATAGTGTTCGGCCGGCCGCCCGAACACTCCGCTGCCCACCCGCCCGAACACTCCGCTGCCCACGACTGCGCGCCGGGCCGGCCGCCGCTCGCCGCACGCCGCGCCGCCCCGCGCCGGCCGCGCTGTTTCTTTTAGCCCTGATGGAAAGAGTTTGGCGAGCGGTTCTGGTGACACCACTGTTCGCTTTTGGGACCTGAGTACGCAGACTCCATTGTTCACATGCAAAGGTGGAATGCTCAGTACCCTATCCTTGTTTATTAATGATTTACTGCAATGCTGCCCGTTCCTTAAATTCTGGTTCTTGGGTAGGTTGCATACATCCATGGTGGCAAAATTGAGTTTTCTAGAAGTCTAAATCTTCTAAGCTTCTCTCTCCTGTTTTACTTGGTTTCCAGCGCTCACAACTTGTGTTCCTGGCCAAATGAATGCATTGCCGTTCATATAGGTTGGTTATTCATCTAGGAGCTTCCGCATGCAACAGCGTTAGCATCTGTTTACACGGGAAAACCGACAGACACTGGTGCATTAAAGGGAGCACGCGATTAAATGAAAATTGGCATGCCTGGAGTCCTCCTTGGTCACCGTGCTCGAGGCTTATATGTTTTAGACCTTTGGATGGAGACCCTATCTTCTATATGCAATCTCTTTTGCAGCACACTTTAAGCTTTTGCTAGTAAAAGCCTGCCAGTTTCTACCGTGACACTATTGTCGAGTTTGTCTTTCTTGTCTGTTCTTTCTTTGCTGCACTCTATAACTTATGAGACTTTTGATAGTTGCAGTGCACTGCGCTTCTCCTATGTTGTTTCTAACCCTTCATATTTCAGGACACAAAAATTGGGTTCTCTGCATTGCGTGGTCACCTGATGGAAAACAACTTGTTAGTGGAAGCAAGTCGGGAGAACTTATATTATGGGACCCAAAAACTGGAAACCAATTGGGCACTCCACTTATGGTACAATCATGCATTGCTTAGTTTTTTAGTCCTAGGCCTGCTGAACAATGATTTTATAATTATGGCAGCCTTTCTTTTCTGTGTTATGGCTAGACTGTCCTGTGTATATATTCCCAAGCATGCATCTGTATAACCCACAATTCGAAATAGATGATAATTACTACCACAAACTTTATTCTTTCTTAGTAGGTTAAATGTGTCCATATCATACTTTGCATCTTTCAGATGTTTCTGTTTCCAATGTCCACCACTCATTTAGTGTGCCTTGTGTTGCAAAATAGGGACACAGGAAATGGATTACTGCTGTATCATGGGAGCCAGTTCATTTACAGTCTCCATGCCGCCGCTTTGTAAGTGCAAGCAAGGATGGTGATGCTCGCATTTGGGACGTCACCACAAGGAAATGTGTTATTTCCCTTACAGGTCACACTAGTTCAGTGACTTGTGTCAAATGGGGTGGAGATGGTTTGATTTATACTGGGTAAGACATAAATTATTGGTCCTTTCCTTTTTTTTTTGGAAAAAATATTATAGCTTTGGCCTCTTGTATTCTGCACTTATTCATTTACTACCGTAGGAAATATGAGTGCTCTTGAATAATTGATGTTTACTAACAAATCCAGTGATTCCATCATGGTTCAATACTGTATACTATATACAAGTTGAATTATCTGTCAACCAGAAATAAAAGGCTCGTTCACTTACATATGTTTTCTCCTTTTTTAAAAAATTTTGTGCTCCTTGATACTTGAATTTTATTCAACCCAGATGTCTACAGTCATTACAAACGACGCACAATAAGAAACCTTGCTCTTATGTTTTTTTAAACTTGAAGTTATTTTTTTCCATATATCAGTCTGAACACAATTCTTCTTTCACTGTAGTTCTCAAGATTGTTTAATCAAAGTATGGAAAACTTCTCAGGGAAAGTTGGTCAAAACATTGAAGGTGTGCATCAATCCACAAAATATTTGCATACTTATGCTCTGATGCTCATGTGCCTGGATACTTGATTATTGTTTTGTTTAACTTAAGAGTTTATAATTGTACTTTACTTAATCGTATTCTGAAGTTTTATCTCACTATAAAATCATTGGTGTTTTCATTTCATTTTCTAAAGGTAATTGTTCTTGCATATTCAGGGTCACGGGCACTGGGTGAATTCGCTTGCCTTGAGCACGGAATATGTTCTCCGTACTGGAGCATATGACCACCACTACTGGAAAACTGAGATTTGCCTAGTGTTTAATGGTTTGCCTAGTGCCAACCGTCGGACACTAGGCAAAGATCTTGTTTGCCGAGTGTTAAACCCCGGAGCACTCGGCAAAATAAAGGCACTAGGCAAAATAACGATTTGCCGAGTGTCGACACTAGGCAAAGAAATCCACTCGGTAAATGACCATTTTGCCTAGTGTCAATACTAGGCATACAATCACACTCGGCAAAGGCTGCCGGAGGGCAACCGCCGTTACCGTTTTGCCGAGTGTCTTCCGTTAACACTCGGCAAAATTAGAACTTTGCCTAGTGTCTCCGGACGACACTAGGCAAACTGGACAGTTTGCCTAGTGTCTTACAGAGACACAAGGCAAAATATTTTTTCTTTTTTTTGATTTTAGCTTCCAATTTTTTTCTGTAGCTTTCCTACTATACCTTGACCAACATGTTGAAAGTTGGCACAATTTTATGAAATTTTGCTATATTTCTTTAGTTTATTTAATTTCTTTGAATTTTTTTGACAAATGCAAATTTGAACTGCAAGTGTGACGAATAATGGCAATTCATGAATGCAAAAATGATATTCATGTTAGTAAGTGTTAGTTGAGGCCGTATCCAGAAACAGACCAAAAATTTCACACATCTTCACGTCGAGACATGACCACGAACTTGCGAGCAAATAGTTTTTAAATTCTATTAAATGAAAACGGAATCTAAAATTCATGAAACTTGTCGACAAGTCAAGATATCGCATGCGGGTGCCATGATAAAAATTTAAAAAAATTTCGAGCACATCGTCACGTATGATGCTTAGAAACCCTAACATCTCCACATGTGATCATGTGGAGATGTGTGGAGATGTTAGGGTTTCTAAGCATCATACGTGACGATGTGCTCGAAATCTTTTTAAATTTTTATCATGGCACCCGCATGCGATATCTTGACTTTTCGACAAGTTTCATGAATTTCAGACTCCGTTTTCATTTCATAGAATTTAAAAACTATTTGCTCGCAAGTTCGTGGTCATGTCTCGACGTGAAGATGTGTGAAATTTTTGGTCTGTTTCTGGATACGGCCTCAACTAACACTTACTAACATGAATATCATTTTTGCATTCATGAATTGCCATTATTCGACATACTTGCAGTTCAAATTTGCATTTGTCGAAAAAATTCAAAGAAATTAAATAAACTAAAGAAATATAGCAAAATTTCATAAAATTGTGCCAACTTTCAACATGTAGTCTCATTTTATGTAGGGAGGCTCGATAAAAAGTTTGAAGACCAAAATTGAAAAAAAATAAATAAGTTTGCCTAGTGTGCCAGCTAGACACTAGGCAAACTGGCCTCTTTGCCTAGTGTCTCATGGAAGACACTAGGCAAACTTATTTTTTTTATAGTGTTTGCCTAGTGTTGGGTTATCGACACTCGGCAAAGTTAATTTTCAGTTTACAAATAAATTTTGCAGCTGATTTTTTTTTTGCCTAGTGTTAGATCGTGGACACTAGGCAAAGCCGGATATTCAACACTTAAGGGCAACTCCAACCGGCCTCCTATCTGCACTCCTATCTCATTTTTGAGGGATGAAACTCAGAATCATGTCTCCAACCGATCTCTCATCCCAGCCCCGATGGATGAGGATCTCCTATTTCTCTCTCCTCATCTCCTAGATGTGGGGGACTCTCATCCGATCCCTCATCCGCCTGTGAGACCAACGGCCTGGTTCCATGCCGTCGCGGAGTTTTCCGTCCAGGTACGCGCGGCCTCTTCCTTCTTCGCGTGGCCTTCGTCCCTGCTCGCGTTCGCTAGGGGTGACCTGTCGTTGTCGAGAGAGTGAGGGAGAAGAACTGCGCGTTGTGGATCTGGCCGCACCGGCCACGCTCCAATCTCCCGCACACGCGCTCGTTCCGCGGAGCCCCCATCTTGCCGCTGCCGCACCTGTATGCGCGGCCGCTGCTGCTCCAAACCAGCCCTGCAAGCTTTGGCATTATTTAATCAAGTTTTGCCGCTGCTCCCGAGACAGCAGATGGAGTGTTGTGATGGAGCTGAGAGTGGCGTGAGGGGAGAAAAAAGAATATCATTATTTAATTAAGTTTTGGCTTGTGCTTGATTTGTTAACAAATATCCATTCCAATTCCAGTAATACTAACACGGTTTAAATATAAAATGCTGGACTTGGTAATTAGAAGTTATGTATAAAATATAGGTGAGAGAAATTAGGGAGTTTGAAATGAGAGTTCGGTTGGAGTGCAGAGAGAAGTACAGTCTCTTTATTGTAGGTTTACAAAGTAAGTACAGTGAAGGTTCCTTTTGTATGATTTTGGCAAGCTCATGAATAGAAACCGACCTGACATTGTTCCTGCTGTACATAAAAGCATTCTTCAATAACAATATGCCCTGCAGTACTCCTAGAACTTTTTATTTTTAATACATTTTCTAGTATTTCTGTAACTGTTATTATATATTCCTGCAGTCATAAATTCTGAGTTCCTGCCTTGTGTGTTCCCTTTCGATCAGTTTAAAATACTAAACTTTTCTCAATAGGTTTAGCTTACTAAATATTTCAGAGGCTGCCATTTATTTATGAGTAATTCAGTTCCTATAATTTCTTTGATGGTTTATGTTAGAAGAAAGGACAAGTATTTCTTCTTTGCTATAAACGACAACTGAGTTTTTCTAAACTAAAACAGAAAGCCCATCTATTACTGTGCTAGTAGCAGGAGTTCATATTGAAAGGTCATTTGCTTTGTGAGGGTGACAAGTATGAATTCCCTAATTTTTCTGTCCTAGATTGGATTGATACATGCTAGTTTGCTGCTGCTATTACTGTCTTATCTAACCAATTACATCCAGAGTTTTGAGTGAGTATTATAGGTTCTAACCTCCTGTTTGCTAAACAAGAAGTTTGATAATTTTAAAAGCATGCTGGGCATTTTTTATAGTATAGTAGGTAGTAACAGTAGCATATATTTTTGAGCAGGCATCCAGAAAAGCAAGGGTGGAAATTGAGATTTCAGAAAACTCAAAGTTTGCTGGTTTCTACTTCAACTGGTATGTCTCTTTTTGCCACCATAATTCAAAGCTGATTCTCCCTTGGCAAATCATGTATTTCTCTAGCTGCATTGACTATGACAATGTATCTTCCGTGTATGGGTGAGTTACATTTATTTCTGTTTTTGATGAAATAGCAGGCAGACTATTGAATAGATGCGTAAGATTTCTTTACAGGAATTAATAGTTTTTTGTGTTGTAATTAACAAATCAGTAGTGTTACATTGTCTTGTCTTTGCAGTGCTATCTATTAAGTTCTCTGAATCACCATTTGATTGAACGTTTCTTTTTCATGGTTTTCAGGAAGGGCTGTAGGGCAGTGCAAATAAGAATTGGTGGGTAAACAATATTGGAGAAGTGCTGGAGGCCCAACGACAGAGGATAGAGGAGCTGGTGGGGTTCGTGTCCACTCTTGGTGCCGCTATGGGGCGGACCATGCCAGCTAGCCTAGTCTTGCCACTTCCTCAAGCAGCTACTCCTGTGAGTACCAATATATTACTTATTATGTTCCAACCTGACATAGGGCACACTAGAAAAAATATGCAATCTCAAACATACAATATTGTGTTGGTGGTGACGGCGGTTGTTGTTGTGGTGTGGTGGTGGCAGTTGTGGTGTTCGGGTGGTGGTGGTGTTGGTGGCGGTGTATTGATATGTATGTTCTTGACGGTCATCGTGCCGTTTGTTTTCTTGCAGGGTTTGGAAACCTCTCCGTGCAGGGGAGGTTCTGCCGAAATTTTTTATTGATGGTATCCTTTTCATTTTTTTCAGCATCAATCGGGCGTGGCATCGAATCAAATTGGAGGGTCGCCGGCTTCACAGATTGGAGCGTCGCCGGCACCACAGCTTGAGCCGAATCAAGTGGAAGGGTCGCCGGCTTCACAGATTGCAGCGTCACCGGCACCACAGCTTGAGCCGAATCAAGTGGAAGGGTCGCCTGGAGCATCAAACCACGGGCCTCTTCACCCTTGACAATCGTCGTGATCAGCTTGTTGTGAACTTTGTTAAGAAATTTGGTTGTGCACTTATGAACTTGTGAACTTGTGGCACATTTGGACTTTTGGTATGAACATGTGATATATGTGAACATGTGGTTCTTATTTATGATTCATGTGATATATTTGTGGTGTTTGAATATGATTTATATTTGTGTCGCAAATGGAATAATCAAAAAAAAAATTCAGCTTCTGGTTACTTTGCCTAGTGTCAGGGGTCTGACACTAGGCAAAGGGGCCACACGTGGCACCCCTAGGAACAGACTTTGCCTAGTGTCAGGAAACTGACACTAGGCAAAGTAGGCAGTTTGCCTAGTGTCGGAGGTCTGACACTAGGCAAAGCTTGGCATATTTGCCTAGTGTAGGTGGCATGACACTAGGCAAAGCTTGACATGTTTGCCTAGTGTCGGACATCTGGCACTAGGCAAACCTTGCATACTTTGCCGAGTGTCAGACCTCCGACACTAGGCAAAACGTCCGTTACGATTTCCATCGTCAGTGGAATACTTTTGCCGAGTGGTGTCCTTGACACTAGGCAAACACTTTGCCGAGTGTCCGAGGTTTGACACTCGGCAAAGTGCTCTTTGCCTAGTCCGCCTCTGCCGACCCTTGTTTGCCTAGTGTGACACTAGGCAAACTGTTTGCCTAGTGTTTCTGGGCCTTTGCCTAGTGCCTGCGGCACTAGGCAAATCGCGCGATTCCAGTAGTGCACACTGGCAAAACATTTTCGACTGCAGAGGAAATGAAAGAGGTATATTGATGGCACTTGGCCTAGTGCTTGTATTTCCTTTATTTTGTTGCCTATCCTAATAGCAAATTAGTTTTGGCTCAAGATTACATATAATATATGTCACCATTTTTTTATGAATATTGTCTTTTTGGAATATTTTTCCTCCTCACTTGACAACCTTTTGTATTTAGGCTGCTCTTGCGAGATACAAGAAGATGAGGGGTACTGCTCCAGAGAGACTAGTTTCTGGTTCTGATGATTTTACAATGTTTCTTTGGGAACCAACAATTAGCAAACAACCTAAAGCTCGCATGACTGGTCATCAGAAGGTATAGCGTCTCTCGTCTCATTGCCTTCAGACAACATTGTTTTTTTGAAATTTCCAGACAACATTCGTGTATTAGTATACATGTTTCCGCTGGTACATGTATTTATTTATAACCTTTGTTGTCTTAATGTGTATAGTTTACAGAATCGTTAATGTTTATTTTCCTACTAGTTTGGCAGTTAATGCGTATGATGTATCTCCACATTCAGTTCACAGTAGTATTTGAAATAATTATGGCTTTGTACTCAGTTGTCCATAAAGTATCGGATTGCTTGATCAAGTTTTTTTTCTTAGGTTGTGTAAGTAATTGTAGTTAATTGTTTGTTTATATGCAATTGTAAGTGATCATTTTGTTCGTTTCTTTTTGCAGCTTGTAAACCATGTTTACTTTTCCCCTGATGGGCAATGGTTCGCAAGTGCATCCTTTGATAAATCTGTCAAGTTGTGGAACGGTATTACAGGTAAATTTGTTGCAGCTTTCAGAGGGCACGTTGCAGATGTCTACCAGATCAGGTGAGTTTTTTTCAATGAAAAGAATAATTCCCTAGATTTCAGACATTCCAATGCTTGACAGCGTTATTTCTCTGTAGCTGGTCTGCCGACAGTAGGCTTCTACTTAGTGGAAGCCAGAAAAGAGGGCACTCGGCAAAGAATTTTTTTTAAATTTTTTTTTTGCTTTGCCGAGTGTTAAGCAGAAGACACTCGGCAAAGAATTTCAAAAAAAAAAACTATTTTCTTTGCCGAGTGCCAGCCATAGGGCACTCGGCAAAGAACTTTCAAAAAAAATATTTTTCTTTGCCGAGTGTAGCACTCGGCACAAAATTTTTTTAATTTTTTTTTCTTTGCCGAGTGCCAGCAATAGGGCACTCGGCAAAGAATTTTCAAAAAAAATATTTTTCTTTGCCGAGTGTAGCACTCGGCACAGAATTTTTTTAATTTTTTTTCTTTGCCGAGTGCCAGCCATAGGGCACTCGGCAAAGAATTTTGAAAAAAAAAATTTCTTTGCCGAGTGTGGCGCTTGGCAGAAATTTTTTTTTAAAAAAAAAATTCTTTGCCGAGTGCCCTCGGCGGGCACTCGGCAAAGAATTTTTTTAAAAAAAATCTTTGCCGAGTGCCAGCCATCGGACACTCGGCAAAGAATTTTTTTTAATTTTTTTTTCTTTGCCGAGTGCTGGGCTGTGGGACACTCGGCAAAGAAATTTTTTTTTAAAAAAAATCTTTGCCGAGTGCCCACCTGTGGGACACTCGGCAAAGCACCCGTTAACGTTATCTCCCCCGTCACGACAACTTTTCTTTGCCGAGTGCTGTCGTGGCACTCGGCAAAACCTTTGCCGAGTGCCCGACAAAAAACACTCGGCAAAGAGGTCTTTGCCGACGAATTTTTTGCCGTGTACTCTTTGCCGAGTGCGGCCCTAGGCAAAGTCTTTGCCGAGTGTATTTATGGCTTTGCCGAGTATCCTGGACACTCGGCAAAGCGCCTGATTCCTGTAGTGCCCTGCCCCTACCCACGAGGACACCACGACAAGGAACGACGGGACGGGATGTGGTATAGCACCGACACCGAGGCAGCAATAATAAATGAGAACCAAACAACGACAGAAATAAAAAAAGTATTATTTTATAACATTAGTGTTTTTTATGATTCTAGCATGTACGAGAGCACGGATTTATAGATTAGTCTTAATTAATTATCTAGCCTTCTTGTGATGTTGACCACTATTGACCTGTTTGCACGACCCAAACGTTTTGGTTTGAAGAATCGGCACCAAATTAACGCATCTGCCTCAAAACGTTTCTCCCTCGGAACGTTTCTATCGATTCTGACTTTGTAGCCTGCGTGAGCCAAACGTCCTTGGGCTGGTTTAGTTGGTTTCTGTTTCTCCTCTCTCACATGCACTAGCAATAGATTTCTTTTGTACTTATCCTTTTTTAAAAAATGGGGTGCATTTAGGTGGTTATTAGCCCACAAAAAAGATCAAAATTTTTTTGAAGCATATTTTTTTAAAAAAAGATTTTATGTGTGGGGATTGATTGCTTCAAAAAATTTATTAGGGATAAGTTATATTGATGATATGCAAAAGCAAATTTCCCAATAATCCAAAAATTACCATCTTATCAGAGAGGTTGTGTTTGGGTGCTCCGGGAGATGCTCTAAAGTATACCAACACAGCCAAAAAAATTAGATAGCTATCCAAGGTTCAAAAAATAAATAGTAAAACATTATTGCACCCTTCCTTTCCTCCATTGGCCATTATTGCACGTTCTACTGCGTCGCACAGGAGGCACGAGAGTGTGGTTCGGACCGCGCACAAGAAACAGGAAACCAGGAGCTGCCTGGCTTTTGCAGTTCCTGTCGGTCCCTCAACTACCGATAGGGGAGCTGTCGGCAGCTCACCAGCCGATAGGCAGCCGACCCCCGCAACAAACAAGAAGCAGGTACCTGTCGGTCCCTCAACTGCCCATACGGGGTCACCTTGCTGCTGCTGCTTCTTGCTTCCATATATGTCTTCTACTGTTGTTGAAGGGACGGCAAGCTGTTTAAATCGTGGGGTCTTTTTTCATAGGTGCCTGCTTAGTGCTTACTCCTTATTCCTTTGACATCTGTATGTATCCTGGTTTTTTTCTGGAAATTTTTAAGTTGTTTTCGTAGGTCCTCCCCTACTTTGTAATGTTGATATTTGTTTTATTATTTAAAGGGTGCAGACGAAAATCTAAATTAGTTCGTTATAGGTATTCATTTGACTGCTATATATTAAAAGGAAAAATATCATAATTTATTTCCTTTTTTTGCAATTTTAACTCTATGCTTAGTTTAGTGTTGAGACAAAAAAAAATATGCAACAATTGAACAAGAAGACGGAGATGGCTGGCTGGCTGGCTGAGATGATGAGAGCAAACTCGATGCAGCACCGTCAAGCGTCTCTGCGTCCGCATCTTTAATTTTTTCTTCAGTTTTTTTTGGGGTCATTTAGATGTTTTTTTCTTTTATGTTCCCACGGTCTTTTGGAAATCATGTGAATTGTTTGCTGCAGTCTATATTACAAAAATCAAATATTGATTTTATATTTTTTCATCTATATCCATAGGTTTTTTTTACATGGCACCTTTGTGTATCTCCAATATACATTTAGTTGAAACATTTACTTAAACTATGATAGTTTTAGCTGCAGTCTATATTTTGATGACATTAACCTAAATTTTGATTCTTTCCCCCAAATTTCAAGCTTATTAATTCCTCATATATTATTTGCAATGGTGATTACAGTCTACAGCTTTGATGGCAAAATGTTTTAGATAGTTTAAGAATTTGTATAAACTCTTATTACATCCCTTTATGTGATATCATGAAAATCTATACTTTAACTTTACCTTTGGATCTAGTTGTTGTAATATATTGTACATGTATTAACTTGAAATTCTAATGCTTATTGTATCGTTTATTCAAAATTTTCATGTTTTATTTTATTAAAAGAATATTCCAGGTCCTAGGCTACCGTCGACCCACGTCTTGGCATCTTCTGCAAGATCCTCAAGTCATGACAGTTACCCATCGGCAGTGCTATGAAGAACTCTCTTTCTAGGATGAGCTTCAGTGCTACTTCACAACTATGCTCAACAGATTAGGTCAGTGAACAAAACCAAACCTACTAATTAATAGCACAATTAGCTCAGGAGCAAGCATGATTTTCATGATATCGCATGTCGGTGGCCATTTTTGTGATTTTCGGACTTCGTTTGTATTTAATAGAATTTAAAAACAAATCGCCCACAAGTCGGTGGCCATGTTTCGTGAACACGATGTTCGAAATTTCGGGTGTGTTCCTAGATAGCACCTCATAATACACTCAAAAGCATGAATATCATTTTTTGAATGGCTAAAATCCATTATTCTATGCACCAGCAGTTCAAATTTATTTTTTACGAAAAAATTCAAGTAAATGATACAAATTAACTAAATGCAGCAAAAAAACATAAAAAACATACTAAATTTTAAAATCTAGCTCCTAATACTGTTGTAGGGCTGCAAAAAAAAATTTAGGTGCAAAAAGAAAAAAAATTTAAATTCTTTGCCGAGTGCCAGGCTCCTGGCACTTGGTAAAGAAATTCTTTGCCGAGTGTCAGATACCTGACACTCGGCAAAGAAATTAAAAAATAAATAAAATGCTGAAATTTCTTTGCCGAGTGCCAGATCGTGGGCACTCGGCAAAGAAATTAAAAAAAATAAAATGCTGAAACTCGGCAAAGTATTTATTTTTTAAAAAAATAAAAGGCTTTGCCGAGTGCCAGATCGCGAGCACTCGGCAAAGAAATTTTTTTAAAAAATAAATAAAAGGCTTTGCCGAGTGCTAGATCGCCGGCACTCGGCAAAGCAATTTTTTTTAAAAAAAATTAAAAACTTTGCCGAGTGCCAGATCGCGGGCGCTCAGCAAAGCATTTTTTTAAAAAAAATAAAGGCTTTGCCGAGTGCCAGATCTCCGGCACTCGGCAAAGCAATTTTTTAAAAAAAGATTAAATATTTGACGAGTGCCGGATCGCGGGCACTCGGCAAAGCATGCAAAATAAATACCTCCACCGTGCAGATAGCCGCTCACCCGCGCCGCCCACAGGCCCGTGCCCGCGCCGCTCGCCCACGCCCGCGCCGCCGCGCGCCCACCACGCAGTCGTGCCGCCGCACCGCCGCACCGCTCGCCCTGCGCGCTCGCGTCGCCGACGAGCACACACTAGGTTCGCCCATTCCTTTTCTATGCAATTCGTGCAGTGCGTGAAGTAGTCGTTTCAGTAGTAATTGTTGTTGTATGTGTTATCGTTGTATGTGGTTTTCGGATATCGAGCCATTGTATGTGGATGTCGGCCATCAAGCCGTTGTATGTGGATGTCGGCCATCGAGCTGTCATATGTGAATGTCGACCATCGTGCCGTTGTTTTTTTGCAGGTATTCAAAACCTCCTCGTGTAGGGGAGGTTCTGCCGAAATTTTTAATTGACAGTATTATTTTTCTTTCTTTTTTTGCAGAGAAGAGCCCGTCAAAGCGGAGCCGGAGTACGCCGATCGTCTTTCTCGGTGTTGCGGGTCTGCCTGCACAGCGTCGCCTCGCCACGGCACCGACTCGCCACGGCTCCGCTAGCTTGACTCCACCGGCACCCTAGGTATAACCGCTTTCCTTATCATAGTCGTAGCTCGTGCAACTTAGTTAGGCGTCTCCCGTTCGAAAGAGATACGGTTATTGGTATGCAGATCTTTGCATATCTATGACCGTATCTATTTCGGATTGTCCACGTATTTTAGACAGCCCGCGGATGCGTAGATGAGTTAGTTTCCTTGGTCTGCTCCGATTCGAGACAGAGTTTTGGAGTCATTTCCCTGTTGTTCTTCAGATACACACTCTCTCTGCTAGGATGTGTATCGGGAGAACAGCGGGGAGGTGCTGCCGAAATTCTGTCTCGGATAGGAGTAGAGCATGGAAACTAACCTCATCTACGCATCCGCGGGTGGGATTAGGACCTATCCTCACCTATTAGATAGTACGAACGACATGTAGCTGCAATTGATGGTTACTTTGCTCGCTGGTATATATGTTAGAGGATGGATGACCATGAGTGGATGTACACCGGCCACTCAAGTCAGAGTGATTTCATCACTGAATGGATGATGAAGACCAATGATTTCTTAGAACTAGCATTTGGCGAGTCTGCTAAAGGAGTGTTTCAGTTTTGTGTCCCTGCAAGAGATGTGCAAATAGAAAAAGGAAAAACAAGGTGGATATGGGTAAACATCTTTTGAAGAATGAATTTACGCCGGACTACACTCGGTGGGTCCACCATGGTGAAGCCCATCGTTTGAGAGAGGAGGTGGTGAGACCCCGCGTCGAGGATTTTGATCCTGCTGCCGGGGTAGCAGACATGTTAGATGACTTTCATGAAGGATAGTACACTAAAGGACGTACGGAGGAGATGAAGGCAACTGCAAAGTCGTTCTATGACATGATGTCTTCAGCACAGAAACCCCTTCACGACCAGACAATAGTTTCTCAACTGGATGCCATTAGACGTTTAATGGGGTTCAAGTTTGAGTGTAGCATGAGTCGAGAACACTTCGATGATATGTTGACCGTGATTGACAGCCTGCTTTCGGACGGCCACATTATGCCAAAGAGCATGTACAAGTCACAGAAACTCTTTCGTGCACTTAAGATGTCGTATGATCGGATACATGTTTGTCTGAAGGGGTGCGTCCTATTTAGGAAAGAACACAAGGATGCAAATTACTGTCCAAAGTGTAATCATCCAGGTACCTTGAGGTAGACTCTGATGATGGCCAGAAGAGGCAGCTTACGATCCCTGTGAAGATCCTACGGTACCTCCCTGTGAAGCGGTGGCGGCTTGTCGTGGCGACGAGGTGCTGGTGACTGGTGGTGACGCAACTCCCGTCGGCGAGGCAGACCCAGCTGCTCCTAGTGTGCTGGTGTGGTGCGGGTGCTGCGGCTAACTGTGGGTCCAAGCTGGCAGTGGCTTCGCTCCTCTGCGCGTGCGATGGGAACGAGTGGCTGCTGCTGCGAGGCGGGTCCCGGCTAGCGGCGAGGGGCACGGGCAGCGTGGCCGCTGCTGGCACTGCCGCATGCCTCATGGGCCAAGGCCCATTGACTGGCGTGTGTGCAGGCTCGGTTGGGAGAGAAGCGAGAGGGCGCTGCGGGCTGGGCTGAACCGGAGGATGGAGGTGGACTTGGGCTGTGTCACTCGGCGAAAAAAAGGGCCAAGGGACGAGCTGGGCTGCCCGCTGGCTGGGCCAGATTGGGTCTGTGTTTAAGAAAAGGTTTTTTTTTCCTACAGAGAGGCAGGGCTGGGCCAGATTAGGAGAGAGGGTTTACCTCCGAGCCCAACCAAAAGAAGAACCAAATCATACATGCATGACGATAAACTATATGGACGCACCAAGCTGCCTCTCACAACTCTCTCGCCCGTTCTTTCCCCTCTCTACAGTGCTCAGAGGCGAACAGCGGGTGATTTCTCGATCCCAGCCTTTTCCTCACCGGATCTCTCGCCTCTATCGGCGTCTCCGGTGTCACGAGGTGAGGGATTTGTTGAGGGCAGGTGTGGTTGTCTATTACTACTAATTATATGTTATAGTTTGAGTAGTTTAGGGTTACCTTCGGTGGCATCCATGTGACGCCATCCGAGGTCTTCGATCCTCCATGGCGGTGCTGATGATGGCGGCCATGGCTCCCTCATCGCTGCAGCTTGGAGGTTAATAAGGTGTGAGCTTGGCGGATCTAGAGTCCTGGTGGGTGCTCTAGATCTCGTCGGGTTATCCTAGCCCTCATCGATGCAGCCTGGAGGTTAATAAGGTGTGAGCTTGGCGGATCTGGAGATCTGGCCATCTGGCTCAGCCTGGACGTTCAACGATTACAAAGCATGTCGGCGTTTCCGATGTGCTACACTTGGTGGCACTGAAAACCTCTAATGTTCCTTCATTGGGAAGGTGGTCGGCTTCAAGGCTCCTGCTCTGACCGTCGGTGACAAGGACGACCGGGAGAATCTTGCAACGACTTGGATGTAATTTTCCTTTATTTCGAGGATATCTTTGTAAGATTTGAGATGTAACCTATCAGAAATATATGTGAAATATAAACCCGGTTTCTCAAAAAAAAACTATATGGACGCATGAAGTTATTTGTATACTCAATTTGAAGCAGATGAGTGAGATTAGGGTTTGTGTTTTAGAAAGAAATAATAAATTGTGTATGAGATTGCATGTCGAATTTGAGTGCCGCTTGAATTCAACCAAGGTTTTAATTTATCTGGAAAACATTTTATTTGAAAACATCACTGGTCATGTTGTTGACTTGGTCAACTTCATGACAAGTGGGTGGTTGCAAAAAAGTTTTAGAGTTCAAATTTCGAAATTAGGGCACGAAGTGAAAACATTTTACTTAAGGTCGACCTAACTTTTACATGCAACCTGAACATCACATCTCTCTCTCCTTTATGTGTATCGGCAACCTGATATGGATAAGGGAGGTACCCAATTAAATCTTCGAATCAAACCTGGGGCATCCATGGAGACACGTATTTCTATGTTTGAGACAACTCAATCTTTCTTAAAGTTTATAAAAAACAATATCAACATTTATGTTTCTAAATATATAGGTCTGCTGTAAAAATAATTTCTTTAATTATTCTACTAATATTTATTTGGTATTATAAATGTTTGTATTCTATTAATAATCAAGATTAAAAGAAGTGACCACACTTGTTTGCACCTCTAAACAATTTGACAAATTAATTAATACAAAAAATACCTATTGGGCCCACAAGGTCCACTGAGCGTGCTAAGGATCTGGCTTCATCTCTCACGTTAGCAGCCTTACATGGATGTATTTTTTTTCTTTGAAAGTACAATCTGTTAGGGTTGAGGTCCTCTCACTGCTGCACTTCTTTTTTTTTCTTCTGTTGCTAAGGTTCCTGGCCACTTTCTCTATAGTTCTATAACCCATGCTATGAGTTCTCCTATAGTTGCGTTGTGTATTACCGTTCTTTCGGCTCTTCTCCTCTTAAAGAAACACGCGTCAACGGACACATTGGTGGAACAAAAGATCCGGCCCCTGGCTGCATCACACTACGTAGCCCAATCCTTGTGTTAGCTTTGTAGGCCTCCAAATCAGTTTGCGGAAGCCCACCGTGCCGTCATGGCTGTCCGTCCATCCCTTGCCTGGTAGAACCTCGTTCGGTTTTCTAAAAAGAAACTTGTTTTCGAATAATGCCCATTTTGAATGTAGGAGTGAAAATTATCAATTTGTTTTTCAGGAGAAGTACTAACTAACCAGAGTAGAGCGTTGCGACAGGCCGACGGCTAATGAAAAGCCTGAGAAGCACGTGTTGTGTTTAAAGGTACGTGAGCAAATGCATGCAGAAAACATGTTCAAAACTCACCACACGATCGATCGGTCCCACTTGTGTCACTCAAGCCTGCGGCTAACTGGGCGTAATAAACACGTACGAGTAACAATGACACGAGGGCGAGGCAGTTAATTAAGGAGGAGGTGTTTCATCAGTCGATCAAGAGCAGGCCGGCGGGCCCTGATGAATGCCTCAGCAGACTCCCCAGGTCATTCCTCAACATGATCAAAATTGAATGGACTCGGGTCCAAACTCCCTCTTGTGTACCCATGAATGGCTTCGACCAAAGAACATGGTGCTCGAGAAAATCACACGTCCCAAGAGAGGCGGCTCATCATCCACCGCGGCGGCAGGGGTCATGTGTGCCTCGTCCACGCCTTAGGTGGGGTGCGACTTTGAGTGCTTCAATATCTAAATTTGTTAATCGATCACCTAGTGAAACCTTAAGCATTTTCCGTTGCTAGAACAGTAAAGATAAGCCTCAACTCATGAGCAAACTTCCATAGCTGCAACAACTCCAAATTGGCCGGTTGAGGGACTATTTATAGCCTCCACCCGCCTCAAATAGCCTTGGCAATTGGATTGCACATGCTTCGATGAGCACTTGGGTTTTCTGGAGCCTACAATGTCAGCTAGCCGCTTCTAACCATTAGAGGACCTAAACTCAAATGCCTTCTTCGGTTTATTTGCAGCTGCTCACGATACAAAACCACGGAATAGATCAATCAAACTATTAAAGAAAGTGCTGACCAACGACAGCGTTGACAGCGCTCGTATTGCTACACAACCATTCAAAGGAAGTGCAAGTTCAAGATGATGCACCTCAGTTCTAATAACAAAAAGATTTCAGTGACATAGTGCATATTTTTTCACACAATTATGATGCTAAAGTCCAACAGTAGTGCATATTCACACTAGATTATTATTGATGCTAAGTTGAGCAATTCATACTTGCAGCCGTTCTTCTAGAATCAGTTCGCAAACCCAATCAGAAGTGGCATCTTCAAACCAATTACACCGATGTTGAATTGTGGATAACCACCTCAATTATAAATGTCCAAATGGATGGCACGGTACTATAAGGCATGGGCATATTTAGGCATGAGCATGGTAGGCACGACTAGCTAGTCATGTCATGCTATGGCGTGCCCCTTTGACGTGCCATGCTAACCCGCTAAGCCCAGCGGCCTGACAGCAGATCCTAGCCCGCAAAAACCAAGTCACAACAAAAAAAGGAAATCACAAATTTGCTTCATGTTCATCGATCAATTACAAGTATACATTGACATAGCCATGCAAATTATAGATCACAAATCCATACAAATCAACAACAAGGGAGGGGAGTGTGTAGGGGAAGATCGCTACTACGCCATGGAAAAGTCGAGCAGGGCTCTTTCATGGTGTGTTGGCGGCAATAGGGGGGCTCAGGCCCCCCTTCCCCACCCTCACTCTTCCTATTCCTTCCTGCACTATCCTCTAAGCACCAATTTAGAGAAGATAGCGAGCAGGTGGAGGGAGAGAGGTGGCGGCGGATGGGATGGGGTGGGAGAGCTCACGCGGAGAGCTTCTAATAGTGCGAGGCGATCGAGGGCAGGGGGCAGGGCGGTGAGCCGAACGAGGAAGATAAGGGACTGCAGGCCACTTGACCTAGCTTCTTATAGTGCGAGGGCTATGGGAGGAGGAGGAAGAAGACATGGAGAGCAGATGGTGGCGACAAAGTCCTGGTCTCCCTTGCTACTGAGGCGCACGGCCTAGGGTACGTGGAAGTGATTGGTTGGCCAGAGAGCCTTGTCAGCAGGGGCCCAGGGGTGGTGAGCCGAACGCAGAAGAGAAGGGACTGTCGTCTCAGAAGAGTCCCAGGACTATCGTCGGCTCGCAGCACTAGCAGAACCAGGGGTGCTAGTAGGGGCCAAGCCCCCCTGGTCCTTTTTAAATACTTCCTGTCTTGCTATCTACATGCTTTACCTTCGTCTTGGCCCCCTCCTTAGTTTTTTATCTAGTTCCGCCTCTGCATGCAAGTAGTTTCAACCATGCTTGTCTTGCTATCTTGTTTCTTCGTTGCAAATTAAAGCCCCTTTGCATTGTGTACCCCACACGCATTGCCAGTGTGGCTTCATCCACTGCCGTACGTACGTACATCTTTACAAAAGTAGAGTATAACCAAGCATGCATATGGTGGGCCAGCTACAAGCCGTATGCCATCTTTACAAAAAGTAGAGTAACCATCCGCTCTCACACAAAATTAAGGCTCCATTGGGAAAAATGTGTGAATTTTTCATGTTCTTCCGTGTGTTTTTTGCCAAGAAAATGAACTACCTATAAAGTTCTCTTACCATTCATACCAAGCTGTTGCCAAACGGTCTCTAGTCTAGTGGTTAGAGCACCTGGGTAGCATCTGGTAGATCTGGGTTCGACTCGCCATGGGAGCAAATTTAAACAGGCCTAAAATAAAAAATAAAAATAATAGGTTGGGGTTTCTTTGCTGACTTCGGTCAAAAATTCATATCAAACTGTTAGGTTCCAAAGATATCCTTAAAGTGCACCGAAGAAATGCAATTTAAACTAAGGGAATAGGGGGCAGAGCTTTGAATTGAAGTTGGGGGGAGACCATCAGTCCCTCTTGTCCATCACCACCTCTAGGCATGTATGGTCATGTCAGACAGTATTTGAACCTAAAAAATATTAGGGACCATTTGGATCCTTTCATTTGCAAGGAACTGGAATCTACTTAATAGACTAGGCTGCTTAGGAATTGGACATTTTACAACTTTTCAAGTTCACAAATAAGCCTATCTCAATTCATAGGGTGAGAGATGGAAATTGTTTCTATAGATCATCATGTTATGTTTTTATTTTGCAACTTATAACACACTCTTCAACTCGCTCCCCTTTGGTAGAAATATAACACATAAGTATGTCTCTCATGTGGCTAACAATAATATATAAATATATCTCATATACAACCATATTAGATTAATTAATATGTGTCTAAATTATGATTATTAAAATGAGTTCAATTCCAAGGATCCAAATGGCCCCTTGGATGAATTTTCTATACTAAGCCAAGTAGATACCACGTAGAAAACAGATTCATAAAAGGCAGTTGCTTCAAAATTAAATTTTGTCCAAACATATATCTTCTCCTTTGCACGAGTATTGTCTATCGATCACTCCGTATTTTTGTTCTTTGTAGACATGGTTTAATCGGCGCCTGTGGTGGGCATCGGCATTGCCGCATTGGATACATACATAATATATGATTCCCACATAACAATTACACTATCTTCTCCTCTCTCACTGATAGATGGGACACACCTCTTTTGTACTATTGGTAACCTCATGCTACTGTACTGCGTCAGAACGATATATCTAGCATCTAGGCAAGTATGCATAACGAAGTTCTTTGATTTTTCATGTAGACATAGTAGACTCAACTATCTCATTAGGTCTTAGATGTGGATGCATGATGTGATTGAGGCTATTTTGCTTTTTACCAAATAGTATATTTGACTAGAAACTCATTTTTGTTTCATAAAAAAAATCTCATCGAACAAGAGTCAAACCTCGAGGTTGGCACTGTTGGGAAACATAACCCTAAGATAATTGTGGGCTCATACCAAATATACCCCTGAAGGGTTAAGACTATATAAAGGAACCTGTACCCATCTATAATAATGAAGAGATACGAGTTCCACGATATTTTGTTCTCCTGTGTGTTCATCTGGTGTGCTATTGGGAAGGGATACGGGAGATCATCTACAACTTTCTCGCGTCTCATCTGCTGTGGGAAGGGAAGGGAACCGGATTAGGGATCCGCAACAGCGCTGTTACTTAACACGTTATCAGCACGCTCTACCGCTACTCATCAACGACGGTATGCTGTTCTTGATCCCTGTTGGATCCATTCTCTCGCAGATTAGTTTTTATTTTCAATCTAGATCGGTATACAGAACTAGCATGATAGATCTGTAGAAGATTGTTTTTCTGCCGCTAGTTTGCTTGTTCTAGATTGATCTTTACCGTTTTTCTCACGTAATTCCCCTTGTGGCTGCTTTGATAGTAGTCGTTAGTACGTGAGTACTAGTACGCTAGATTAATAGATTTGATTTTACTAGCTACTAGATTATCCGAATAACACAATCTGGTAGATTTGTTCAGCTAGCTGTCCACGTTCTAGATTTTTTTAGTATAGCAGATTCAATCTATGGATATTAGTTTTTATTTTAAGAACCCCAGTAGATTGGTTTTATTTATTACTAGTTTGAGTAATCCTAGATTGGATCCTGTTTTACCGATGATATTTTTCTTTTACCATCGGTCTGGAACCTGACACCGGCCACCCCATCATGCTATGCATGTACGCCGGTGTGTACTATGGACGTTGGCCATGCCATGCATGCACACTAGTTTGTTTCAATCATCTTGAACTGCCGGCCAACCCAACGCGTTTGACGCGTAAGCCAGCAAATTTCCACGCATTGTGCTAGCTGAAGTTTTACATACTTTTGCATGTATCGTGGCCCTGCTGGCTACTAGAATTTGTGACATGATCATGGCCCTGATGGCCAACTTGCGATGTCGGCGGTTGTCGACCGTTGTACGCTTTGCGTGTGTATATATATTTTTGCGTTGATATTTCATTCATGGCTATACATACTACTTCATGCTTATTTACCAGAAGTTAATTTGCATGAATTAATAGGCAATGGCTTCGATCAACAAGACGGAGTTCAAGGTTCTTGCGCTGAACGGCAACAACTATCAAACCTGGGCACTCGACTGCGAGTTCCATCTGCAGGCGATGCAGCTGACTGCCACGGTCACCAGGCCTGCTGCCGGTGTCCCTGCTCCACCACCCCATGATAAGGCAAAAGCTTGCATCTTCCTGAGGCATCACATTCATGAAGACCTGAAGATGGAGTACCTGGAGGTGAAAGATCCTTTGGTACTGTGGACAAAGCTTCAGGAACGTTTTGGCAAGCAGAAGGCAATACTTCTCCCACAGGCTAGACGTGATTGGGCCCAACTCCGCTTCCTCGACTTCAAGACAGTTGAGGCATATAATACTGCGATTCATCGTATCGTGGCTCAGCTTCGCTTTTGTGGCATAGTTGTCACTGAACTCGAGATGATTGAGAAAACTCTCGAGACTTTCCACCCGACCAACATGGTACTCCAGCAGCAGTACCGCAACAACAAGTACATGAAGTACTGTGATCTCATCAATGTGTTGCTTGCCGCTGAGGCTCAGAATGAACTCTTGATGAAGAATTACAACATGCGCCCTGCTGGGACACAGGCACATCCTGAAGCACATGCCAATTTCCATAACAGCAGCGGTAAAGGTTCTTTCAGAAACAAGGGCCAAAAGTTTCATGGTCACCAGGGGCCAAAAGGGGGAAAGTTTAAGAAGCACATGAACGGAGGCCAGAAGTCCGATGACAATGGTAAAGGCAAAGGCCAGAAGTTCAATGGCAATGGCAAAGGCAAGTTCCTGAAGGGCTCAAAAGACAATGCAAGTGGAGGGAAACACTCAAATGAGGGTTGTTTTCGTTGTGGATCCCAGAAGCATTGGTCCCGTACTTGCACTACTGACCCACACTTGATTAAGCTATATCAAGAGTGGAAGAAGCGCCAAAACCCAGAGGTACACTTTGTCCAGGCATCTGTTGATGCCTTGACTGGATTACACCTCCCGGAGCCATCAGAGCCTACAGAGAAGCTCGAATCAGCAGCTATGGATGTTGATCATAATGCCACCGGCGAACATACCGCTGAAAAGGGAGACGCCTATACTGGGGACGATGATTTCGATCTCGACAACGAGGATCTCCTTGACGAGGAGTAGACCAATGTTATCAGCCATTTGCTTATTTAGCCAGTGTGATTTATTTTCAGCAAAACAATTACAGTTCGTGTGATCGTGATGTAATAATGCTCTCGTTGAGTAACTTCTTTATTTTATTAGCATCAACTCTCGACATGAATGTTTTGGTGCATATCGTTACTTTAATCAGCTTAATTTCTTGTTCTGTTATGTGCTATCTTTTAATCGGCTTGCTATATTGATTATGCATGATGGATTAAATTAGTACTATATTTAATAGAACAAGAGTCGTTCTTTCCATGGAGGCTGAAGAAGAATTTTGCCTGGTTGATAGCGCTGCCACAAATACAATACTTCGAGAGACAAAATATTTTCAGACACTGCAGAAAAAGACTGAAAATATTACCACAATTGTTGGTCGCAACGGCCATATTGTAGGCTCCGGTCGAGCCATGGTCGTACTCCCTAATAATACCAGCATCTTCATAGAAGAAGCATTTTTGTACCCGGGAGCTGTACGTACTCTCCTCACATTCAAAGATATACGCCGTAGTGGCTATCATGTTACAACTGCTAGTGAAAATGGTGCTGAATACCTCTATATCACGGCAGTAGACGAATGTGGGACAAAAGTGGTAGAGAAAGCGCTTGGCACCTCCTTTGGAATTTATTACACAAAAATTAAGCCACCTCGAGAATACGTTGCAATGTCCACTATATTTAAAAATCCAGAGTCTTTTACGATCTGGCATGAAAGACTCGGACACCCTGGATTAAGGATGATGCGGAACATCATAAAAGAATCTGCGGGTCATGGCATTAAAACCACACAAATTCCTAAAGACTTTCTATGTGTGTCTTGTGCTAAAGGAAAATTAATAACTAAGCCCTCTTACCTGAAGTTAAATGTCGAGTCCCTAGGCTTTCTAGAGAGAATCCAAGGTGACATTTGTGGTCCAATTCACCCCCTGTCGGGGCCTTTTAGATACTTTATGGTGCTTATAGATGCTTCTACTCGGTGGAGCCACGTATGCCTGTTATCTACACGGAACCATGCTTTTGCAAAACTTATTGCCCAAATAATTAGATTGCGTGCTAGTTTCCCGGAGAACCGCATAAAATCAATCAGGATGGATAATGCTGGAGAGTTCACCTCAAAAGCATTTAATGATTATTGTCTTGCTTTGGGCATAAATGTAGAGCATTCTGTGCCCCATGTGCATACACAAAACGGGCTTTCTGAATCTTTGATAAAAAGAATAAAATTAATTGCCAGACCGCTTCTACAAGATAGTAGACTTCCCACCAGTTGTTGGGGACACGCAGTGCTGCACGCTGCTGCCTTAATCCAGTATAGGCCATCTGCATCTCACTCTGTTTCCCCCCACCAGTTAGCGCGTGGACAACAACCAATGATTTCCCATCTGCGAAAATTCGGCTGTGCTGTGTATGTGCCGATATCACCACCTCAGCGTACTACTATGGGACCTCACCGGAAGTTGGGGATATATGTAGGTTATGACTCTCCGTCTATAATTAAATATTTAGAGCCTAAAACCGGAGATCTATTTACGGCTCGGTACGCTGATAGCATCTTCGATGAAGAGCATTTCCCGGCATTAGGGGGAGGATTGTACCTTGAGAATAAAGAATGCCGAGAAATAGATTGGACTGCCAGCAGCATTCAATCATTTGATCCACGCACTAAAGATACTGAACTTGAAGTTCAAAGAATAATAAACCTGCAACAATTAGCGAATAATCTACCAGATGCGTTTACTGATATAAGAGGAGTGTCTAAATCGTATATTCCTGCGGCTAATGCACCGGAGAGAGTGGAGATACCCCTGGAGGGCATGAACTCTACCCAAATCCCCAATCCTAGGAAAAGGGGGAGAGATCCGGATGACTCGGCACGAGCCAAGCGGGGACGCCCGCAAAGGCAAGTTGTTAGAGAGAACGCATTACGCTCCCATTCAGTCGTCCCAGCAGTGACACATCCTGAAGGTGAAAGTCCTAGTGCAAATGTGCGCACAAATACAAATAATAGCACAAGGACAACGGAACAACCAGGCTCGAGTAATTTGGGAAATCATGACGAGCTGGATGATTCGATTGAAGAAATTGCCATAAATTATGCTGAATCTGGAGAACTATATAATAGAAAGAATACAGATGTCGACATTAATTTCGTCTCTAAGATCGCAGAAGCGATTAATGAGGATCCTGAACCAAAGTCCATGGCAGAGTGCCGGAAGTGCTCAGATTGGGTCAAATGGAAAGAAGCAATAGAGACGGAATTGCGCTCGCTTTCTAAGAGGAAAGTATTCGGGCCCGTCGCCCGCACGCCCCCCAAAGTATTCCCTGTAGGATATAAATGGGTGTTTGTTCGAAAGAGAGATGAGAACAATGTGGTGGTGAGATACAAAGCGAGGCTTGTAGCACAAGGGTTCACGCAGAGATCCGGCATAGATTATGATGAAACATATTCTCCTGTTATGAGTGGCATAACGTTCCGATATTTAATATCTATGGTAGCAGGCTTAAACTTGAAAATGCAGATGATGGACGTAGTGACCGCATATCTGTATGGGTCACTAGATTCGGATATATATATGAAAGTCCCAGATGGACTGAAAATTCCGGATTCTAAAACAAATCGCAACATGTACAGTGTTAAGTTGCAGAGGGCACTGTACGGGCTTAAACAGTCTGGCCGGATGTGGTACAATCGGCTAAGTGACTTCCTCCTGAAGAAGGGATATGTTAATGATACTGATTCTCCTTGTGTATTTATTAGAAAATCCCAGAAGGGTTTTTGTATTATTTCAGTCTACGTTGATGACTTAAATATCATAGGCTGTAAAGATGACATTGAGGAGGCAAGCACCTACCTCAAGGCGGAGTTTGAAATGAAAGACTTGGGTAGAACCAAGTTTTGCTTGGGCCTGCAGATCGAGCATCTCCCTGGAGGAATTTTTGTACATCAATCTACCTACACGAAAAAGGTTTTAGAAAGATTTAATATGTCAAAGGCTCATCCTGTAAATACCCCGATGGTTGTTAGATCACTTGAGGTGGACAAAGACCCATTCAGACCGAGAAGTGATGACGAGAAGCCTTTAGGACCTGAAGTTCCCTATTTGAGCGCTATTGGAGCACTAATGTACCTCGCGAATTGCACAAGGCCTGATATTGCATTCGCGGTGAATTTGCTAGCTCGTCATAGTGCAAACCCAACCAGAAGACATTGGGTAGGCATTAAGACAATACTTAGATACTTGAATAGTACCCAAGATCTTGGCTTGTTTTTCCCGAAGAATCAGGACCTAAGATTAATTGGTTATGCAGATGCTGGATATCTGTCTGATCCGCATAATGCAAGATCTCAAACTGGTTTCGTGTTTCTCTGTTGTGGTACGGCTATATCGTGGACATCTTCTAAACAGACATTGGTAGCAACATCTACAAACCACTCAGAGATTATTGCGCTATATGAAGCCGCACGTGAATGTGTTTGGCTGAGACGGATGACTAACCATATCCAGAAGTCATGTGGTCTTAGTACCGTTGATACCCCCACTATTATCTATGAGGATAATGCAGCATGTGTTGCACAAATGCAAACGGGCTATATTAAGAATAATATGACTAAGCATATTTCTCCTAAATTTTTCTATGCTCACGAACTCCAGAAGCAGGGTGAGGTGAACATCTTGAAAGTCCAGTCATGTGACAATATAGCAGATTTGTTTACTAAGTCTTTACCAGCTACTACATTCAGAAAATATATTCATAATATTGGTCTAAGACGACTGAGAGACCTGCAGAGTTTAGGGGGAGATCGCCCCTGAATTGCCCTTATTGCTGGGTCCAGAAGATCCTGAAATTTGTAATCCTGAAGATTATAAAATGTCCTGAAGACAATTGTTGTACTCTTTTTCCCATAAATGAGTTTTCCAGAAGTTTCTCATAATGGTTTTTAATGAGGCAACAAGTGCAATGCATCTAGCGACGCTATGTACTCTTTCTCCATATTTTTCCCACTGGGTTTTTAGGAGTTTTAATGAGGCATGAGTTGATCGCGGTATTCGCCCAAGGGGGAGTGTTGGGAAACATAACCCTAAGATAATTGTGGGCTTATACCAAATATACCCCTGAAGGGTTAAGACTATATAAAGGAACCTGTACCCATCTATAATAATGAAGAGATACGAGTTCCACGATATTTTGTTCTCCTGTGTGTTCATCTGGTGTGCTATTAGGAACGGATACGAGAGATCATCTACAACTTTCTCGCGTCTCATCTGCTGTGGGAAGGGAAGGGAACCGGATTAGGGATCCGCAACAGCGCTGTTACTTAACAGGCACAAGTGGAGCAATGTCCGTCCAGGCCTACTCGTATCGTCGATGCGACAATGAGCATGGCACGATAATCCCGCGGGCCCATCGGCAGAAGAACCTAGAGCAAGCGGGGCAGGCCGGCCCAGCCCAGTGCTGCAGCCGAAGCCCACCATGCTCTACATCAAGTTGTACATACAGGTGCAGCGAAATAAATGCATCGCTCAAGCGTCCCGTTCAGCTGGGACTGATGATGAGAGTAGACCGTCATAAACCATTCAGCCCATCCGAGGGCTTTTAATTTTCCACATGGCCTAACTATAGATGTTACGAAGGAAAAAGTCCATATTACATCCCTCAATTTTCGTAAAACTCCGCTTTTCCTCCATAAACTCCAAACTAGACAAAACACCTCTATCAGCTTTTAAAACCATTCATCCTTAGCCCTATTATAAACAGTTTTGAAGGCAGTTTTATTTTTTTATTTATTTCGGCTAAATCTTTAAAAAATCATAATAAAACATAGAAAAATCATAAAATAGAAAATCCAATTATGTTGGACTCTATATGAGTGGATCTATACAGTGAGCATATAATATGGTATGCTTTAGTACAAAATTTTTATTGTACCTTTAAATCTATGCTTTTTTGTAATTTATTGGATTAATTCATAGCTGCAGTTTCTCTAGTCCAATTATGGTGAAATTTATATGGTGGACTAATTATTGTATGTTTGAACTATAGTAAAAATTTCATACACATTGGATCATGTATAACTTAGTTATACATTTATTTGGCTCATCTTTAATTTCGCAAAATGAAACACACATTTTTGCAAAGACGATGTAAGTACGGTACAGAAGGGGGAGCTTCGCAACCAAGAACCTGCCCGGGTTCAGCGCGGCATCTCCTTTGGGTGAAGGGACGGATGCGTGGTGTGCTTCGAGCTAGTAAACGGGATGGATCCACTCACAAATGGAACATGGCACGTATGTAGTAGAGCCTTGCACTCCTATAACAACTGTGTAATGTAGGCACTGGATCTAGAGATGTCGGGAGTGTTGTTACCCTTTTTTCCAAAAAAAAAAAAATGGGGATGCAAATAACGCAGTGTGCTCAACCGCGTTGGTCAAGACCAAACCAGACGTGCCGTCAATCAGCTTCCATTCCTCCACCCAAAATCAAAGCAAGCAAACGGATTCCTTTCATTTTAGAGACTGATGATTGCCAAGGATTACAAAGGAATAAAGTGCATGCTCTATTACACATACGGACCAGTGATAGAGACCGAAAGAGGTAGTAGTAGTGGACTGCATGCATGCTGTTAGCTAATGACAGCTCCATGCATTTCGTCGCATCCCATCCGTACGTGTACGAGTGGGAGTCCTACTAGCTACGCAAGAAATAAAGGTTACTGATTTATCATTTTTTAACTGTTAGAGATGCTCCTCGAAATATTGAAATCTACTGTACTAATCTATACTCGGTATATTCTATAGACTTTCTTTCTTCATTCATGCATCCCTCGGCCACGTGGATGTGCATCCGAGCGCCCGACCATGGATGGGCACGTAGAGCAACCAAATGAAACACGGCACGTTGAGCGTTGTTCTAGGAGCGTTGGGACACAGGCTGAGGTATGATGATATCTCACCAACGCCAGCTCAGCAGCATCCTATCTCCATGGGGTCATGCATGGGACGCGTATTGTCGTTGATGGTGCTTTAATTATGCGAGCCATCAGATCAATAATAATACGCGCTGCTTCGGCGATCAACAATGAAAAAGAAATAAACAAGAAGAGCATAGCATAGCGGAAGGAGTTGGAGGATTGGGCCGTGACGGGTCCGAAGCTGTTAGTTGAAAGGCATTTGTTCATATATGTGCGTTCCTAAAATTTGTAAAAAGAAAAAACATCTGCATTCCTTGGATTGGAGTACCCACATTACTAGCTTAAAAGGGTCCTTAACCTTCACAAGTATCGTTATTGAAAAATGGAAATCTTCTTCTGTAGAGTAGTAGTACAGGCTTAAATGAACCTTTGTGTATATATGGATACGACTTCACCTACACGGAGATGGAAATTGACTCTATAGATCACCATGTTATGTTTCCATTTTGCAACTTATAACACACTATTCAACTCGCTTCCCTATAATAGAAATACAACACATAAGCATATCTCATATGGTCAACAATAATACACATAAAATATATCCCATATAAAACCATATTAGATTAATTAATATGTTTATAAATTGAACTTTTTTACAATGCTTGAAGAGCCGTTGGGAATTATTAAGAAAATTTTTAATGTGTCTATGGTAGGTGGACCTAAATGAGGGGAGCCGTTGAGAGCCATCAAGGCGTAGCCATTGGGAGCCGCTAAGATGTGTCTATGGTAGGTGGGCCATATGCACTGTAACGGCTCCCAATCCGAAATATAGGAGTGGTAATTGCTGTTTTGTAGTTGTTTTTTTAACCAAAGGTAAAACTGTACTTTTTTATTTGTAACAATAATATTTTGGTATGAATTATGTATTATAGTTGGGATTGATGCATGCGTGATATTTGATTTATATGGTAGATTTTTTTATTTTATAACTTTTATTGATTACCATATTATGTTGTATGTAATTTATACAGTTGATTTTGCATGTGTACGTGATTAGCGTGTTGGTCAGTGTGGGTACGCGTGTGTGCGTGGTGCACATGTGTGTACGTGGACACGTGGTTAGCCTGCAGGTTAGCGTGTGTGTGGTTAGCTGTAGCGTGTGCCTAGGCGTGTGTGTGTGGTGAACGTGCAGTGTGTACACGTGGTTAGTCTACTGGTTAGTGTGTGTATGTGGTTAGCCTGGTTAGCGTGTGTGTACAATTATTGGGAATTATTTTCAAGCACTGTAAAAGGGCTCTTATAAATTATGATTATTAAAATGAGTTCAATTTCAAGGATCCAAACGGCCCCTTAGATGAATTTTCTATCAAGTAGATACCACGTAGAAAGCAGATTTATAATAGACAGTTGCTTCAAAATTAAATTTTGTCCAAACATATATATTCAGTACGAGTATTATCTACTGACCACTCCGTATTTTGGTTCTTTGTAGACATGGTTTAATTGGCGCCTGTGGTGGACATCGGCATTACTGCATTGGATACATACATAATATATGTCTGCCCTTTATCGCAACAACAAAAAAGTATGCAAGTCCCCAACTCCCCAGGGTCCATGACAAAAAAAAAAAAAAAACGGGACCAGGACCACCGACGACGTGCGTACACCACATGATGATGATATATTGGCGCCGCAAGGTCAACAAGTACGACACGTCCAGTCTTTGACCACGCGACAACACGGTGTCGGTTCGTCGCAGGCATGATGGACATACATACGTACTCATTGAATCACATGATGATTGTTGCAAATTTAGTATGCAGGCATTATTCACCTCTGGATCCACATACGAGACTATGATCCTCTGACCCAAAATAAATTCTCATTCCACATTTCGTTTAAAAATTTGGTCAAAACCATCTCGCTGTCCTCCATTAAAACTTTATTTTTTAACATAGCATTTCAATTTTAAACATGAATTACGATCCTTCAAATGTCAAAACCAGATGAAACATGATACCGAGCTGGTAGCAGTATGTCGTGATCCACAAGCCGACAATGAAGAAGTAGCATTCAGTAGCAAACAGCCAGGCAGCGAGCAGGAGCCTGCACATAGTTGAATCATGGCCCAAGAGCAGGCTGCAGGATTGATCTTTTTCTCCTCCCAACGAAACATGGTTCAACACGGCCGAGAGTGCATAGTCACGACCGCGCGCAGAGATCGATTGACCGTTGCAACTGCTTGCAAGTAGTACAGCACAGGTTTAAAAATCTGCACGAACCATTTAAACCTTTTGATTTCTATCAAAATAATACTATTTCACACAATGCAAAGGCTTTTTTGAAATTGAAAATAAAGCATAGATCGCAAAAAAACTTTTTGGAAAGAACTTGGCTGTTTCCGTTGCAAAAGATGCGTAGAATCCTTCTTCTATCTATAGATAGATACACACCTGTAAAAGATGCGCCTGTCCGGGTCTGGCCGTGGAGTGAAAGGACACGTTCATGGGCCACCAGCTCGTCCTGCTCGCTTTGAGAATACAGAGTTTCGACGGGATGACAACACAGAACACAGGGCCCATGTATGCAAACTATGAGATTGGCAGCAGGCTAACAATTGCAAGCCCACCATACGCACACGTGTTGTTGTTAGAGCAAGGTTTGCGCTAGGCGAGTCAAACATTGCCAATCCTCGCGAGGCATTTTCGCTCGCGTCGCAAGCTAGAAATTAATCACTGTGACGATACAGCAACGCAGCCAAATAAAGATGTTTGCTTGGGCTTCTAGCTTGGTATAAAGATCACTAGATCAGGCGAAATTCAAATACGAAACCAAATATGCCCAAGATGGTACATATATACAACAACAACATAGCCTTTTGTTCCAAGCAAGTTAGGGTAGGCTAGAGATGAAACCAAAAAGAGACAAGAAACAGGGAAACACATAAAGGGATATAAAGGGCACAAGACAAAATAAGGTCACGGTTCAGGCACGTTGATTGCCAATCTCCAAGTGCTCCTGTCCATAGCTAAATCCTTAGAGATATTCCACTCCTTAAGATCTCTCTTAACGGACTCGTCCCAAGTTAGTTTAGGTCGACCTCTACCGCTCTTTACATTATCGGCCCTCTTTAGAACTCCACTACGCACCGGCGCCTCAGGAGGCCTTCGTTGGACATGTCCAAACCATCTCAACTGATATTGAATCAATTTCTCCTCAATTGGTGCCACCCCAACCCTATCCCGAATATCGTCGTTCCGGACTCTATCCCTCCTTGTGTGCCCACAACACCAACGCAACATACGCATCTCTGCTACACTCAATTGCTGGACATGTCGCCTTTTTGTAGGCCAACACTCAGCACCGTATAACATCGCCAGACGAATCGCCGTCCTATAGAATTTACCTTTCAGCTTCTGAGGCACCCTTTTATCACAGAGGATGCCAGAAGCTTGACGCCATTTCAACCAGCCGGCTGAAATTCTATGCCTAACATCTTCATCAATGTCTCTATCCTTTTGTAGCATCGACCCTAAATACCGAAAAGTATCCTTCTTGGCCACCACTTGCCCATCGGGGCTAACGTCTACCTCATCATGCCTAGTCGCGCTGAAATCGCGCCTCATGTACTCGGTCTTAGTCCTACTAAGTCTGAATCCTTTCGACTCTAACGTGTGCCTCTATAGTTCTAACTTCCTATTAACCTCTGCCCTACTGTCGTCAACTAGCACCACATCATAAGTAAAGAGCATACACCAAGGGATACCACCATGTATGTCCCTTGTGACCTCATCCATCACCAAAGCAAATAAATAAGGGCTCAAAGTTGACCCCTAATGCAGTCCTATTTTAATTGTAAAGTCACTGGTGTCGCCATCACATGTTCGGACAAACGTCACTACATCCCTGTACATATCCTTGATGAGGGTAACGTACTTAGTTGGGTCTTTGTGCTTTTCCAAGGCCCACCACATGACATTTCTCGGTACTTTGTCATATGCCTTCTTGAGGTCAATAAAGACCATGTGCAAGTCCTTCTTCAGCTCCCTATATCTCTCCATCAATTGTCGTAATAAGGAAATCGCCTCCATGGTCGACCTACCAGGCATAAACCCAAACTGATTTTGGGTCACATGTGTCACTCTCCTTAGGCAATGCACGATAACCCTCTCCCAGAGCTTCATCATATGGCTCATCAACTTAATCCCACGGTAGTTAGTATAACTTTGAACATCTCCCTTGTTCTTGAAGATAGGTACTAATATACTTCTCCTCCATTCTTCAGACATCTTGTTAGACCAAAAAATAAGGTTAAAAAGCTTAGTTAACCATACTATCGCTCTGACGCCTAGGTATCTCCAAACCTCAATGGGGATACCATCAGGGCCCATCGCTTTACCTCCCTTCATCCTCTTCAAAGCCTCTCCGATCTCTGCCTCCTGAATTCTCCTCACAAAGCGTCTGTTGGTATCGTCAAATGAGTTGTCCAACTCAACGGTAGGACCCTCATTCTCCCCATTAAATAGCTTGTCGAAGTACTCTCTCCATCTGTCCTTAATCTCCTCATCCTTTACCAGAAGTCGATTTGTCCCATCCTTGATGCATTTTATTTGGTTGATGTCCCTTGTCTTCCTCTCGCGGATTCTAGCCATCCTATAAATATCCTTCTCCCCTTCCTTCGTGCCTAGCCGCTGATAAAGGCCATCATACGCCTGACCTTTTACTACACTCACAGCTCGCTTTGCAACCCTCTTTGCTATTTTATAGCCCTCGATGTTGGCTGCACTCTTGTCATGGTGGAGACGCTTGAAACACTCCTTCTTCTCCCTAATAGCCCTTTGCACCTCATCATTCCACCACCATGTGTCTTTCGCTTCCCGTTTGCCTCCCCTACTCACGCCAAATACTTCCGAAGCCACCTTCCGGACACATGTTGCCATCTTTAGCCACATGTCGTCGGCATCTTCTCCTTCTTCCCAAGGCCCCTCGTCTAGCATCCTCTCCTTAAACGTTTGCGCTGCTTCCCCTCTAAGCTTCCACCACTTCTTTCTCGTAATCTTGGCCCGTTTGTCCTGGTGGACACGTACCCGAAAGCAAAAGTCCGCCACCACAAGCTTATGTTGAGGGACAACACACTCCCCAGGTAACACCTTACAATCAAAGCAAGCACGTCTATCCTCCTTCCTTGCAAGGATAAAGTCGATCTGACTCGAGTGTTGTCCACTACGAAAGGTTACTAGATGAGATTCCCTCTTCTTAAAGATGGTGTTCGCTAACAACAAGTCATAGGCCAGCGCGAAGTTCAAAACATCCTCCCCCTCTTGATTCCTACTACCATACCCGAACCCCCCGTGCACCCGCTCGAAACCTACATTAGTCGCACTAACATGGCCATTGAGGTCTCCTCCTATAAATTAATTAGTGTGTCAACTTAGTATAATAATGATGTCGGGCACAAATAAAAGGGTGCCTAGATGAAACAGTCTTAATGTTGGGTCAAGGCCATCCCCACGTCCAATAGAAGGTCCAGAATCCAGTCATGGGCCTCCGCGAAGAAGGCCTAAGCTCAACCAGGCGGCCCGGCTAGCTGCCTCGGCTAGCCCGGTGATCGGGAGGCGGTTTCCGCTTTGCTCGACCCCGGGGGAGTTGTCCGAGGGCTAGAGTATAAGTCACCTCGCCCGACGTCCGACGTGCTAATCCGACCCGCTCCCCTGGTTTTGCGTACACTTGATTCTGCCACGTCCAAGGATAAGCGTGCGGGTTTCGATTCGCTCGGCCCCGTCAGGACGAGCCTCGCCCAGGTTCGCTCCCTAGGACGACCCTTGGGGTCAGCCACGGGGAACACCTAGGTCCACGGTGGGCCCGACATGTTCCCCCTAGACCCGACGAGGGTATAGTGGCAACATGGCGTCATACCGTGAAAGGAGAACAGTGCACCGAGCCTACTCGCGGCTACGACGTGCTGCGTCTAGGGGTGCGTACCCGCCGGGAGTGATTCTTGATAAGAAAACCGTGGGGGGCGCCGCAAGTCACGCCGCATGACACGGAGGGGCTACGCGCCCCTACCAGAAGGACAACACGACGCCACTGACCGCGATGGCACCGTGACGATGTAGGGGACACCTCTGGACTTGATGACCATGCCACGGGGTCTTAGGTCTGCCATGCTTTTCTCTCCCCCACTACTACTTCTCGGCACCATGTACTCCAAGTTTCCTCCCTTAAGCTATAAAAGGAGGGCCTTGGAACCTTCCTCAGGGAAGCTCTGGAAACTCTCCACAGGTCACAACGCACATCACACACATATGCACGCACGAACACTCACACGCCATAGAGACTTGGGAATCCTTCTCCCTCTCTCGCCCTTGTTTATAACCCCTACTACGAACTAATCAATAGCGGGTAGCACTCAGCGCTGCGACTGGAGTAGGGACATTCTGCCCAAACCAGTATAATCTCTTGTGCCCACCTTAGCTAACCATTTGAGCATAAACACGCATTAACAAATTTACTAGCCAGCGGTTTCAAAACCCTGACAGTTGGCGCGCCAGGTAGGGGGCTTTGCGCATTTCATCGTTCTCCTCATCAGGCTTCGGATGGCCATCCGCGACATCGGCTGGGTCCTCGGAGCGCATATACACTTCAGGAACCTGCATTTCATCGCCACCAACGAGGGGGACCTGGTGCAGACTCCCGCCCAGTTCCACCTCCGCCCGCCGTCAACCTCAACGCGGTCGTCAAAACGCTTGGGGGCTGTGGATGCACCCCTCTAGGATCCGTACCCCTGGGCGTGGACAGCTGACGGCTCTGGCCTTAGGGGCCCAGAGCACCGGCTCGTCAGCTGGGGGCTTCCCCTCCCGAGAAATTTCCCTTGGGACACCTCGACAGTATCCCCGTTCGACCTTCAAGAAAACGCAAGAAGCGTTAGCCATCCTACGGCATGGTCCACACCGTCCCATTCCGCGAGCAGCGAGCTTGAAGGGCCAGCGGGCCACTTCATGCGCTCCTCTCGAAACTTCCCCATGACGGACCCCGCGAGCCAAGCCCTCAACCCACAGTGGGTATGATTGGACACCTAGATGCGGGAAAACACGGCTGTACGGCCCCAGCCAGAGCCACAACGCGTGGGGGCGAGGAGTGACATCAATGGGCTCGCAATCGGCGGGAGCGCACGCCCTGAGTCCCACGCCGGAGCCCGCTCCAAGGACGCCGACCCAAGCGCAGGAACGGCGCTCCGGACAACATGAGGCTGTCACCAAGGATGGGATGAACGACGAAAGCCCATCGTAAGAACGTGATGTGGGTCGCATCAGTCCTCCGGGAGTCCCCCGCAAAGGGACTCTATTTGTCAACTATGCAACAGTTTGGCATGGAGCTCGCTGTCACCCTCGGCTCAAGTAAAAGAACTCCCCCCAAAGTTCATGGTCAACACATTTGTCAACTTGGCACGAGGCTCTCGCCTGCTCATAAGCACTAGCCAAGAGGGGCTAAAGTGGTGCACTGGGGGACCAATTCAACCCCGAGGACCTGTCTTGCCCACTGCTCATGGAGCCGGAGGAGGCAAGCCCCACTGACTGTGACAACTACTCCATCTATGTCGACCTCGACAAATGCTAGATCATCGACCTTCGGTGACAACTCTTGAGCCAATCAACGTCCAACCAACGGCCATGACTGCCAGAACGACCGCTTCCGCTACTATGACTACTTCGGCTACAAAGAGCTGCTCCCTGCAAATTGAAGGACCTCACAGCAGTTGAATCACGCAGGAAGTAGACCATCGGCCTTCGCAGGAGTGATGACATTGGCAAAGACGACATCCGTCCTGCAGCGTCAATGCTAGTTCTGCTTGAGGGATCAGTGGATGTTCCATGTATACATACTAGACAACTACACAACTACTAGAGATTCAATTCTCGTATATTGGTTTCGTCCAACACCGCTGCCAGAATATGTGTATCTCCTCTTAGCATGTTGATATTGTACAAACTGCACTCCTCATCAGTGTCTCTTATTATTAGCACAATAATTTAACTTTAAAATATGTACCCTAATACTACAAGCCCAAGAGGTCAGTGGAGTCCGACTCAGCAATTTCATTTGTTTTTGACATCTACACAAGTGCACCCTTATTTGGTCTACTCCTGCTCTAGACAAAGTATACGTCAATTATAAGGCAAATAAAGTTCCACAGGGAAACTTCTTATGGCATTGATGACACTCTTCCCGTGTGGTGTTCTTTTTGTTCCTGAGCTATAAAACTTGCGTGTTGTTATGGTGGAGAAATTCACTTTGTCCATTTATCCATGAGAATCTGATAAACTGGTCTGTTTGGCACAGCTTCACCAATAACTTCATGAGCTATTTTTATTTTTTGCCCAACACCCTTTTTCAAACAGCTTCATGAGTGAAGCTATTTTTCTCCCCTCACAAATGGATGAGTTGTGGTGCTGATGAAAAAAGTAGCTTATTCCAGCTTCAGCTCCACTTGTGGGGCCTAACTTGTCCAAAATACTGCTTTTGCCCAGAGAGAGAGTGCCGCAGCTCACCGGGGCGTGGCCCACCGGGGCCGTGGCCACCGGTGCCGCCGTCGGGTCGAGGGACCCGGACGTCGGGGCATGCACGAGCACCGCGGGGGGCGTGGCTTCCTAATACACAGAAGTAGGGGGCGCGGCCACCAGAGCACGATGCGGACGCCGGAGAAGCTATGGATGCGGATGCGGCCACTGTGGATCAGTTGCGGATGCTGCGGATGTGGACGCTGAGGAAGCTGCGGTTGCGGGTGCGGCTGTCGGGGCATGGAGCTGCGAGGGGGCCACCGCTGGGGCACGAGCTGCCTCCGCCGCCAGGGCATAGGGCGAGCACGGGCACCACCGCTACTAGGCATGAGGCGCTGCGAGCGAGCCAGATGCGGACCACTGCCGGTTGTGAGCCACGCTGCCGGGGCATGCTCCAGCAAAACAAAATTGTCAATTTCTCACATTCAAAATTCAAAATTTTCAAATGATCTCAGATGGAGAAACCACCAAAACAAAATTGTAGTACTCAGTAATATCTATTACTTTCCAGCAAAAAGATTTTTCATTCCAATTTGTTTAGGGTTCCAAATTTTCATGTTAAATTACAGAAATGTAAATACAAGGGGAATGTATATATATATGCCCTTTAGTCACAAGTCGTGGGGGTTTTAGCCCCCACAGCAACGGTCTTTGTGACTTGTGACTGGCTGGCTGGGCTTTTCAGATTCACGAAAAATGATGCCTGTTTTTCTTTTGTGAGATTTGTGATGTCTGCGATTGTATTTCTAACGTCAGTCTCAGTGGGGATTTCATGTCACTGTTTTCAATGCATCCATATTTTAGAAACAGTGCAGAAGAGTTTTATCCCCCTAAAACTCTCTCTGCTGCCATGAAACTCTTATCATCTCTCTCTTCATTAATATGGTGCCACATCAGTACAATTAATGCCTATGAAACTCATATGAAACCTCATTGAGACTAGCTTAAGGGTGTATGGATTTGAGCCGTCACTGGAAATCAGATTTGTAGAGTTGTATTTTATGTCTAGCCACTTATATAGAGGCTTCCTCGCCGTCTCTAGAAACGTTTTATGCAGTAGTGAATAATCTGCATTCCGCACAAATATACACGTAAATTCTCAAGGGATATTCCTATAATACGCATATCGATAGTCTTTCACTTGTACACTCATCGAGCAGAAAAATCACATTCAAGGGACGCAGAGCTTTCACACGGCTGTTACGATAATCATTTATTTTTAAAGAGTTTTGCTCCGGTGGTCCTCTTTTAAAAAGTTACACGGATCTTAAAGCACTAAGGTAATTAATTTAATTAATTTTGTGTTTGATCTGGACTGGCCCGTACCCATGTCCAACCCAAGACCAGCCTTCCCCAATCTCTGCTGTATCTCTCGCTCTCCCATCATTTCTTGTCGAGAGGGCAGACGGAGGCGGCACCAGCCACCGAGGTGGTTACTGCACCGCATCCCTGCTCTGGCCATGGTCTCGTAGTGCCGGCGGAGGGGACGGCTGCTGTCGCAGACGTCGGTGGATAGGTTCGAATGGTGATGGCAGTGGCTCGGCAGGGCTATGCCCTGATGTGCGAAATCATATGATTCTTTGCTGCTATTTCGTTGCTCAAATGGACTAGATTGATCTGGATCGAGGCACTCACTGAATATTGATCAATGTATATGGTTCATTGATGATAGTTGTTGCTAGTGCGTTACTCGAATTAACTGAAGTGATCTTAAGTATGATCAGAGTAGCACCTAAAAGAAAGGATACGTGTTCTTTTTTTTGTTTAGGTCTCTGAATGCTGATGGATGATACAGTTAATTTATCATGAAGTTGGTTCTTGCTCTGCCCAGATCTCCCTCCTGTTCAACAGCCTCTTGTCAGGAGTACAAGAATTATTATACTCCATGGTATCTGAGGAATCAAAGGTCATAGTGTTCACACTCAAAATTGTCCCGAAGTAGAGTGTTATGGCAGTGGATCATCTTAGGAAGATTGAAGCCTGATGATGAGTTATTGATGATTTTATTCAACACAGCAAGGGGCAAGCAAGGAGTAGGATCACCTGGCCGCTCGGCATATTAATCACTAATAACTGGCCGGTGATGAGCGAGCATATCTTCGTGAGGTTATATACGTGCTTCTTGCTAGTATTTACATGGAGATGATATACATGCTTGCTAGATGGTAGAATGATAAATTAATTAGAAGTCCAGGAGCTGCACGTCCTGCTATCCTCCGTTGTTTCCGTGAGCAAAAGCAACGGAAAGAGGAAAGGAGCCAGAGTCCAGACGTAGCACGATTTATTATTTGCTAATGGTATTCATGCGTGGAGGAGGCAGAGCCAAGATGGAAGGCAACATGCACGTACATGGAAAGGACTTGTACGTCGCTGCTTAATAATTAGGCTCGTGCGTAACCCAAGATTGGCATTGACGACATAGGAGCCCATTATGTATACCACAATGTAGCCCGGCATGTATTTGGAAAAAGGAAAGACCAGCCGCCCTATAAATATAAGGGGTGACGGCCGATTGAATCACCCACAATCGACAGATCAATCTACTACATTATTCTGCATCTACTATTTTCTCTCTAATTTTTGCTTCGTGTTCTTCGTTGCCGTCTACATCGTTAACGACAGCGAGCACAAGGTCCTAGGGGCGGTCAGGCCGACCTAGGGCAGCCCATCGCCGCCGTTCTCCCTGACGGGGTCCCTCCCGGGAGCGTGGGGTGTCGGGTTTCAAGAGCTCTCGCCGGCGTGTCTTGCGTATCGCGCTCCCGGCGAGACTCCCCTTGCGACGTGTCTTGCGCATCGCGCTCGTCGCCGGGGGCACACGTGACGTGTTCGTGTGCGAACACACTTTTTGGCGACTCCGCTGGGGAAAGAAGAAAATCAAGGTACATCTACGTCGTTGTCCATTATGTCCGGCGGCAACAAGATCCCAAAGCCTGCGGATATCAGCACCGACAACATCATCAAGCCTAGCTTTGATGAATTGTCCGAAGAGCATCGCCAAGCTTATGAGGCATACAAGAAGAAGCGTGATGAGGAAGATATGAACAGGTATCTCGCCAACTTCAACAAGGATCGTCTAGGCAACATCACAGCGGTTGGCGACATCACGTTCCCTCCTCTACACAGCAAGGAACAGGGAGAAATCCCTGTAAGTGGACCGTTTACTCCTGAACAAACAACTGTTCTTAATTATCATATCACTGAGGGGAACAAGCTTGTATGCCAGTATTTTTCAGAGATCATCAATGCTAAAAATAATACACCTACTTCATCTATTGGTCATATTGGTACATCTGCTAGTGTAGAAAACCCAAAAACAACAGAGCCAATTAATTCATCGGCAACTGAAACGCCAACAAAACAACCCCAATTTGGCATGCCGATGAATTTTTTTCCTGGACAAAAAACTAAACCTGGAGGTGAGTTGACGATAGTGCCTACATATCCTGAACCTATTATGAGTATACCACCTTTTGGAACATCGGCAACAAACACAAGCATACCAAGGTCCCTGCCACAGTTTGTTTCGTCGCCGATGCCACGGTTACAAACAGTAACTAGCAGCCCTGCAGGTCCTTCGCCACCACCGTATGTAGCTTCGGCCAATATGGAAGAAGCTTTAGCAAAGATGAAGGATGATCTGCATAAGATGTTTGTTGAGTCCTTCGGAATTGAGCCGAAGGTTAGAGGACGTACATATCAAAAGCCATACCCATCCTATTTTGATGCTATTGCTTATCCTCAAGGCTATAAGGTTCCTAAATTTTCTAAATTTAATGGTGAGGATACCAAAACTACATGGGAGCACGTTAGTCAATATCTTGCACAACTAGGTGAAGCGGGTTCTATGGATGAGCTGAAAGTTCGTTTATTTCCTTTATCCTTAACTGGCACAGCTTTTTCATGGTTTTCTGCTTTGTCTCCTGGTTCTATTACTACATGGTTGCAGCTAGAACAAAAATTTCATGATCATTTTTACAGCAGTGATAATGAACTTAAGCTATCACATCTTACATCGGTTAGGCAAAAGCATGATGAATCGGTTTCAGATTATGTCAAAAGATTTAGAGATGTTAAAAACCGGTGCTATAGTCTTGTGATAGCAGAAAGAGACTTGGCTGATCTTGTGCTTAATGGTTTCAAAACTCACATTAAGGAAAAATTAGAAGGCTATGAATTTTTAACTGTTAACCAAGTCTTGCAGCGAGCTTTGGCTCAAGAGAACCGAAGCAAAGATGTTAAAGATAGTTATAAGACTAAAACTGATCGTCCTCGCATGCATGTTATTGATTATAATTCAGGTTCAGATGATGAAGTTGATGTCTATGCTGCTGAATTCATTTGGCCCTCAAAGGCCAAACCACATGCTTGTAGTGCTCTTAAGCCGATTCGCAAGAATCGTGAAGAAGAGATGAAATTTACTTTTGATATTGCTAAATGTGATAAGATTTTTGATGCTTTGCTACAAGACAAGTTCATTAAAATTTCACATACTTTACCGCCATTTGAGGAGCTGAAACGACGAGCTTATTGCAAGTATCATAATTCTTTTTCTCATGCTACTAACGATTGTAATGTTTGTCGGCGACAGATCCAATCGGCTATTAATGATGGACGATTGAGTTTTGCTGAAATGCAAGTTGACAAGGCTCCCTTTCCCATGAACACTTTAGATTTCGAGGGCAAGAAGGTGTTACTTCGGCCTGAACAAGCCGAAGCTGCTAAAGGGAAGTCAAATGTTATTATCGGTGAACCCAAAGTTATAGCCGCCGATGATAAAGTCTTGGGAAAAAGAGTTATGCTTGAGAGGGCCCCCAATGGCACGGAGACATTAAAAATCACTATACCTGGGGGGCAAGTGCAGCAAAGAGGTCATGCAAAATTCATCAAGCCCAAAGGTCCAGAGGTTGGCAAGTGGAAGGTGAATGAGACAAAAGTGCAGCAGAAGAAAGTCAAGCCAACATTTGATATGCTGCTGTCCAAGTATGCTAAACAAGCGGCCGATTCTAGTTATAATCGGCCATTACAGTTGAAGCATCCAAGGTCACCTCCACGCCATCAATTTCAGCATCATCATGGTTCATATGGACCATGGGCTCCTGCACCATGGATGGCACCACCTCCCTATGTGCCATATTACGCTAAAAATTATTATGGAGGATGGGAGCAGCCCCCAATGGCTCCATATACTTTTCATCCTGGGTGGGCAGCACCTAGAAGATCTGTGTTTGAGAGGCTAACTCACTCTACAAAAGGCCGTTTGGACAGTGGTACTAATCGGCCATTACAAGTTTCTCCAAAGAGGAAGATGGTGAGGCAAGAATGGCGTGCCAAGTCACCAAGTGCTGGAATTTCAGAACCAGCGAGCAAGCAAGAAGGGAGGTCTACAAGTGCTGACATTATCAAAATTGGTACTAAAGATGTAGAGGTTACAGACCTGGGTAAAGGGCCAATTATTATTGATAATCCGGCTAAATCTAGTGGTGTTGTGGCTGCTGTACAGTCAGGATCAGCAGCTAATGATCATGAAGCTAGTACCAGTGGCACCAAGAAAATTGATCCTAAGTATACTCAACCGAGGTGGTGTCCTACCGGCTTGTCCAAGACTAAGAAAAGGAGGTTGCAGCGCATGAGAATTCAGCAAAAGGAGGAGGAAAAGAGGGAGAAGTACAGGGACGAATTCTTCAACTTGTTTCGGCCTGTCATCAATCCGAAACAAGTATGGAGGCCTAAGGTTGATGAAAAACAGCAGCACCTTCACCTGTTCCAGCAGTTGTTACTCCAATTCAGGAAGTGTCTGAAGCTATTCCCACCTCACCCAAGACACCTACAGTATATCCTTCATCACAAACATCAATATTCACCTTAGGAGATGACGAAGAGATGGTGGATTTTGAGCCGACACCCAGCAGGGAAGGTATGGATATTAATATGGTTTATTACTTACCCGCTGAGTATCGTGCTGTCGATGAGGAAGGAGAAGTAGCCCAGCTAGATTTTGGCCCCAAGAATGCCATCTTTGAGAAGCCTAAAGAACCGGTGAAATACTTGAAGCCGCTGTACATCAAGGGTCACATTAATGGATTGCCGGTTGCTAGAATGCTTGTTGATGGAGGAGCTGTGATCAACCTTATGCCATATTCAGTTTTCAAGAAATTGGGGCTGCGAGATGAAGACTTGAAGAAGACTAACATGGTACTAAATGGCTTTGAAGGCAAAGAACCGATAGAGGCCAAAGGAGTTATTTATGTGGAGTTCACGGTTGGAAGCAAGACTCTGCCTACTGCATTCTTTGTCGCTGAGGTGCAAGGTAATTACAATGTAATTTTAGGCTGCGATTGGGTACATGCTAACCAGTGCGTGCCATCTACTATGCACCAATTTCTGATCCAATGGGTTGAGGACGAGGTGGAGATTATTTATGCAGATACATCGGCTTGTGTTGCCTTAGCCGATTCTTTGGTGGATTGGCAACATCCTGAAGCTACTTGTTTGACAGGACGCAATGATCTTCCAGAGTTTGATTTCCTCAGTGCTACAAAAAATGGTTTTGTGCCCGTGATGTTAAAGCCGATTGGTGGTGATCGGCTCAAAAATATGTTCTGAATAAATGGATCCTAGCTTAGATTGGTTGCAAAAGCGTCTTGAAAATTATCGATCTCAAGAGAATGGTATGCATGAATCTATAGAAGAGCTAGAAAATATGGATAAGCTAGGACAAGGTTTTACATCGGCTGATCCATTAGAGAAGATAGACATTGGTGATGGATCAGTTCCTAGGCCTACTTTTATAAACAAAAATCTGAAAGCCGATTACAAGTTGAAGTTAATCGAGCTATTAAAAGAGTATGTCGATATCTTTGCTTGGGAGTACCATGAGATGCCTGGCTTGAGCCGAGAGTTAGTAGAACATCGGCTGCCCATTAAAAGTGGTTTTAGACCTTTCAAACAGCAGGCTAGAAGGTTCAATCCCAAGATGTATGACCGGATCAAGGAGGAGATCGATCGGTTGCTTAAAGCTAACTTTATTAGACCTTGCAGGTATGCTGATTGGATCTCCAATATTGTGCCCGTGGAGAAGAAAGGATCCGGCAAATTAAGGGTGTGCATCGACTTTAGAGATTTGAATAGAGCTACACCCAAAGATAAGTATCCTATGCCTATAGCCGATATGCTTATTAATGATGCTTCTGGACATAAGGTCATTAGCTTTCTTGATGGTAATGCGGGGTATAACCAGATTTTTATGGCCAAAGAGGACATATCCAAAACGGCTTTTCGTTGTCCTGGTTTTCTTGGTTTATTTGAATGGGTGGTAATGACCTTTGGTTTGAAGAATGCCGGTGCTACATATCAAAGAGCTATGAATTTAATCTTTCATGATTTGCTTGGGGTCATCTTGGAGGTTTATATTGATGATATTGTTGTCAAATCGGATGCCATTGAATCACATTTGGCCGATTTGCGTTTAGCTTTTGATAGAATGAGAAAGTATAATCTGAAGATGAATCCCTTAAAGTGTGCTTTTGGTGTATCGGCTGGAAAGTTTTTGGGGTTCATTATTCATGAGCATGGCATAGAAATAGATCCTGAGAAAATTAAAATTATCCAGAAAATTCAGATTCCTGAATGTAAGAGAGATGTGCAAAAGTTCCTTGGCAAGGTCAACTATTTGAGGAGATTCATAGCTAACTTGTCGAGGAAAGTTGATGCTTTTACACCTATCCTTCGGTTGAAGAATGACACTGATTTCACTTGGGGGGCAAAACAGCAAGAAGCATTCGAAAAGATCAAGCATTATTTGGTTACTCCACCAGTATTGAGAGCGCCCAAGCATGGACAACCATTTAGGCTTTATATTGCAGCGGAAGATGGAGTAATTGGTGCTGTTTTGACACAAGAAACCGAAGGAAAGGAGCATGCTGTTGCATATTTGAGCCGGCGTTTATTGGATGCTGAAACAAGGTACACTTTTATTGAAAAATTATGCCTTTCGCTATATTATGCTTGTACAAAGTTGAGACATTATTTATTATCTAGTGCTTGCATAGTAGCGTGTCAAACCGATGTCATTAAATATATGTTGTATAGACCAATTCTTAGTGGTAGGATTGGTAAGTGGGCTTATGCTTTAATTGAATATGATTTGGCTTATGAACCTTTGAAAGCTATGAAGGGCCAAATTGTTGCTGATTTCATTGTTGAGCATCGGGTTGATGATAGGCATAATGTTGATCTTGACCTTGTTTCTCTAGTACCATGGAGATTATATTTTGATGGTTCAGTTTGTAGCAATGGCCAAGGTGTTGGTGTTGTTTATATTTCTCCATATGGTGCTGTTTTTGAAGCCTCATGCCGCTTAGAATTCTTTTGCACAAATAATCAAGCCGAATATGAAGCTTTGCTATTCGGGCTAGAGCTGTTGGTTGCTATTGGTGCTACACATATTGAGGCTTTTGGTGATTCGTTGTTAGTGGTGCAGCAAGTATCCAAGGTTTTTCAATGTTTCGACGAATCACTTAATGTTTATCTTGATACGTGTCTAGATATCATTGCTAGCTTGGATTCCTTTAGTATTGCTCATGTATCTAGACATAAAAATTGCAGAGCAAATGAGTTGGCGCAGCAAGCATCCGGCTATCACGTTCATCGTAGCGTGTTTTACATCTCTCAAAAGCCGATGTCTTGTGTTGCTAACATAGGCAAGGCCGAACCGCAGCCCACCGATTCGGCCACTAATTTTGAAGCTTATGCAGGTAAGGACAAAGATTGGAGGAAGCCCATTGTTGATTATTTGCAAGATCCTAGCAAGAGGGTGGACAAGACTGTTCGGCGGATGGCTTTCAAGTATATATTGATTGACAATAATCTTTATCGCCGAACTGTTGATGGTATTCTTTTGAAGTGCTTGGATGAGGACCAAGCGAGAGTTGCTATGGGAGAGGTGCATGAAGGCATATGTGGTACACATCAGTCGGCACACAAGATGAAGTGGTTGCTACGACGTGCTGGTTTCTATTGGCCGATGATGATTAATGATTGCTTCAGATATTACAAGGGGTGTGAAGCTTGTCAGAAGTTTGGTAATATTCAGCTAGCTCCTGCTGCTATGTTGCATCCTATTGTTAAACCGTGGCCATTCAGAGGTTGGGGATTGGACTTTATTGGACAGATTCATCCTCCATCATCAAAGGGGCATCGGTTTGTGCTAGTTGCCACTGATTATTTCACCAAGTGGTCTGAAGCAATACCTCTTAAAAATATGACACATGTGGAGGTAATTCAATTCATAACCGAGCACATTATTCATAGATTCGGCATTCCTCAAACATTAACCTCGGATCAAGGGTCTTCTTTCATATCATCACAAGTCCGAGATTTTGCTGAATTATATAAGATAAAGTTGCTGAATTCCTCTCCATATTATGCCCAAGCCAATGGACAAGCAGAGTCTACAAATAAATTTTTGATCAAGCTCATCAAGAAGAAGATTGAAGATAATCCTAGAAGATGGCATGAGGTGCTTTCCGAGGCTCTTTGGGCGCATAGGATCTCAAGGCATGGTGCAACTAAAGTAACTCCATATGAGCTTGTGTATGGACAAGAGGCTGTTTTGCCCGTGGAGGTAAATCTAGATGCCTTGAGATTAGCCAAGCAAAATGACTTATCGGCAGTGGATTTTCACAATTTAATGATGGACAACATTGATGAGGTCACCGATAAGAGATTAGAAGCATTGAGGGCTATTGAGAGAGACAAATTACGGGTGGCAAGAGCATACAACAAGAAAGTTAAATTGAAAAGCTTTCAAGTTGGTGATCTAGTGTGGAAGGTGATTCTACCAATTGGATCAAAGGATAATAAGTTCGGGAAGTGGTCTCCAAGTTGGGAAGGTCCTTTCAAAATTGCAATAGTGGTTCCTAGGAATTCCTATTTGGTAGAATCATTACAAGGTACTTTGCTGCCACGTGCTCTCAATGGAAGATATTTGAAGAAATTTTATCCAAGCGTGTGGCAAGAAGCTTAAGCACGTATGGCCGATACTTGGTTATCGCCCTTAGAATAAAATAAACAAGGCCGATATTTTAGTATCGCCCTTAGAACAAATATAAACATGGTCGATGGGTGTGTTGACATTGTCCTTAGTCATGGCATGAGAGAGAAGTATATTTTTTGGCATGCAAGTTTTGCCAAAAAACAATTTTGGCAAGAGATCACTAAGTTAAGAGGGTCCTTATAGAGTGACCAACATGGTCGATTATTTGTAGATATGGAAAATTAAGCGGCCGTGATGGTGCATGGCCGATGGAGTTTTATTGCCCTGAGCAGTATATATGGTTGAAGAAGTGTTGATTGTCATCGTCTGAAACATCAATTTTGCATGAAGGACTTGGGGGGCAAGCCGATTAAATATGCATGCTTTAATCATGGCCTCTATTTCTTTAGTCAAATTTGGCCGATTAAAAATATGCATGTTTTAATCGTGGCTGCTACTTATTAATCAAATCTGGCAGATTAAATGGGTTAACCATGGCTGCTAGTTCATTAATCAAATTTAGCCGATTAAACATATGTTAATCGTGCTTCTAGCCAAACGATGTTTTATCAAGAAAGACGACAGGCTGAACTACATATACACATACAAATGGCAACTTTGGTGTCTTTCGAACTGCATTGCATGCTGGAGTGTACACGTAAGAAGAGATGGAAAGGACAGTCTCAAGCTATCGATGATACTATGGTCAGTCGGTCACACCAAAAATCATGATTAGATGACTTCATGGCCGGTAAACTTTTATAGTCCTTAGAAACATATAATTATGGCCGATGAAGGGTGATCATCGTCCTTAGATCAATTTTTTCGACAAGGTCATTTTTTTTTGGCATGCAAGCTTTGCCAAAAAAAAATAGGGGGGCATATGTTCACACTCAAAATTGTCCCGAAGTAGAGTGTTATGGCAGTGGATCATCTTAGGAAGATTGAAGCCTGATGATGAGTTATTGATGATTTTATTCAACACAGCAAGGGGCAAGCAAGGAGTAGGATCACCTGGCCGCTCGGCATATTAATCACTAATAACTGGCCGGTGATGAGCGAGCATATCTTCGTGAGGTTATATACGTGCTTCTTGCTAGTATTTACATGGAGATGATATACATGCTTGCTAGATGGTAGAATGATAAATTAATTAGAAGTCCAGGAGCTGCACGTCCTGCTATCCTCCGTTGTTTCCGTGAGCAAAAGCAACGGAAAGAGGAAAGGAGCCAGAGTCCAGACGTAGCATGATTTATTATTTGCTAATGGTATTCATGCGTGGAGGAGGCAGAGCCAAGATGGAAGGCAACATGCACGTACATGGAAAGGACTTGTACGTCGCTGCTTAATAATTAGGCTCGTGCGTAACCCAAGATTGGCATTGACGACATAGGAGCCCATTATGTATACCACAATGTAGCCCGGCATGTATTTGGAAAAAGGAAAGACCAGCCGCCCTATAAATATAAGGGGTGACGGCCGATTGAATCACCCACAATCGACAGATCAATCTACTACATTATTCTGCATCTACTATTTTCTCTCTAATTTTTGCTTCTTGTTCTTCGTTGCCGTCTACTTCGTTAACGACAGCGAGCACAAGGTCCTAGGGGCGGTCAGGCCGACCTAGGGCAGCCCATCGCCGCCGTTCTCCCTGACGGGGTCCCTCCCGGGAGCGTGGGGTGTCGGGTTTCAAGAGCTCTCGCCGGCGTGTCTTGCGTATCGCGCTCCCGGCGAGACTCCCCTTGCGACATGTCTTGCGCATCGCGCTCGTCGCCGGGGGCACACGTGACGTGTTCGTGTGCGAACACATAGCAAAACAATGGTGCTCTTGTGCTAATGTGCCAAATGTTCTAGTAGTACTGTAGTAGTGATTAGTAACCTCTCCAGTAGTATTTGACTGTTTGTAACTCTTGTTGTTTCTGCGTGATTTTTGAGCTGATCAACAGAACAAGTAACTTGAATTGAAACGAGCTTGAATTAGAACTTAGAAGTGCTGATTTTAGCTAGCTAATTAAAATTGTGATTAGTTCAGTGTCAGTCCTAGCTTCCTAGGCGTATGAACTCATTTCAGCTAGCTAGCTTGTCAGTGTATCTACTCCACATTCCATCCCGAACAGATCAAACAGAACGTTGTAGTACTGGGCTGCGCAAGACCGAGCTCTGGCAGCCGCGTCGTACAGAAGGCTGACGGCGCTGTGGAAGTACCACGGTGGACGGCGATAGCGATTGACCTTGGTCGCTGCGGAAGACGGCCCCGGCGGCGTGGCAGTCGGCGCACAGCGGGGTGCGGGCGTGGCGGTAGCAGACCCTGTTGGTGCCGTGCACAAGGCGGTAACATGGCATAGACTGCCGTCGCTGTGTTCCACAGTAATCGCAGGTCGCCGCCTCTGTGCCAGCACCGCCGCTGCCGCCGTCCGCCTGAGTTCCCGTTCGTACGAGGAGAAATGAAGAAATGCGCATTGATGGGAGATCGAGAAATCGAAAGAGTGAATCTGGGTCTGGTAGACAAGGGCTGGGCTTCCTTTGGGCATGGATAGGGCTGCCCCAGTCCGAATCCAAGACGAAATAACAAAAAATTAATTACACTGGTACTTTAAGATCTGTGCAACTTTTTTGAAGAGGACCATCGAAGCAAAACTCATTTTTAAAATGTTATATATTTGAACCTTATTATATGGAGTCCTACAATCATGGTGGCGCTGCACCAAATGTAGTATATACGAGCAATAGCATCATGATCCCTCGTAATCACCCAGACATCAAGAGAAGCCGACACCACTTCTATAGTTCAATTTAACCCTATTTTGGATACTCGTTGTACATGTTCATGTCACTAGATGCATTTCATGCTAAGGGTGTCAAACAACTATCATGACCTCACTAAAGATAGCTCAACTCACATCTTGGAATTATTATCCTATGCAACTACTAGACGGCTGGTTTCGTGGCATAATGTACCTCTACAACTTGATCCTGCGGTTTAGCTGAGTTGATGGAGATCATGGATAGTGACTCCAGGGGCCTTCCTACAACCCTGGTCCATATCATGCTTTTACTAGATCCAACGGTTAGTGGACTAACTGGTTACGTGGCCATATCTGTTGCTCATGGTTTGGTCCAGAATTCTTACAGTAGATTAGACTAATAATGGTGGTGTACTAAATTTGTTTAAGTAGGTCACGGTGTGACTTTTGCTGTATTTTACTCAAAATAGTACTAGACAAAAGATAAGGGTGGCATGGCCCATGCTTTATGAGAGGTCAGCATGTCCTGCGCTTCTTTTGCCTGAAAGCAAGACAACCTGGACTACTTAGCACGCATCTATTTGTGGCAATTGAACAAGTGTTCATCAACAAACAAGCCGGCCAGAGATCTTGGTGGCATGTCGTACGTCCATGCCTAATTTTCTTGCCTATGCCGCCCATAAATACGCAGCCAGCTGCTGCAACCCGCAACAACAATCACCACACATATCCCTCCCTCCCGCCCTCTTGATCGATCAAGAAATAAGGTAAGTTACTCCTACTAAGTTGTTAGGTCACCAATGGCCTCCTCGTCCTCCTTCCTGCTCGCCATGGCGGCGCTGGCAGCATTGTTTGCTGTTGGATTGTGCGGCAACACAGTAACCTTGACGGTCGGCAAGGGCACCACCTCCACGTACACCCACCTAGTCCTTGTCGCCAACCTCCCCATCCATGAGCTGGCGATCAGAGAAAAGGGCGCCGCGGAATTTTTGGACGACATGAAGGAGTCACCAGCCATGACCTTTACACTCGACAGCAAGGCACCGCTCAAGGCGCCCCTCTCCGTCCGCTTTGCTGTGAAGGGTGGTGGCTACCGCAACAAGGATGAAATTTTCCCTGCTGGATTGAAGCCTGGCTCAGTTATCAACACTAATATCCAGTTTTGAGTAATCGGCACATCTGCTCTTGCATTGAGTGAAAATTGTTGACCACTATATAATTTTGTAGGAGAGATTGAGGCCATAAATAAGCAGGCCAATAAATCATTTAATATGGTTATTTTGTGGTAGTATACTAGCTTCTCCTCCTGCATATTGTTGTGGAACTATGTGTACACACAATTTACAATATTATTTTTATATGGCATAAAATATCTAGTCAACCTTTTGTCAAGACAGCTGTGTACATTTGATTTTTGTAAAGTTCTAATACATGTATGTGTCAAAATCAGTGAAGCTTTTTTATCTTATTTAGCAAGTCCCAAATGACATGAAAATTGCATTTACAATTGCGATCTTTTCTTTAACACAAATTGTTCAATCACTACAAAAGTTGAAATTTAATCGCAATAGGAGGCTCTATTGCAACATGGACTATAAGTTGTTGCGATACATGGCACTTAATACATCTAAACTACTGAGTTGTACATGTTAGTTGTAAACTCCGTTGGGAGAGGTAGGTGTTACTGTGTTAGGGCCACGATAAATTGTGGTTACAAGTAAGTGTAAATATTGCAACAAATTATGATGCGTTGTGTTAATAATAAGCCGCTGGAATTCATGGCATCGCCAAGGATGCGATGAACGTTGATGAGCAGGAGGAGGACACGCCGGAGCCGTGGTTCGTAACGGGGAGCTGCAGATCCTTGCCTACTCTGGCTCTGGCGGTGGAAGTACTGGGCTGTGCCGCGGCCGCATTTCGTGGCGGAGTCTGTGGATGCACGGTCCAGCTCCTTCGTGGGAGTTCCCGGCCACCGCGATGGGCGGTTCGTGGCACACGCCGTTCGTCAAGGAGAGCAATGAGTCTACGCTCAGCAACATCGTACGCCATCCACTAGCGTTCCCGACCGCTGAGTAACATCGTGCATTCATGTGCAATCAGGCCACGCTCTCCAATATCCATTACTCTATTCCACGAGCAACTTCGTGGAGCCTCTCGACGAGCGCGCCGATGATGTAGTAGGCTAGTAGCAGCTGCTCTCCACCTTGAGCACAAAGAGGTGCTCGTTCCAGCTGACGATGTACACGTCGGTGTGGCCGCCGCGAGCACGGTGAGGAGGGCGGCATTCGCGCAGCTAGCTTGCATGCCGTGGCGCCGTCGGAGCTTCGGTGCGGCCAACGGGGAGGGCGGAGTCCCTTCCTACATCCGTGCGTCGGCGTACGGGATCTCTAGGAAAAAGAGATGGAAAGCTTGCATAAAAGAATTGCAAGTTAGTGGGACACCTAGTGGGGAATGATGCGGACACTTTGCATGAAGAGATAGAACATCTAGTGTGGTCACTTAGTGGAGAATGATGTGAATACCTTAGGTCTTGTTTGGCTGCACACAAATACACCACAATCCACGTGGTTTGAAAGAGATTGAGGTGGAATTTAAACTAACTTCCACCTCAATTCCTCTGAAACCACGTGGATTGAAATCTACTTGCGTGCAGCCAGGCCCGGCCCTGGATGCGGGCAAGCAGGGCGGCCGCCCTGGGCCCCCAAGTTGGCAGAGCCCCCTCCCAGGTATGCAAACACCATTAGTATTTGGCCCAGTATGAACGTTCCTGGCCTGCTAACTGAGTAACTGCTGGTGTCCGCAGCTAGCGTCCGCGAGAAGCCAGGCCACACGCACACTCGACTCGACTCGGAGTCTCGGAGATCTCGTCTGCAGCGGCGACGCGGTGTGAGGTGACGCGGAAGCGGACCGGCGGGCGGACGCGACACGCGTGACGGCGGCGGCCAGTGACACGAGACGCGTGGGCGCAGCTGTTGCTCCTGCAGTCCTGCTCGAGTGCGCGACGGCGCTGCGATGTCCGCGACTCCGGCACTCCGCCGACCTAGACGAGCGACGACGAATCGACGATCGGCGGTGAGCTACACTGACTCACCGAGCGTCCGAGCCAACAATTCCAGGAGCTGAGTTACCTTTTTTAACTAATTGTTTCTCTACATCTTAACAGCATCATGTCATCAAGATCAAGAAAGTATGCTTCCGGCAGTGAGAAAAGCCAAAAAAAGCAAGAATAGATGAGCTCCTACAATCACAGAGGGGTTCTATGCACAAGTTTTTGAAGAATAATCCGAACACTTCAAGAGATCCAAATGAGTTGGCAATAGTTGTTTGGAAGGAACCAACACAGATTATTCCAAAAGATGAAGGCGAAGGTCCTCCTAATGACAATGTGAGTAATGATGAGCACATATTTAATTCAAATACTGCAGAAAATTGTAATCTTGATGAGGAACCGGTGTGTCACATGGATATTTATGATCCAAGAAATTGGGATAATCTTGATAACAAAGCAAGGGATATATTAGTTGAAAAGGGGCCTATAAGAGAAGATAATATTGTATTCCCCTTCGATGATAATTTAAGGCATTTTGCATATTCTCATTATCATAGAAAAATAAGTAATGGAGAACTACGTGACAGGAAATGGCTAGTTTATTCCAAACACTTGGATAAAGTATTTTGCTTTTGCTGTAAGCTTTTTAATTCTAAAAAGTGCAAGAGTTCATTGGCGAATGATGGGTATAGAGACTGGAAACATATCAATGAGAGGCTGAAGGAACATGAAATTAGTGTTGAGCATATTACCAATATGAACTCATGGAATGAATTGAGAACTAGATTAGGCAAACAAGAGACAATTGATAAAGAGTTACAGCAACAAATCTCCAAGGAAAAAGAGCGCATAAGGCAAGTACTGATGAGAATAGCTGCCATTGTAAAATTCCTTGGTAGACGTAATTTGGCTTTTCGAGGATCTAACGAGCAGCTTTATAATGACCAAAATGGCAATTTCTTAGCTTGTGTTGAGATGGTTGCAGAATTTGATTTGGTAATGCAAGACCATCTTAGACGTATTCAAAATAATGATATTCATTATCATTATCTTAGTCACAAAATTCAAAATGAGTTGATTTCTCTTATGGCTTCTGATATTACAAATTCTATCATCAAGATTGTGAAAGAGGCCAAATATTTCTCAGTTATTCTTGATTGCACCCCAGATGTTAGCCATCAAGAACAAATGACTTTGTTAACACTGGCAGCAGTTTTCTCTCTAAATGGATCATCTGACATTGATTTGAATGATCTAATTCCTGAGTTAAGTGTTCTACAATTCACATTGCCAGATACATCGATGACAGCCATGAAGATTTTTGAGTTTGTTACAAAAGCTGATTGTTATCCTAATGCTTCCATTGCTTATCGGATCTTGTTTACTATGCCTGTGACTGTGGCATCTGCTGAAAGAAGCTTCTCAAAATTAAAATTGTTGAAGAACTATTTGAGATCTACAATGTCTCAAGAGAGGTTAAATGGTTTGGCAACATTATGCATTGAGAAACGATTGTTGGGACTTCGCATCGAGGCATGTTAGAAGAAATTTTTAAGGTAATTTAATATTTATGAATTGTTTCATATGGATATTGCTTTTACATACGCAGTTAAGTGTTTATATATATGTATTTACATTTAGTACTATCAATATCATGTATGTACAAAGGGCCCCGGATTGTTTGTTTCGCCCCGGGCCTCCAAAAAGTCAGGGCCGGCGCTGCGTGCAGCCAATGCAAACGAGCCCTTATGAACAGACAAAACATCTGGTGATGTTTAGCTTTATAAGTGTATATAGATATAGATGGGAAAGCAACCCAACCGGCCATGCTTGCATTGGTTATAGAGGCAAGGATAAATAAAGTTAATAAAAAAGGGAAAAATAAAAAGACAAAATAACTTACGTAGCAGTATGTCGTGATCCATTATATTAGACTACAATTACTAGGCTCGTTGGTTGTGTTTTCCAATTAAAAGGGATGGGCTCATTTCCATCTCTCACTGGGAAGTTGGAGCAATGCGAGCGTGGCAAGAGAGGAGGATGCACTGAGTGATATGCTGCGGTGTGGATTTCATGGCGTGAGTGATGTGCTGTCGGCAGAGCCCCGCCATGGGCAGAGGCATCGTCAAGTTGTGCTGGATGCCGTGCCGTCGAGCCGGATCCTGGTTGTAACAGAGATGTATCCCTGCAGCTACGTTCTGCGTATGTGGTGTGGTGTGCTTTACGTACGCGCACACCATGCATCATGCATGCATGCGGCACGTATTGCCACTTAATCATGCGAAAACCCAAAAGACTAATAACTAACCTGGTGGTCCTGGTGGCTGAAAACCAATGTTCTTCTTGAGGGATTATTAGTAAGCTTTTTGTTTGTGCTTTTCGTATTGACACCCTGCTCGATGTCGTCGGGGTCGCGCGCTCAGGGCAGAGGGTAGAGCCGGGTGCAGAGCTGGCCGCGAGCAGCCGTGGAGGTCGCGGGGCTTCGATTCGTCGGAGGCAGGCTCTCGGCGCTGGGCTCGTGGTGCAGCTGCTGGCAGGCTATGGCGGCGGCGGCGCCATGAGCACGGCTGTCGGGCTGTGCGGTGCCTATGTGAAGGGAAGTGGGGAACAAATGAGATCGATTCGATTTCTAGGGTTTGGGGGGATTTTGTGGGTTGTGAGTCGCTGTTGGACTGTTGCGCGGGAAGTTTGGGCCATCTGCGCGGGAAGAGGAAAAGGCAGGTAAAATTGAGCTGATTCATATTTTTATCGGGCCCCACCGATAGGGTCGATATTTCGGAAAAATCCTGAAATTTCGGCCAATAAAAATTTCCTTGGTTATGAGAAAAAAATACTTTTTTTTTGACACGTCGAGTCTGAGAAACCAGACGTAGAGTAAACACGGGACCGGAACACCGAGCGGCAACAGGGCCTAGGCCCAGGAAGGACAGAGCTGCATGCATGCAGATGTGATGTCGTCCACCAAAACTGGGATGCATGGCACACGGACACGCCAGCGGTAGGCGGTAGCAACACGATTACATGGCCACGTACGGCTACAACCCATCAACCTTAAGGCGACCCGGCCGCCCTGCCTTTTGATGAGGTTCCTTTGGTTGTTAGTGTGGTTTTTTTTCTCGTCTCCAATTCAGTTCATTTATCTACGTGGTCGTTGTCTCTTCCCACCGATAAGCGTCCCATTTCCATTCCCTACTTCTTCGATCACAAGGCGTTTTCGTTCGAGACGCCCAGTGAGTAAACAAGTTGAAACAAACTTATTGTGCGAACACAAGGTTGACAAGTACCCTTGTGTGTTCGTTTTGTGATGAGTGATTGTCAATGTGATCCACGAAGTACGTTGAGTGGTGACTAACCCTACCTTGGCGAAAGTCTTGTGTGCGACATGTCTCTTGGCTTGTGTTGTGCATGTGTGGAGCACGGAGGCGGTAGCCGACGGCGAGGTGAAGGTCAAGGAGGACGTGCCGTGCCGATGGACAGGAGGGGTGAAGGACGGACGTGAGAGCCTTGTTCTGTTCCTGTCTTTGAAAGTGCAGGTGATTAGGAGATTGGTGAGAGCATCTTCGTTGATGAGAATGAGGAAGATGCTGATTGGGGAGATGCAGAGCCGACCTCTTCGGCTGCTCCAGTCGAGTCTACGACGACTACATCGGCTCACGGACCAGACCCATCTTCTTCCACTACATGGGGTCCGCACGAGCCGCTTCCTCAGCCTACTCCAGCTGCACCTGAGGAGGCCCCGACAGCTGTTGAGGGGGAGGCGACATCTTCGAGGGAAGCCCCTCGGCACATCCAGCGTCGCCACCCGCCTCAAACCATGATCGGCGACATCAGTCAACGTGTTACACGCTCAAGGTCATATGAAATCTCACATTTCGCTCATTCCGCTTTTGTTGCTAATTTCGAGCCACAAAATATTGGACACGCACTTTCTGATCCCGATTGGGTCAATGCTATGCACGAGGAGTTACAGAACTTTGAGAGAAATGAAGTTTGGGTCTTAGTTCCACCTCCACCTGAGTGTCACCCTATAGGTACAAAATGGGTTTTCAAGAACAAGCAAAGTGAGGATGGAGTGGTGGTGAGAAACAAGACTAGGCTAGTGGCTCAGGGGTTTTGTCAGAAAGAGGGAATAGACTTTGAAGAAACCTTTGCTCCTGTGGCCCGTATCGAGGCTATAAGGATGCTCTTAGCTTATGCAGCTTCGAAAGGGTTCGAGCTGTATCAAATGGATGTGAAGAGCGCCTTTTTGAACGGGTACATAGAGGAAGAGGTGTATGTGAGACAACCCCCTGGCTTTGAAAATCCCAAGTATCCCAACCATGTTTACAAACTCCACAAAGCCTTGTATGGGTTGAAACAAGCCCCGAGAGCCTGGTATGAGCGTTTGAAAGCCTTCTTGCTTGCTAAGGGCTTTAAGATGGGTTCTGTAGATAAAACTTTGTTTCTCCTCAAGTAAGGCACTGACACACTTTTGGTTCAGATTTACATGGATGATATCATTTTTGGTGGTTCCTCTCACGCTCTTGTTGCAAAGTTTTCTGAGACTATGAGCAGAGAATTCGAGATGAGCATGATGGGCGAGTTGACATTCTTCCTCGGGCTGCAAATCAAGCAAACATGTGAAGGAACATTTGTGCACCAAGGCAAGTACACCAAGGATCTTCTGAGGAAGTTTGATATGGGCGAGGCCAAGCCTCTTTCGACGCCCATGTCGACTACGACGGCCCTGGACGAGGACAAGGAAGGAGAAGATGTGGACCAGAAGGAGTACCGAAGCATGATCGGATCGTTGCTGTACCTGACCGCAACGAGACCGGACATCCAGTTCGTGGTTTGCTTGTGCGCGCGCTTTCAGTCTTCACCGCGCACATCGCATCGTCAAGCCGTCAAGCGGATCATGAGGTACCTTCGTTTCACACCCGAATTTGGTCTTTGGTTTTCGGCTTCCTCCTCTCTTTCTCTTTGCGGTTACTCTGATGCGGATTATGCTGGCTGTCGTACTGAGAGGAAGTCCACTTCTGGGACTTGTCAGTTTCTTGGGTCTTCACTTGTGTCTTGGTCTTCTCGCAAGCAGTCCACTGTAGCCCAATCCACCACAGAAGCTGAGTATGTTGCTGCTGCTGCTTGCTGTTCCCAGTTGCTTTGGATGGTTGCTACTTTGCGAGACTATGGTTTAGAGTTTAGGCGAGTGCCTTTGTTCTGTGATAGCACCAGTGCCATATGTGTAGCCAAAAACCCTGTTCTCCACTCCAAAACCAAGCACATAGAAGTCCGTTTTCACTTCTTGCGAGACCACTATGAGAAAGGGGACATTGATCTTATTCATGTTGACACCCACAACCAGCTCGCAGACATCTTCACTAAACCCCTTGATCAAACCCAGTTTGCTCGCTTGCGAGGAGAGCTTGGAGTTTGCTTCCCTTTTTAGCTTGGGAAGTTTTGGTTCTTGTACATTAGTTTGTGTTTTTCTTTTTTCTTTAGCTTTTGCTTTTGCTTTTGTATCATATTTGCATATCATATCATCATGTATCATATTGCATCTTGAGCTTCATCTTTATAGTAGCTAGATTGACACTATGCTCTTGTTGGGGATGTTATGGATATATATGATGTGCTTTGCTTAGGCTCACTTGATCTCTTGATATGAGCTAAAAATGCCTTTTTCAATTGTGAACTTGAATAACACTTGATGAAACTTGGAATATGTTCACCACTACTTTGTGGCAACTAGCATGTATAGATGTGTTGAGAACCCTTTTGCTTCATATATATGCTTAGTTGCTACGGCTCATACCTTGAGTTACACACTTGCTTGAAAAACTTGAAATTGTGCTAAAACTTGAAAAAAAAACAAGGTATGAAAAGATCGGGATGGGTCTTTGCTGTCCCATGTCAGAGTATCGAGACAGCTCCTTATTGCACTTAAGGGTGAACTTGAGCTCTGTAATGGATACCGAGATCATTGTCTTAAGCTTCTGATTGCTTTTGGCATAGGCTTGACATGATCGATAAGTCAGGTTTTGATGGCATCGATAACCTCCCGCACACATTTGTTTGACAAACTTTTGTGATAAGCTGCATAACTCCGATAAAATTCAAAATTTGATCAAATCACAAGTTTGTCTCATGACATGATGTGTGAACTTTGTTTGGGGTAGTTCACTTTGCATACATGTGTAGCACAAGGTCGATCTCCTGTCTATATTTGCTATGTGCTCATTTGGTGGTGAACCCTCTTTTAAATTGCTCAAACTTGATCAAATTTGCTAAAATGTCATATTTCTTCTCATTTGGTCATTTTTAGCATTTGCTAGCACTTGTACTTGTTGCTATGTATACATGACATCATCAGCTAGAGCATTCTTTCAATCTACTTGCTATAATCTTGAAGCTTCTGTATTTGTGTATTTCTGCATTCAAAGCATGTTTTGAGGGGGAGTTGTAATCCTTGGGCTCTAGCTTGATAAGTGCATGTGTCAACAAGGGGGAGAGATATGTCACACTCACCATGTCAACAAGGGGGAGAAGTCTCTATTTCGTGCATTCATTTGAGAGAGATTGCACTTATTCAGGGGGAGTGGCACTTGAGTTTGCTTTTGCTTGCTAGATGTGTTGAGCCTTTACCTCTTCTGGAGGGTCTAGCAGTTTTTTGGCTTTTCGAGCTTTGCTAGTGGTGTTGAGCCCGTTGCCTCTTCTTGAGGGCTAGCTTTGTTTTACTTGGTTGCGTCGAGCCGTTGCCCATGTCGTTGGGGACCAAGTTTTTGCTCATTTCAAATGACTTGTTTCGGCTTTTCTTTGGCTTTTGGTCATTTGGTTGAGCTCTTTATTTTCTCTTCTTCTTCTTTTTCTTTTGCTCAAGCTGTTCGTGTATTGGTGTTGACAATGCACTCATCAAGGGGGAGATTGCGAACACAAGGTTGACAAGTACCCTTGTGTGTTCGTTTTGTGATGAGTGATTGTCAATGTGATCCACGAAGTAGGTTGAGTGGTGACTAACCCTACCTTGGCGAAAGCCTTGTGTGCGACATGTCTCTTGGCTTGTGTTGTGCATGTGTGGAGCACGGAGGCGGTAGCCGACGGCGAGGTGAAGGTCAAGGAGGACGTGCCGTGCCGATGGACAGGAGGGGTGAAGGACGGACGTGAGGCTTGGACCGAGGGACCCGGAGGCCGGGTGGCTAGCCGCGGTGGCTGACACTTGGGACATCGACAAGCGCGAGAAGACATGGGAGTGACCGTGTTGACCGTGGAGGTGACACGCGTCGGATGGCGGGGGACGCGTATGGAGTACGCTACTCGCGGAGCGGTTTGATGGTTTGGGCCTCAAAACCATCGGAGGCGGGTTTACGGGTTTGGGCCTCGAAACCCGGGCGGAGGTTCCGAGGCGGAACGGACGGCACGTGGCGGCATCGGGGAGGTCGCGTCGAGGCGAAGCTACCGGTGAGGAGGCGCGGTGGCCGTCGGATCAAGATGAAGACCGGGTTGGACATTTACGCCCTTGGGCTAAATGGTTTAGCTCCTATGTATCCAGGGGCACTTAGGGGAATGTAAAATAGCCCAGTTAAATAGAGGATGGCAGCCCCTTGCCTCCTCACCTCTCTCCCATTCCTCATTTCCCCCTTTCTTCCTAGGGTTTCATTTTCTACTTCTTGAGAGAGGTCCATAACTGAAATTCATGGTTGTGTAATCTGTGACTTTGCCGTTGGAAGAGAGGCCTTAACCTCTCGGTGTCCTCTGGACGTGGAGATATGCAGCGACTATTTTCGTGGTTTTTCTTTTCTCGCGAGTTACTGTTCACCAGTTCTTCCTCTTCGTGATTTATGCTCGATTTGAGTTTTTCTGTGAGATTTGTTTGGTCCGGTTGATGCTTTGACGAGTGATGAACAATCCTACCAAGTGATTTGAATCAATTTCACTTGTGCATCAAGATCCAAGCTGATCTTCTTTTTGGGAGAAAAACTCGTTCTTGCTCGAATTTCTTTGATTTAGGGAGTTCCAGTTCAAATTGGGCGGTGATCTTCTGGGAGTAGCTCGACATCTCCGTTGTGATCCTCTGTGCGAATTTTGAGAGCAAATCATGGAGTTTTAGGTCGTATTTCGTGGATTTCTTGTCCGTCTCATTTTCTGTTCCTGAGTTCGTTTTTCTCTGTTCGTGTGTTCGTGGCTGTGTTGAAGAGGAGCACCTGTCTGGCAGCCCAACGGCACCACTACCAGCACTAAGTACTTAGGTACCAAGTATGCTTTCTTGAGCGGTGATTGCTGTGGGTGCTCGTAGCTGGCTGCTAGCTTTTCTCCCTCCTTTCTTTTGCTGTGATTTTGCTCGGTGGCAGCTGAGAATGAACGGAGCAGATCCCGTCGTTCTCTGATAGTTGTGCCAGCACGTTGGAGTCTTCCAGGTCCAGTTCATCGTGGAGTGCAGCCCTTTCACTTGTAATTCCTTTTCTGCTGCTTGTTCTTCCACTTTGCTATTTCAGTCATTTGCAGGACACCGAGGCAGCAGGGCCGAGCAGCTTCAGCGCGTGGTGAGCAACTCCACCATTTTGCATTTGTTTTTCTGACGGTGAGCAGTATCCTCTGTCCAGTTCTTGCCTGCTTGCTAGCAGTAGTGTAGTACCTGTGCTGGTGTCTCTTGCAGGTGTTGGTTAGTTAGCAAGTGCAGCAGTTCGTGCTTCTGTGATTGGTTATTACTTGATCGAATGATTTTCTCCTTGCAACAGTGAAGTACTACTTCAAGCAATCATTAGCTCATCTATGGAGAATTAAAATTAATTCATTCTGCTTAGTGTAGTATTCACGGTTGTGAGTTCATCTCATTTTCTCTCTCTGGCTGCTGGTTTTAGTGGGCGAAGTGCAGTGCACGAGCAGACCCATGCCTTGGTTTTTCTTCTGTGGTTTGTGTGTTCGCTCTCCGATTTGTGATCCGTCTGTTGTGATAGCTTTCTACCATTTCGAGTAATCTTTCTAGGTACTCTCGTCACCAATTGACTTGGATATTTATTTTTTGGGAACTCACTTGTGTTTGGCGGTGATTTTAGGACAGCGGCCTAAAATTTCGTGAGAAAATTTTCGGCTCCCATTCACCCCCCCTCTAGTCGCCGATTTTGGTCCTTCAATTGGTATCAGAGCCGGTTAAGGATCATTCCACCTTAATCGGTCCGTGATCCGCGAAGGCGACATGGAGCGTGGTTCTGGCAAACCACCGTTCTTCGATGGAACAAATTATCCCTATTGGAAGATCCGCATGTCCGCGCATCTCCAGGGGATTGATTGGCTTGTTTGGGAGATTTGCGAGGATGCTACTTACGTTGTGCTTGAACCCCGTGCTCGTGTCACGCAAGATCAAAAAGATCGGCACAATGCTAATAGCAGAGCTCGCGCAGTTCTTTTCTCGAGTCTTTCGCTTCCAGAGTTTGAGAGAGTCTCCGATTGTACTACCGCTCGGGAGATCTGGGTGAGGCTTCAGAGCTATCACGAGGGGACCGCACAGGTCAAAACCAGACTCTACGAGACGTACAAGAGGGAGTACGAGAACTTCACACAACTTGATGGCGAGACCATCGATGCCATGTTTTCTCGCTTTCAGACCATCGTCAACAAGATGCGAGCAAACAAGGCACAGGTACCTTATGACAATCATGAGAGGGCACTCAAGCTTCTATATGCCCTAGATCGGAAGATATGGGATGTGAAGGTGACTGCCATCATTGAGTCTTCGGGGTATGAGACCCTCACCGTGGATGAGCTTTTCAGCAAGCTCAAGTCCACCGAGATCGACTACCAGACCCAAGCCAAGCTCAAGAATCCCTCTGCACCGACTATGGCTTTGGTCTCAGGTAATGGCTCAAGTTCTTTGGCTAACCCTTCACAAGTGTCTTTTGCTTTGTCTTCTTTGGTGTCTGTCACAGAGGAGCAGATGGAGAGTCTTGGGGACGATGAGTTGGCGTTGATCATCAGCCGGTTCTCGCAGTTTCATAACAACCGCTTGAATCGCCGGCGTGGTGGTGGTCCGAAGGAAGGATGCTACGGCTGTGGAGATCCCGACCACTTCGTCGCCCACTGCCCCAAGAAGAACAAGCACTCCTTCGACAAGTACGACTCCAGCAAGCGCAAGGACAAGCGCGAGTACACCTCCAAGCACAAGTCGAAGGGAGGATTTGACAAGGAGGCGCTAAAGAAGAAGTACTTCAAGAAGGCCAAGGCTCAAGAGCGCGCCTTCCTCGCCTCCCTCAGCGACCTCGACAACGACACCGACGACGACCGGTCTTCTCCCTCGAGCGATGATGAGTCCGAGAAGAGGCGTGAGGACAAGTTGACCGGGCTTTGCTTCATCGCCAAGTCTATCCACGGAGGCTACTGCACCATGGCCGTGGATGAAGGGGTGAAGCCCAACAAGGACGTGCTTCCCGGCGACGACGACTCTACCGAGGTAAAACCCTCCATCGATGCTCTTATTGCCGAGCTTGATATCATGACCGATACTTTGATGAGTCAAGATAAGCTGCTGAAACGTGCTGCTCATGAGAGGAAAGAGTTTAAGGACAAGCTAGAAGTTGTGGAGAAAGAGCTTGAGGAAGCTAAGAAGCTTGTTGTTCATGTGTCTGACGAGGTTGAGTGCGATGGATGTGCTGTTCATATGACTAACCTTTCTGAGTTGCAATCTAAGTATGCTGCCTTGTTAGATGAGAACGATGAGCTGAAGGCTAGGTCTAGCTTGTTGGGTGCGTGCAAGTCTTGTTTAGGCTTGCAATCTGAGCTGGCAGAGAAGAATGCCAAGATCCTTACTCTTGAGAAGGCCAGTTCAGATAGCACTGTTGTTGAGTGTGCACGTTGTGAGAGCTTGGTGTTGGAGCTTGAGTCTTGTAGGCATGACAAGATGAGATCCGAGGAAGACAACACATACCTTCGGTCCATCTTGAATTGGGTGTCTTGTAGTGAGCCGCAGTTGGGCATGATGATGAGCCAGTTCAGGCGGGGAACTGGGACATCGGGAGTAGGCTTTGCTCTAGGTGGGAAGGGTGAACATGTCTATGGCAAAGTTGGTGAGTTCAGTGGTTTGAGCCCAAGTGAGAAACCTTCCACTACTCCCAAATTGATCAAGATCAATCCACCTAAGCCTACCGAACCCACTGTGAAAGATGGAGTGTTTGAAGAGCCTCCAAGAGCTCCACCCCAGAAACAAGTTTGGGTTCCAAAACCGAACCATCTCAGGAACCCACTTGACACTCTATCGAACATCTCTGAGGATCCCCTTCCTAAAGCCAGAAAGCTACCAAGAGTGACACATACCCACAAGAAAGTGAGCCAACAACCACCCAAGAGAGAGGTGAGGTATCACTGTGACTATTGCCATAGGGATGGTCACCTTGTTGAGTTTTGCTTTAGGAGGAAGAGAGATGAGCGGCGGGAGTATGAGTTGAACAACCGGAACATGTACCGTCCGCCCCATGGCGTACATGTGCCGCCTGTTCAGAGGCGCAATGCTAGGCCAAGAGGTGCAATGCCTCAAGGTGCTAGGCCTCAGGTTGCTAGACCACGCGGTGGTCGTGGTGGTCGTGCCCGGCGTGGTTCAGGTCATGATCAATATGACTTTGGACCTCGCGGCAGTGGCTTTCAGTCCTACAGCTCTAGTGGACCACGTTTTCCCCCACGTGGTGCTCGCTTTCCTCAAATGGGACATGGCATGTTTGGTGTTTTTCCTAACACTTTTCCAGGGCAAATGAGCCAACACTGGTATCCTTCACAGTTTACTAACCCCAGTGTTGCGCGATTTGCTCATCCTATATCTTTCTATTGATGCAGGACGGAGGCCTGGAGAACACGTGGCTCATTGATTCCGGATGTTCGCGCCTCATGACCGGAAGTTCCAAATGGTTCTCCAGCCTCGACCCCGTGCAATGTAAGGAGTACATCACATTCGGGGACAATAGCAAAGGTAAAGTGCTTTCTCGTGGGACCATTCGGGTTAATGAGAGTTTTGTCTTGAAGGATGTTGCTTTAGTTTCAAACTTGCATTTCAACTTGCTTTCTGTTTCGCAACTCCTACAAGATGGCTTTGAAGTGCGCTTTAAGACCGGCTTGTCTCGAGTTCTTGACTCTCAAGGAAATCTTGTTTGCCAGATTGTTCCTTTTGGCCGTGTCTTTCGAGCTGATTTTTCTCACTCTTTCGGCTCTTCTCGATGTTTGGTGGCCGGATCCTCCTCTGAGCTTTGGAAGTGGCATAGGAGACTTGGTCACTTGAGCTTTGACTTACTAGCTAGGTTGAGCTCACTTGATCTAATCCGAGGATTGCCCAAGTTAAAATTTGAGAAGGATTTGGTGTGTCACCCTTGTCGTCACGGGAAGATGGTTGCCGCTTCTCACCCTCCTGTGACTCAAGTCATGACCAAGGGACCCGGTGAGCTACTCCATATGGACACTGTTAGTCCAGCTCGGGTTCGGTCTGAGGGAGGGAAGTGGTACGTTCTAGTGATCATGGACGATTTCTCTCGCTACTCTTGGGTGTTTTTCATGGAGGGTAAGGATGAGGCTTTTTCTCATGCTCGAGGTTTGATTGTTCGGTTACAGACTGAGTTGCCAAAGAAAGCCATAAGAGCTATACGCAGTGATAATGGCACAGAATTCAAGAACTCTCAGTTTGATAACTTTTGCTCTTTTTTGGGTCTTGAGCACCAGTTCTCCTCGCCTTATGTCCCTCAGCAGAACGGTGTTGTTGAGCGCAAGAATCGGACCCTTGTTGAGATGGCTAGGACGATGCTCGATGAGCATAGGACTCCTAGGAGATATTGGGCTGAAGCGATCAACACCGCGTGTCATGTTTCCAATCGCATATTTCTTCGAGCCTTCATGAAGAAAACTTCTTATGAGCTGCGATTCGGTCGACTACCCAAGGTGAGCCACTTTCGAGTGTTTGGATGCAGGTGCTTCATTCTGAAATAAGGTAATTTAGACAAATTTGAGTCTCGATCCTCGGATGGTGTCTTTCTTGGTTATGCTTCACATTCTCATGCATATCGAGTACTTAACCTTGAAACTAACCGAGTCGTAGAGACTTGTGAAGTCACTTTCGCGAGAAAATTTTCGGCTCCCATTCAACCCCCCTCTGGTCGCCGATTTCGGTCCTTCATATTGATAGTTCGTTTGAGTCTATATCTACCCGCATGCATATGCATGGTTGGTCCCATGATCAATATGCAATCAACAATGAGTGAACAAGTTAAAACAACTCCAGGAATCCCTCCCAAGGAGCCATGGACGACCAAAATGCCATCCGACATCAAGAAATATACTCCTCTTGCAACTGTCGAAAAGAAATATGCAAATCATGTCATTGCAGACAAGAAACTCATATGCACATGATGGCCACATGCAGTTATGCCAAAACAATATGGAGGCAGGTGGAGCTCTCACATACTAATGAACAGCGCCCGTCAGTCACCATTGGTGGTAGCAAATCACCCAAACACAAGGAAAAGTAGACCATGAACAACGAGCAAAGGTTCCTAACATTTACTACTTGGAATCTACGTATGGAAGGAAAGATGCAGATGAGTCTCCGATAACAAGGTGTGCACCACGCAGCAAATCTAGCAACAAATTTCCATTGATGTACATATGCTGCGGCTGGCACAAGAAGAGTACTAGTAGCTAGTCGCTATATTATGCAGCTTTTTCTTTTTACTATTTTCTTCAACCATTTGTAAATATCCAAACTTTACTTCCTACTGAATGAAAAGGCAGCGCACTTGCCAATTGTGTCAAAGGAATGGGATTCATGTATGACATTCTTTCTCACTATTTGAGTTATATTTATTACTCTCTCCTGGTTGGTAAAAGAAGTCATTTTGGACAAGGCTTGGGTCAAACATTGGGAATATAAATCATGAATATTTTTTAAGTTGTTGAGTTTGAAAATTTTTTTGATAGAGAGTTTGGAAATTTGAAAACCATATGAATAGATTTTCCTTGAAAAATACTTTCATAAAAATATACATATATCATTTTTAATAAATACTGTTATAAAAATAAGAAGTCAAAATTATGCTTTAGAGACACTGTTGCTATCCAAAGCAACTATTGTTTTCTCCTTCATTCAATTGGTTATTTCTCATCCTTGTCATATTGTCTCCTCATCATCTTTTGCTTTTTTTGGCTTTACTAAATTTTCTTATCTCACCTTATTCAAATTCTCGATGGCCCTTCATCATCTATTTCCACTCTTTAGGATGCCCGCCATTGCTACAGAAGCACATGTAGAGTCAATGTTTTGATGCATGGTTGTCTTGCTTGGTGTGTTGTTTGAGTATGTTACCTCTCGAAGAGAGCACTCCCTCCCTCAGTTAATGAATTTTTATTAAATTAAAAATTCATCATAGGATTTAGCAATATGATTGTGCATTCATTCTGGTGAATATGATTTATTGTGTTGAGTGGTTTGGATCCAAAATTCAAAATGATTTCAAATAATTTTGAAATGGCCTTGAAATAAAAGAAAAAAAAATAAAAAGGAAAGCCCTCCCTCCCACAGTTTGGTCCTGGAGGCCCACTCTTCTCGCTCTTCTGTTTCCCGACCAACATGGTCTCACTTCTCTACCTCCCTCGGTTTGGGAGCCCAACAGAGTTGTGGCCCAGATCCATTCCTTGAATCCCGTAGCCCAGCAGCAGTGACGGTCCGGTCTGCCTCGCTTCCCCTCTTCTCCTGGACCGGCCCACTTGATGCTTAAAGATCAGCCTGTCGGCTCCCACTGCTCTCCCATTGACGGCCGAGTCCCGCTGACCCCCTCATTCTCAGTCGCCGACGTGTTGGCCAGCCCCGTTCCCTAACCTTCCGCCGCTCCTTTCTCTCTGGAGGAACCGACAACTGAGCACGAGCGAGTCGTTGCCGACATGGATGCCACCTCTGCCCGTGCAATCGGGCACCACCCCTGCCCCGCGAAACATGGGCCCCTCCTGCCTCCTCTGCTCCACCCTCGCCCTCCTCCCACTGTCGATCTGCCCCGACGCGTTCCTCGTACCGAGTCAAGCCGTGCCGCCATGGCAAGTCTGCCACCAAGCTTCGCCTATAAGAACCACTCTGAGCTCCGCATCTCCACGCCGCCTCCACTCCGCCCTTTCTTGTGCCTTCTCCCTCGCTCCAGTGGCCTCAGCTAGCGTCACCGCCGCCATTGCTCCTAGCCCGAGCTCCCGATCTCTCCACTCAGACCACCTCAAGCCTGTAACACCTTGGTGTTATGCATGCATTTAGCACCTGCAAATCATGCGCATAAGCATTGTCATGCATTCATTAGCCTTGCATGAAATAATGATTGAAATGTGACCTTGAAACATTGATGTTGCAATCGTTTGTGTAAAAAGAACTATGCTATGATTATGCTTGTTAGGTTAATAAACATGCTTGTTTGGTAGTGTAAAGAATTTAGAATAGTTTCACATGCAATTTGGAGCAACTTTGGTATTCAAAGTTTTGTCAAATTTGGCTTTTAAAAATATTCCTAAAAATTGTCAAAAACCCTTCATATTAAGCTTTTACATTCCAGTTCAAAATCTATGCAGAAATTTGAGTTGGTCCCTTAATAAAAGTTGTAGAGAATTAAATTCTAATCAACTTTTATTTTTGGGCCATTTCCAGAAAATGCCATTTACTTGCTAAAAAATTGATTTGAAGCTGTTGTTTGAAATTTATTTAAAAATAGAAATTGAAAAATTCTTTTTTTCACCTTATTGGGCCGCGCCTCCCATCCGGCCCACTGGCCGAAACCACCTGGCCCGCTCGACTCTGCCTCCTTCCCGCTCCCGCGCGTGCATTAGTACTTGATCGTCATTATAAAAGATTTTTCTGTAATTATATATTATTAATAACTTTTAAGAATGTATAATGATACTCCAGTCACCCACAAAAGAATACAACTACGAGAATTATGTAGATCAAATTGGTTTAAGTTTGACCAAATTTATAATAAATACTAGTATTAACGTTTGTGTGTCTCTAATAAAGTTTGTTTGTGTATCTGTAATAAAGTTTGTTATGAGAATATATTCTATAACTAATCTAATAATATTTATTTTGCATCGTGAATGATAGTACTTCTCCACCGCAGTTGGCAACTCCGTGTCACCATTGGCAACCATGGACGCAATGCGGCAGCCAGCACAAGCAAGAAGATATAACTGCGATAGGGGACAAGAGAAAGATGTACCGTCACTGGGCCTCTGGGCTTTGACGCCTTGTGGTTTGTGGGCTGCAGTTTACTGGTTTGAGCTGGCATAACATATGGTCCATGGGCTGTATGTTGTCTACCAATTCGCGCTATTGTGATCGGCCCGGTGCCCGTTCATTTTCCAGAAATATGGTTCAACACGGCGGAGAGTGCATAGTCACGACCGCGCGCAGAGATCGATTGACCGTTGCAACTGCTTGCAAGTAGTACAGCGCAAGTTTAAAAATCTGCACGAACCATTTAAACCTTTTGATTTCTATCAAAATAATACTATTTCACACAATGCAAAGGCTTTTTTTGAAATTGAAAATAAAGCATAGATCGCAAAAAAAGTTTTTGGAAAGAACTTGGCTGTTTCCGTTGCAATAGATGCGTAGAATCCTTCTTCTATCTATAGATAGATACACACCTGTAAAAGATGCGCCTGTCCGGGTCTGGCCGTGGAGTGAAAGGACACGTTCATGGGCCGCCAGCTCGGCCTGCTCGCTTTGAGAATAGAGTTTCGACGGGATGACAACAGAGAACACAGGGCCCATGTATGCTACTATGAGATTGGCAGCAGGCTAACAATTGCAAGCCCACCATACGCACACGTTTGTTGTTAGAGCAAGGTTTGCGCTAGGCGAGTCAAACATTGCCAATCCTCGCGAGGCATTTTCGCTCGCATCGCAAGCTAGAAATTAATCACTGTGACGATACACCAACGCATCCAAATAAAGATGTTTGCTTGGGCATCTAGCTTGGTATAAAGATCACTAGATCAGGCGAAATTCAAATACGAAACCAAATATGCCCAATATGGTACATATATCCATTAATTAATTAGTGTGTCAACTTAGTAAAATAATGATGTCGGGCACAAATAAAAGGGTGCCCTGATGAAACAGTCTTAATGTTGGGTCAAGGCCGTCCCCACGGTAGGCCTGGGATGTTCCCCCTAGACCCGACGAGAGTATAGTGGCAACATGACGTCATACCGTGAAAGGAGAACAGTCCACCTCCGAGCCTACTTGCGGCTACGACGTGCTGCGTCTAGGGGTGCGTACCCGCCGGGAGCGATTCTTGATAGGAAAACCGTGGGGGCGCCGCAAGTCACGCCGCATGACATGGAGGGGCTATGCGCCCCTACCAGAAGGACAACACGACGCCACTGACCGTGACGGCACCACGACAATGTAGGGGACACCTCTGGACTTGATGACCACACCACGGGGTCTTAGATCTGCCATGCTTTTCTCTCCCCCACTACTATTTCTCGGTACCATGTACTCCAAGTTTCCTCCCTTAAGCTATAAAAGAGAGACCTTGGGACCTTCCTCAGGGAAGCTCTAGGAACTCTCTATAGTTCACAACGCACATCACACACATACGCACGCAGGAACACTCACACGCCATAGAGACTTGGGAATCCTTCTCCCTCGCTCGCCCTTGTTTGTAACCCGTACTACGAATTAATCAATAGCGGGCAGCACTCAGCGCTGCGACTGGAGTAGGGACATTCTGCCTGAACCAATATAATCTATTGTGCCCACCTTAGCTAACCATCCGAGCCTAAACGCGCATGAACAAATTTACTAGGCAATGGTTTCGAAACCCCGACAGTTGGTGCACTAGGTAGGGGGCTTTGCGTGTCTGGTCGTTCTCCTCATTAGGCTTTGAATGGCCATCCGTGACATCGGCTAGGTCCCTAGAGTGCATGTACGCTTCGGGAGCCTGCATTTCATCGCCACCAACGAGGGGGACCTAGTGCAGACTCCTGCCCTAGTTCCACCTCCGCCCACTATCAACCTCAACGCGGCCATCAAAACGTTTGGGGGGTTGCGGCTGCACCCCTCCGGGATCCATACCCCTGGGTGTGCAGAGCACCGGATCATCAGCTGGGGGCCTCCCCACCCAAGAAATTTCCCCTGGGACACATCGGCAGTATCCCCGTTTGACCTTCAAGAAAACTCAAGCAGCGTTAGCCGTCCTACGGCATGGTCCACGCCGTCCCATTCCACGAGCAGCGAGCTCGACGGGCCGGCTGGCCACTTCATGTGCTCCTCTCGAAACTTTCCCATGACGGACCCCGCGAGCCAAGCCCTCAACCCACGGCGGGTATGCTTGGAAACCTAGATGCGGGAAAACATGGACGTACGGCCCTAGCCAGAGCCACAACGCATGGGGGTGAGGAGTGGCGTCGATGGGCATGCAATCGGCGGGAGCGCACGCCCCGAGTCCCACGCCGGAGCCCTGCTCCGAGGCCGCCGAGCCAAGCACAGGAACGGCGCTCCAGACAACATGAGGCTGTCACCAAGGATGGGACGAACGATGAAAGCCCGTCGTCAGAACGTGATGTGGGCCACATTGTGAAAGGTCTTGATGGCTAGAGGGCGGGTGAATAGCCTTTTAAAAATTTCTACAAAGACAAGCTAAACAAGTTTATCAATATAACAAATAGCGAGATGCGTGTTTTGCTTAGCCTATGGGGTGTTTGCAAGCCACCTATCTAATTCACAATTCTAGTATATTAGCACTCAACCACACAAGTCAAACCGAGAAGGAAACTACAACTAGCAAGCTACACAAAAGAGCTACTCTAGTAAAGTAACTAAGAAATTAATACAAGAGAGAGTTAGAAGGGTATCACCAAGGGGCGAAGTATTGAGCCAACCAAACAATATGATCAAGAAATGAATTCCACAATACACAACCACCGGGATCGATCAATCACAATAAGAATGATGACACAAAGATTTATCCCGAGGTTCACGTGCTTGCCGGCACGCTAGTCCCCGTTGTGTCCCTCTTCACCACGTGGTTCGGTGGCTAATCGGTCACACACCGAGCCTCTCAAAAGGCGCCACAAGAACCTACCAAATGGCAAAAGGTTACAATGACACGAGCAATTTACTAATGTTGCCTTTGGCGTTTCGCCGAGGTAGGCACAAACCCCTCACAATCACCGGAGGTGGCCAAGAACAATCACCAACTCTTGCCAACGCCTCCAAGCTGCTCCAAGCCGTCTAGGTGGCGGCAACCACCAAGAGAAACAAGAATCCCGCAGCAAATCCACCACCAAGTGCCAACTAGATGCAATCTCACAATGCAAATGCACTTGGATCACTCAATCTCACTTCGAATATGCAAACAAGTAAGAGAGATGAGTGGGAGGGGAGTTGCTTAGCTCAAAGTGCTCACAAGTATGTCAAATGTCCAAGAGAGAGAGCCTTGAGCCGGCCAACGAGTATTTATAGACGTACCCCTTCGAATATAGCCGTTAGGAACTTGAAACAGCCGAAGTCGCGCTGACCGGACGCGCTGGTCGCGTGGACCGGACGCGCCGATCGCGCAACGGCTCTTTTTCGAAACACCGACCGGACGCGCTGGTCGCAACGACCGGACGCGCTGGTCACGACCGGACGCGCCGGTCCCGTGACTGACCGGACGCGCTGGTCAACCCTGAGCCGCGCACAACGAAACATCGACCGGACGCGCTGGAGAACTGACCGGACGCCACAGTGCCAGCGTCCGGTTAGAGTCCAGTAAGCTCCCTGATCGACCGGACGCGTCCGGTCGACTGTGACCGGACGCGCTGTGCGTCCGATCAACCAACTGAAATACGCGCAGACGCTGAACACTGACCGGACGCGTCCGGTCAAACAGTGACCGTGTCCGGTCCAGCGTCCGGTCACAACTGTGACCTCCGTTCGCTTCCGTTTGATTTCCGTTTGATTTCCGACTTCCGGCGTAGTAGAAAATAGTCGTTTTAACTCCTCGAAAACGCCTGAATCCCGCCTCGCAAGCTCGGCGGGAGGGAGAGAGGACCCCAAACCCTCTCTACCACTCAAACTCCACCGCCATCGCAAACGTGCTAACACCACCAAGTGATCAAGACCATGTGCATGTGTGTTAGCATTTTCACAATCATTTTTCGAGACGTTATTAGTTCTATCCAAATGCATATGACATGAAATGCACACCTAGAGGCACTTAGGAGTTCAATAACCACGTCATTCCCCTCTTTATAGTACGGCTATCTATCCTATAATGTAACCACACCCACTAAGTGTCTTGGTTACTAAAACACAACCCTTAAGCATATACCTTTGCCTTGATCACGTAGGGTTGTGTCCAAATCCAAGTGTGGCCATCATGATCACCATGTCCATCTTGCCACCAACCTTGGAATGTACTAATCCTCATATGCTACATACAGCTTAGGCATAGGATTAGTACTTAGGCATTGTCACTAATTACCAACACCAAACATAGGACTTTCACATTGGTCCTCCGGGAGTCCCCCGCAAAGGGACTCTATTTGTCAACTATGCAACAGTTTGGCATGGGGCTTGCTATCACCCTCGGCTCAAGTAAAAGAACTCTCCTCAAAATTCATCGTCAACACATTTGTCAACTTGGCATGAGGCCCTCGCCTGCTCATAAGCACTAGCCAAAGAGGGGCTAAAGTGGTGCACTGGGGGACCAATTCAACCCCGAGGACTTGTCTTGCCCGCTGCTCATGGAGCCGGAGGAGGCAAGCCCCACTGACTGTGCTACTCCATCTACGTCGACCTCGACAAATGCTAGATCATCGACCTTCGGTGACAACTCTTGAGCCAATCAACGTCCAACGGCCATGACTGCCAGAACGACCGCTTCCGCTACGATGACTACTTCGTCTACAAAGAGCTGCTCCGTGCGAATTGAAGGCCCTCGCAGCAGTTGAATCACGCAGGAACTAGACCATCGGCCTGCGCAGGAGTGATGGCATTGGGAAAGGCGACATGCGTCCTGCAGCGTCAATGCTAGTTCTGCTGAGGGATCAGTGGATGTTCCATGTATACATACTAGACAACTACACAACTACTAGAGATTCAATGCTCGTATATTGGTTTCGTCCAACACCGCTGCCAGAATATGTGTATCTCCTCTTAGCATGTTGATATTGTACAAACTGCACTCCTCATCAGTGTCTCTTATTATTAGCACAATAATTTAACTTTAAAATATGTACCCTAATACTACAAGCCCAAGAGGTCAGTGGAGTCCGACTCAGCAATTTCATTTGTTTTTGACATCTACACAAGTGCACCCTTATTTGGTCTACTCCTGCTCTAGACAAAGTATACGTCAATTACAAGGCAAATAAAGTTCCACAGGGAAACTTCTTATGGCATTGATGACACTCTTCCCGTGTGGTGTTCTTTTTGTTCCTGAGCTATAAAACTTGCGTGTTGTTATGGTGGAGAAATTCACTTTGTCCATTTATCCATGAGAATTTGATAAACTGGTCTGTTTGGCACATCGTCACCAATAGCTTCATGAGCTATTTTTATTTTTTGCCCAACACCCTTTTTCAAACAGCTTCATGAGTGAAGCTATTTTTCTCCCCTCACAAATGGATGAGTTGTGGTGCTAGTGAAAAAAAGTAGCTTATTCCAGCTTCAGCTCCACTTGTGGGGCCCAACTTATCCAAAATACTGCTTTTGCCCAGAGAGAGAGTGCCGCAGCTCACCGGGGCCGTGGCCACCGGCGCCGCCGTCGAGTCGAGGGACCGGGACGTCGGGGCGTGCACGAGCACCGCTGGGGGCGTGGCTTCCTAGTACACAGAAGTAGGGGGCGCGGCCACCAGAGCACGATGCGGACGCCGGAGAAGCTATGGATGCGGATGCGGCCACTGTGGATCAGTTGCGGATGCTGCGGATGTGGTCGCTGAGGAAGCTGCGGTTGCGGGTGCGGCTGTCGGGGCATGGAGCTCCGAGGGGGCCACCGCTGGGGCACGAGCTGCCTCTGCCGCCAGGGCACAGGGCGAGCACGGGCACCACCGCTGCTAGGCATGAGCTACTGGATCCGGCGCTGCGAGCGAGCCAGATGCGGACCACTGCCGGTTGTGAGCCACGCTGCCGGGGCATGCTCCAGCAAAACAAAATTGTCAATTTCTCACATTCGAAATTCAAAATTTTTAAATGATCTCAGATGGAGAAACCACCAAAATAAAATTATAGTACTTAGTAATATCTATTACTTTCCAGCAAAAAGATTTTTCATTTCAATTTGTTTAGGGTTCCAAATTTTCATTTTAAATTACAGAAATGTAAATACAAGGGGAATGTATATATATATATGCCCTTTAGTCACAAGTCGTGGGGGTTTTAGCCTCCACAGCAACGGTCTTTGTGACTTGTGACTGGCTGGCTATTCACGAAAAATGATGCCTGTTTTTCTTTTGTGAGATTTGTGATGTTTGCGATTGTATTTCTAACGCCAGTCTCAGTGGGGATTTCATGTCACTGTTTTCAATATATCTATATTTTAGAAACAGTGCAGAAGAGTTTTATCCCCCTGAAACTCTCTCTGCTGCCATGAAACTCTTATCATCTCTCTCTTCATTAATATAGTGTCACATCAGTACAATTAATGCCTATGAAACCTCATTGAGACTAGCTTAAGGGTGTATGGATTCGAGCCGTCACTGGAAATCAGATTTGTAGAGTTGTATTTTATTTCTAGCCACTTATATAGAGGCTTCCTCGCCGTCTCTAGAAACGTTTTATGCAGTAGTGAATAATCTGCATTCCGCACAAATATACACGTAAATTCTCAAGGGATATTCCTATAATATGCATATCGATAGTCTTTCACTTGTACACTCATCGAGCAGAAAAATCACATTCAAGGGACGCAGAGCTTTCACACGGCTGTTACGATAATCATTTATTTTTAAAGAGTTTTGCTCCGGTGGTCCTCTTTTAAAAAGTTACACGGATCTTAAAGCACTAAGGTAATTAATTTAATTAATTTTGTGTTTGGATCTGGACGGGCCCGTACCCATGTCCAACCCAAGACTAGTCTTCCCCATTCTCTGCTGTATCTCTCGCTCTCCCATCATTTCTTGTCGAGAGGGCAGACGGAGGCGGCACCAGCCACCGAGGTGGTTACTGCACCGCATCCCTGCTCTGGCGATGGTCTCGTAGTGCCGGCGGACGGTGACGGCGGCGACTCCTTCGCCGCGCTGCATCCCGCCGTGGCGCTGGTTTCTAGTGGATGCGGACAGCGGCGGAGGGGACGGCTGCTGTCGCAGACGTCGGTGGATAGGTTCGAATGGTGATGGCGGTGGCTCGGCAGGGCTATGCCCCGACGTGCGAAATCATATGATTCTTTGCTGCTATTTCGTTGCTCAAATGGACTAGATTGATCTGGATCGAGGCACTCACTGAATATTGATCAATGTATATGGTTCATTGATGATAGTTGTTGCTAGTGCGTTACTCGAATTAACTGAAGTGATCTTAAGTATGATCAGAGTAGCACCTAAAAGAAAGGATACATGTTCTTTTTTTTGTTTAGGTCTCTGAATGCTGATGGATGATACAGTTAATTTATCATGAAGTTGGTTCTTGCTCTGCCCAGATCTCCCTCCTGTTCAACAGCCTCTTGTCAGGAGTACAAGAATTATTATACTCCATGGTATCTGAGGAATCAAAGGTCATAGCAAAACAATGGTGCTCTTGTGCTAATGTGCCAAATGTTCTAGTAGTACTGGAGTAGTGATTAGTAACCTCTCCAGTAGTATTTGACTGTTTGTAACTCTTGTTGTTTCTGCGTGATTTTTGAGCTGATCAACAGAACAAGTAACTTGAATTGAAACGAGCTTGAATTAGAACTTAGAAGTGCTGATTTTAGCTAGCTAATTAAAATTGTGATTAGTTCAGTGTCAGTCCTAGCTTCCTAGGCGTATGAACTCATTTCAGCTAGCTAGCTTGTCAGTGTATCTACTCCACATTCCATCCCGAACAGATCAAACAGAACGTTGTAGTACTGGGCTGCGCAAGACCGAGCTCTGGCAGCCGCGTCGTACAGAAGGCCGACGGCGCTGTGGAAGTACCACGGTGGACGGCGATAGCGATTGGCCTTGGTCGCTGCGGAAGACGGCCCCGGCGGCGTGGGAGTCGGCGCAGAGCGTGGTGCGGGCGTGGCGGAAGCAGACCCTGTTGGTGCCGTGCACAAGGCGGTCACATGGCAGGCCTCTGGCAGCGTCGGCGCGACAGTAGACCGCCGTCGCTGTGTTCCACAGTAATCGCAGGTCGCCGCCTCTGTGCCAGCACCGCCGCTGCCGCCGTCCGCCCGAGTTCGCGTTCGTACGAGGAGAAATGAAGAAATGCGCATTGATGGGGGATCAAGAAATCGAAAGAGTGAATCTGAGTCTGGTAGACAAGGGCTGGGCTTCCTTTGGGCATGGATAGGGCTGCCCCAGTCCGAATCCAAGACGAAATAACAAAAAATTAATTACTCTGGTACTTTAAGATCTGTGCAACTTTTTTGAAGAGGACCATCGAAGCAAAACTCATTTTTAAAATGTTATATATTTCAACCTTATTATATGGAGTCCTACAATCATGTTGGCGCTGCACCAAATGTAGTATATACGAGCAATAGCATCATGATCCCTCGAAATCACCCAGACATCAAGAGAAGCCGACACCACTTCTATAGTTCAATTTAACCCTATTTTGGATACTCGTTGTACATGTTCATGTTACTAGATGCATTTCATGCTAAGGGTGTCAAACAACTATCATGACCTCACTAAAGATAGCTCAACTCACATCTTGGAATTATTATCCTATGCAACTACTAGACGGCTGGTTTCGTGGCATGTACCTCTACAACTTGATCCTGCGGTTTAGCTGAGTTGATGGAGATCATGGATAGTGACTCCAGGGGCCTTCCTACAACCCTGGTCCATATCATGCTTTTACTAGATCCAACGGTTAGTGGATTAACTGGTTACGTGGCCATATCTGTTGCTCATGGTTTGGTCCAGAATTTTTATAGTAGATTAGACTAATAATGGTGGTGTACAAAATTTGTTTAAGTAGGTCACGGTGTGAGTTTTGCTGTATTTTACTCAAAATAGTACTAGAAAAAAGATAAGGGTGGCATGGCCCATGCTTTATGAGAGGTCAGCATGTCCTGTGCTTCTTTTGCCTGAAAGCAAGACAACCTGGACTACTTAGCACGGATCTATTTGTGGCAATTGAACAAGTGTTCATCAACAAACAAGCCGGCCAGAGATCTTGGTGGCATGCCATACGTCCATGCCTAATTTTCTTGCCTACGCCGCCCATAAATACGCAGCCAGCTGCTGCAACCCGCAACAACAATCACCACACATATCCCTCCCTCCCGCCCTCTCGATCGGTCAAGAAATAAGGTAAGTTACTCCTACTAAGTTGTTAGGTCACCAATGGCCTCCTCGTCCTCCTTCCTGCTCGCCATGGCGGCGCTAGCAGCATTGTTTGCTGTTGGATTGTGCGGCAACACAGTAACCTTGACGGTCGGCAAGGGCACTACCTCCACGTACACCCACCTAGTCCTTGTCGCCAACCTACCCATCCATGAGCTGGCGATCAGAGAAAAGGGCGCCGCGGAATTTTTGGACGACATGAAGGAGTCACCAGCCATGACCTTTACACTCGACAGCAAGGCACCGCTCAAGGCGCCCCTCTCCGTCCGCTTTGCTGTGAAGGGTGGTGGCTACCGCAACAAGGATGAAATTTTCCCTGCTGGATTGAAGCCTGGCTCAGTTATCAACACTAATATCCCGTTTTGAGTAATCGGCACATGTGCTCTTGCATTGAGTGAAAATTGTTGACCACTATATAATTTTGTAAGAGAGATTGAGGCCATAAATAAGCAGGCCAATAAATCATTTAATATGGTTATTTTGTGGTAGTATACTAGCTTCTCCTCCTGCATATTGTTGTGGAGCTATGTATACACACAATTTACAATATTATTTTTATATGGCATAAGATATCTAGTCAACCTTTTGTCAAGACAGCTGTGTACATTTGATTTTTGTAAAGTTCCAATACATGTATGTGTCAAAATCAGTGAAGCTTTTTTATCTTATTTAGCAAGTCCAAAATGACATGAAAATTGCATTTACACTTGCGATCTTTTCTTTAACACAAATTGTTCAATCACTACAAAAGTTTTACCCTAATCCAACCACTTGTATTCACAGCGTCACAAATTTAATCGCAATAGGAGGCTCTATTGCAACATGGCCTATAAGTTGTTGCAATACATGGCACTTAATACATCTAAACTACTGAGTTGTACATGTTAGTCAAAAACTCCGTTGGGAGAGGTAGGTGTTGGGGCCACGATAAATTGTGGTTGCAAGTAAGTGTAAATATTGCAACAAATTATGATGCGTTGTGTTAATAATAAGACGTTGGAATTCATGGCATTGCCGAGGATGCGATGAACGTTGATGAGCAGGAGGAGGACATGCCAGAGCCGTGGTTCGTAACGGAGCTGCAGATCCTTGCCTACTCTGGGTCTGGCGGTGGAAGTACTAGGCTGTGGCGGAGTCTGTGGACACGCAGTCCAGCTCCTTCGTGGGACGCGCCGTTCGTCAAGGAGAGCAATGAGTCTACGCTCAGCAACATCGTACGCCGTCCGCTAGCGTTCCCGACCGCTGAGCAACATCGTGCATTCATGCGCAATCAGGCCACGCTCTCCAATATCCATTACTCTATTCCACGTGCAACTTCGTGGAGCCTCTCGACGAGCGCACCGATGATGTAGTAGGCTAGTAGCAGCCGCAAAGAGGTGCTCGTTCCAGCTAACAATGTACACATCGGCGCGGCCGCCGCGAGGACGGCGAGGAGGGCGGCATTCGCGCAGCTAGCTTGTGTGCCGTGGCACCATCGGAGCTTTGGTGCGGCCAACGGGGAGGGCGGGTCCCTTCCTACGTCCGTGCATCATCGTACGGGATCTCCAGGAAAAGAGATGGAAAGCTTGCATAAAAGAAATGCAAGTTTGTGGGACAACTAGTGGGGAATAATGCGGACACTTTGCATGAAGAAATAGAACATCTACTATGGTCACTTTGTGGAGAATGATGTGAATACCTTAGGTCTTGTTTGGCTGCACACAAATACAACCCAATCCATGTGGCATGAAAGGGATTGAGGTGGAATTTAAACTAACTTCCACCTCAATCCCTCCGAAACCACGTGGATTGAGATCTACTTGCGTACAGCCAATGCAAACGAGCCCGTATGAACAGACAAAACATCTCGTGGTGTTTAGATGGGAAAGCAACCCAACCGACCATGCTTGCCTTGGTTATAGAGGCAAGGATAAATAAAGTTAATAAAAAAGGGAAAAATGAAAAGCCAAAATAACTTACGTAGCAGTATGTCGTGATCCATTATTATTAGACTACAATTACTAGGCTTGTTGGTTGTGTTTTCCAATTAAAAGGGATGGGCTCATTTCCATCTCTCACTGGGAGGTTGGAGCAATGCGAGCGTGGCAAGAGAGGAGGATGCACTAAGGTTTCATTTGAGCAGCGTACTCAAGTTTTCAAGGAAGAAAAAGATGGACGAACACTATGCCAAAACAGCACAAAAGGAAACACCTCAATTAGTGACTCAGAATTCAGGCACGTCACTAATAATACATAATGATGCGGGTAAACGACTAGTTGCTAACCATGTCCCAGAAACAAGACATGTCACTAATGACATGGTATCAGTGACTCTTCCCAAGAAAACGCGTCACTGATAATATAAGTGACGTGTTTCCCTAGGAGAGTCACTGCTATAGAGACACATCAGTGACTCTTCTCAAGAAAACGCATCACTAATGACTGAAGTGACGCGTTTTTCCTAGGCGTCTCACTAACATGGAGACATATTAGTGACTCTTCTCAAGAAAACATGTCACTGGTAATAAAAGTGACGCGTTTTGAGTAGACGCATCATTGATATGTAGACTTATCAGCACTGTTCGCCTAAACGGCCATTTAGTTCGTTTAAACACCATTTAAACGATAAACAAAAGTTAGCGTATTGTTTAGGCCCTAAACGGTGAATTAAACGGTTGAGCCATTTAAACCCGTTTAAACCGTTCAATCCTGTCTAAACGGTCTAAACAAAATCAGATTAAACGTGATTAAATGAGCTAAACAACCATTTAATCCATAATTAAATGAATTAAAGGACTACGTCTATCACAATCAACATGAAAATAATTAACATTGTAATTATATGAAATGTTATGGGATTTAGATTTCTTCCAACAAGATTATTTGGTAGAATATTTGATATTTACATGTGTAAATATGTATGGGTTCTAGTAAATTTTATTTTTACCTACATAAATATGTATATTTTATTATTATTGTACAAAACCGTTTAGACCGTTTAACTCCATCTAAACACCGTTTAAACGGTCTAAATGCTAAACGAAGGGTGACCAACTGTTTACCATTTAGCGTTTAGGAAAACATTGCTTATCAGTGACTCTTCCGGTTGAGCCGCCTCACTAACTTCCTGGCTGGAGAATTAATTTTTTAATAACTTGGCTAGGCTTTGGCTGGGGAATTATTTTAGTGCTCGTCTCGTCACCGCCGCCGGGCGTTGTGCGGACACCGCGCACCGCCGGCACCCACGTCGCCGCTGCGTGGGTGCGGTATACAGTCGCCGCGTCCCATCCATCAGTCCCCGTGCTACCTCGCTCAGACTCCCGCGCACACACCAGACACCGCCACCGTCCACCATCTCGTGATGCCCACCAGTGGTGCATCTGCTGGCTGTTGATGAAATCTAGTCAGCAGTCTACCGAGGGGTATACCCACGGCAGTAGATGAATCGGCAAGGAGCATGTGAGACCATCTAGATGTGACACATAATGCAATTTAGGCAGGGCCGCTCTCGTGGCGTAATACCCTACGTCCTATGTCTCTGTTAGATTGTATTGATTAATCCGGGGATCTGTATGAGACTATCTGCTAGGGGGACCCCTGCCCCTCCTTATATACTCTAAAGGGGTAGGGTTACAAAGAAAGTATCACATTTGGTACAATATCTAATAAATCATATCTTCTTGTAACCTTGCGGTGCATGCTGACGTGCACCACACGCCTTGATCTCGTGGGCTGGGCCACCTCTGATAGTGTGGCCCATGTATTGTCCTGTGGGTATTGGGGGGTCATACCCTCACAGCTAGTCCCCGAGCACCTTTTATCCATAGAGAACACCGTTCTGAGCTTGTCCCAGCTAATCAACATGCTGCAAGTCATCAAGATCAAGCTTCCGACCAGTCTTGACTGAGAGCCGAGCTGTTGAAGAAAATGTCCGAGCAGTTGACTGAGCGTCCGAGCCAACGAGCTATTGGAGCAAGTGTCCGAGCTGTTAGACTGGGAGCCAAGCTCGGACTTGCACGAAGTCAAGGTTTGTCAGAAGGATGTAAGGGGCTCAAGTAAAAAAATTTTGAAGTCTCCATCTTGGGGGAAGTGTGCCCACTTAGATTCCGGGCATCGAAGCTGGATGCTTGGCGTCCTTGGCTTAGTCAGCGCAGAAGAACTTAAGCCATTGCCTTGTGAAGATTGAATCCAGAAGTAAGCACATTCACCATGAGGTGAAGTGTGCCCACTTAGCCCCCGTGCCTAGGTGGCATAGTCATGTGGTGTTAGGGTCAAGAAATTGAGAGCCTGAATGATGGGCTGAGCAAGCAGCCAGTCCCCGAGCGTGGCCAAGAGCAAAAAATAGCATATTCACCGCAAGGTAAAGTGTGTGCACTTAGTCCCCGAGCCTGGGAGTAGATGACTTGGTCATGTGGTGCCTGGGTCAAGAACTTAATGAATCGGGCGAAGAAAGCAGTCCCCAACGTAGTGCAGGGCCAGTCCCTAGTGTAGCGTAGGGCCAGTAACGCTACCAAGTGGAGAAATCTGAAGAAATGTAGGAACAGTGCCGAAAGTATGGAGACAAGGCTGTACAGTGCGTGGCACTGAGCCGTGGCGATAACACGGAGACGAGGCTGTACAGTGCGTGGCACTGAGCCGTGGCGACATAACGGAGGCGTGGCTGTACAGTGCGTGGCACTGAGCCGTGAATTCCATAATTAGCTTGTATATCTTGCATGTAGATTGGATCTTGGTAACTGGGCCTTGATGGATAGGTGATGAGCGGCAGTCATCACGCATGCATGATTGAGTCGGGGTAGGACTCCTTGTGCAGCTGCTGCTCGGTGTGCCGTCACGTGGTGATACGATGAAGCTCCTCGGCTGCACCAGAACCGACCAGCTGTAAGTGGCGTCGTAGCCGGCCTGCGCAGGATCGTAGTCAGAGTACGGGTGCATGGAGTCCTAGTCGGACGGGTGCGTGGAGTCCTAGTCGGACGGGTGTTGCAGTTGGCTTGCTTGCACCTTGCACGGTCATGTAACTTGTTACGTCTCCCTTTTGCTTGATTGTAGATCGAACGTAGCCTTGTTGCGCATCAGAGTCGAAATGTCTTCTGCTTGCTCGAATAGATTCGTCGCAGGATCGGAGTCGGAGTCAGAGTAGTCGAGCTTCAGCGGGCGGGATCGGAGTCGAATGTTTTCTGCTTGCTCGAATAGATTCGTCGCAGGCGGCATTGGACGGATGCATTAGGTTGTTTTTGACATATGCACGGAGTCCTAGTCGAACAGACATAGTGGGAGCCTGACGGAGTCGATCCGTGTGGGGAGGCGAAGCCCTCGGGCGTGTTCAGTCAGGGCGAGGCGCAGTCCGAGATCTTCTTTGTCCGTGATCAGCCAGGACGAATGCTAGTTTTGCATGGCGGTGTAGGTCAGACATGGCCTTGGTGTGCTTGCTTGCGTGGTCACGTGGATCATGTGTTCCTCTTACTTGTTTTCCTTGGCGCTGAGTACATGCAATGTATATGTATGAATACATGCAACTCCTGATCGCTTGCATGCCTGGCAATCATGAGCCGGATTGGATCGGTTGTGTAGACGTCGGATTCTTGTCTTAGCGGAGTTAACCAGCGTCGAAGCCAAAGCCCCTAGCGTGTCCATATACACCTTGCTCTTGCTTGCTTCCAGATCAACTTGGATGTTGAACTCTCAGTTGAAAATTCCAGGAAATTTCAGCGTCGATGCTGTGTTGAGGTCAGCGCCGTCGACGGGACCAACAAGCCGAGTGCCGCTGTGGATGGCGACGAGGTTGGCGGAGTCGGTGGAGCCGGTGGAGAATATCATTAAGATATTACGCGTGGAGAATTTGCAGAGGCACGCCTAAATGTCGGTGGTGGTGTCTAGCGCTGGAGATGGAGCTCGGCCTTTCACAGGCGGCCATCGGCCAGCTTCTTGAGGCGAAAGGCAATGCAGTGGAGAGGGCCGAGAGGGCCACTGAAGATCTTTAATGTGGGCGCTTTTCACGCTATTTTAACTTGAACATGCTTAGCATATACGGCTGTGTTGTTTGCAGAGTAGCGACACCAGGTGTAGGTCCAGTTCTAGGCTTTTACCGAGAAGATCAGAGCTCGGAAAAGCGAAATGGAGGCGATGGCGATGGGAACAGGTCCCGTGCCGGGCAACATTGGGCTACCGCAAACAGAAGTTTGACGTCAGCTGGCAGGTCCATTGTGGATTGCTGCCATGATGCGTGGTCGGACTTCAGAGAGTTCACGCACAATGTCGCTCATGGGGCCATTGTTCATGTGCTCGCGCAGGCACGGTCACACTACCCTTCGATTGATCTCAAACGGGTGACAAGTGGGCGTGCGCAGGGGACCAGCAACCAGCAGATCACGACGCTAGAGGACGAGGCGGGGGGACCAGCGAAGAGATTGGCCAAGGACGTCGAGTTCTGTAGCCAGGGGCACGCAAGGTAGTGCCCAGTAGTGTAGGAAAAACTTTATGGTTGGCTGCGAGACGGACTCGCGATGGCGATGTTTATATGTAATATAAACCTTCCGACGTAGTAGTGTATAGCTGAGTCCCCAGCTTTGGCTAGCCTGATGTCCGTAACGTAGAGCGTTGGACCCTTGCACGTGTTGGAAGATCAGGCGGTCACTTAAGAGCCGCTGCCGGCCACCCATGACATAGAGGGAAGATACTCGTTCACGTGCAAGGAGAAACCGGAGACAGGGCTGTTTCTGGAAGCGACCGAGCATCAACATAGACTGTTCGGGTGTTTGTTAAGTCGAGGGCGTGTGTCATCTTTAAGATGGTATACGCGGAGAAAGATCGTTTGGAGAATAATCATGGAACTTCTCAAGCATATGAAATATGGAGAATGACCGGAGAAATAATAATTAAAGAAACGCCGTGGCAAAAACCATATTAAATACGAAGGATAGTTATCTTTAGACAGAATGTCTGATCGGCGGTGACGAAATTGTCTGGCCCTGAGCTTTCTGACCTGTCGCCATGGCGCCGGTCGTGGTAGTCATAGTGCCGTTCTTCGCGGCGATCATCATTGTGATGCGGTAGGAGCCGAACCGGGTAGTCCGAGCGATGTCGTCCTTATACCACTTGATGGATGCTCGCTTGATGGCTCGGGCAGCTCGGACGGCTCGCTGGAACTCGGAGTCCAACTTGACAGGACGGAGTCGGCTGGTGCTGGACTGCTGCAGGTCGAGGTCGGACTCAGAGGCTGGGGTCAGCGTCGTGTAGCTGGCACTGATGTGCACGTCGATCCATCATCCGCCAAGATGTTGTCGCGTGCTGACGCACTTATCAAACGCTGCTCCAGCACCTGAGCGATTGGTGCCATCTTGCCTTGTTGCATACAGGATGCTTAATCAGTAGGAGCCCGATTTGGAAATTCTCAGTGTGGTTGGAGTCATATGCTCCATGTCGTAGGTACGTGCTGCCGCCGTGTTGCCGTTGTAGGGCGACGACGAGGGTCATCACGGCTGCCATAAACAGTAAAGTAATAAAGACAAATAAATCTACATACAAATGAAAGTATGGAATTGATTTAGCTTTGAGAATTATCGCCGTCACGCGTAGATTGGAGGCGTCGTTGGAGTTAGGTTGCGAAGATATCCATCCGCGCATGCATGATGCAGGCACGCATGCACGCGCGTGTGTATGCATGCATTGATTCAATCTGACTATCCTGCATGGTCCTGTACACCAGGTATATGGTCCTGTACACCATGTATATGCTTCCTTGCTTCCTGTTTTGTTTGAGGCGTGATTGGATACGTGTCCGAGCTATTGGTGTCACTGGCCTTTCCTTGTCGATCTCACGATTCGAAGTTGAACTCAGCGAAATTCCCAGCGCGCGAGAGCAGATCGGTTTGGCTTCTGGAGCCTATACGTCGCTTTTCTCGGCTGGTGTTTCATGATTCGAACTCGCCATCTGTTGGGCTACGCCTTTTCACCGTGCATGAACACTACTGGAAACCCTAAATACCCTGACGGTGTTGATTTTTTTTTGACGGTTATTGAGAAAACCGTCAGGGTTAAATAAATTTCTTTGACGGTTTGAAAAAAACAGACAGGGGAAATGTATGACCGTCAGGGAAATTCATATTAACCTGTGGGTTTAGGAAACCGATAGGGTAAATAATTACCCTGACGGTTTTAATATTTACCCTGACGGTGATCTGTATTACACACAGGGAAATTATCTGAAGGCACGAAAATGTTAAGAAAAGCCTGCTAGAAGTTTCGGCCATCCTCCAAAGATTGAGAGGCAGGTCGAAGGCCCACCAAAAATTTCGCTCCCGCTGTCTTTTTTTTACGAGAAGCGCATTCAGACTGGAAAAAAAGAAAAAAAGCAAACCCTATCCATTCACTTCGGCTGGCCGCACCCGCCTAGCGCCGCATTCTTTCCCCACGCGCGCCGCCGGGGTCGCGACTCCTTCACGCGCGCCGCCGGGGTCGCGACTCCTTCCCACGCGCCGCGGCTTCCTCCTCCCACGCCGCTCGCTCCCCACGCCGCGTCCTCCCCAAGCCGCCGCGCCTTCCCCACGCCGCGGGCGCCTTCCACACGCCGCTCCGCGCACTGGACAGGACGCCGCGGGCGCCTTCTCCACACCACTCTCTGCCCCGTCCGCCCCAAGCTGCCCCTCCGTGACTCGACACCGCCGCAGCTCTCCCCTGCGGATCCTCCACACTGACGGATTGGACGGCGCAGCTCCCCCGGACACCACTGGAATCCTCCTCAGTTTCCGGCGAGGAACACACTTCTGCTGCTCCTACTCCACGCCTACGAGCAGCAGAGGTCCGGCGGTGAAGGTAGCGACACCAGATTTGGAGAAGGCCGTGACTGACGATCCACGCTGGTGGTGAAGGGTCCGTGAGGAGCTTCCTGCTTCCAGAATCAAGGTTAGCCTTTGTTTTTTTTTCTCCTTGTGATGTTGTTTGCGTACATTATACTTGTGGCATTTGGCTATGCTTCAGTTTAAAGGTACATTGTATATGTATGTGTTACACAACACAACCGCACTTGCATGTTGTGCTACTATAAATTTAAAGGATTATCATTACTAGGATTCTTTTTCTTTTGCGAATGGTACTAGCATTACTGAATCAAATAAAAATGTTAGATCTCCTGTCCTACTACTATTGCCCACTAGTTGAGCTGCACTTGTTGCCATGATGAAAGGAAAGCAATGCAATAATTTTCTCATCAGAAATCAGAAATGCAGAAGTAGGTCTCTGCTTGGTTTTCATGCAGTGTACATTTTATTGTGTGTTTGTTTTGTTATCTAAAATAATACTACACAGAAAATATGATATCTGATATACTCATCTTTCAATACAGAACTTATTAACATGTCAAACCGTACATGGATGTATAGTGGTTGGCAGCGTGGTAATTTTTCTAATGAATGGATTAATCAGAGCACTAAGTTCTTGAATCATGCATTTGCATTTCCGGGTGTAGCTCAAAATGGTGCCATCAAGTGTCCTTGTGCCAAGTGCCGTAACTATTTTAGACACCCAAGAAAAACTATAGAAATGCACCTGTGTAAGCATGGTTTTAAGGAAGGCTATGAAACATGGACAGAGCATGGAGAGGGGACTATTAGTCATGCTGAATTTGACAATGCAGCAAATAGAGAGGGTTTTGATGAGACCGACCATATGGATGAAATGCTAGTTGATCTAGCTGGGGCCCATCCACCTGCAGTAGATGAACCAACACCATATGCTAAAGCTTTCTATAGGATGGTCGCTAGTGCAGATGAGTTGGTGCACGAGAAAACCAATCACTCATGCATGTCCGCGGTTGCTCGATTGCTTGCTGTAAAGTCACGATATAACATGCCTATTGCAGAATATGATGACATCTTAGATATTGTCCATGAACTTCTTCCTCCAGATTCTAAGCTACCTGACAACTTCTACCAATCAAGGAAACTATTAGAGGGTCTTGGTATGCCATATGTGAAAATTGATGTTTGCTACAACAACTGCATGCTTTTCTACAAAGATAATGAGAATAAAGAGAAATGTGATTTTTGTAAAGAAAATCGATATGAGGATGGTGGGAAGAAAATTCCACGCAAAGTTTTGTGTTATCTTCCCATCAAAGATAGGCTGCAAAGGTTGTTTATACACGCTGAAACAGCCAAACTAATGTATGCGCCTAGTGCCTCAACGAATGGTAAAATGTGCACCCTTGTGATGGAGAAGCTTGGCAGAAATTTGATGAAGACTACCCTAAGTTTGCAGAAGATAGAAGAAATGTGCGACTAGCTGTAGTAACTGATGGTTTCACACCATTTAATCTAAATGCTGCTTCTTATTCATGTTGGCCAGTCTTTGTGACCCCACTAAACTTGCCTCCTGGCACACTCTTAAGACACGAGTATATTTTCCTCTCCCTTGTTATTCCTGGTCCTAAGCACCTTGGTAAAAAGTTGAACATTCTAATGCAGCACTTAGTTGATGAACTTCAGGATCTATGGGTAAGGGTTAATTCTTGAATGCATCTATTCCTAATGAATGCACTTTGGGCTGTGGAGATGAGCTTGTCAATATATGTTGCTAATCTGATTGCCAACACCTTTGTTAGGAGCTTCGCGAAGGAGTGGATAAGACTTATCGGTCGAAAATCCTTTGGCTCAGTTGCAATTTCTACTTTTGGAATCAGCACCACATGAGCACGGTTCAAATGTTCCAGGGCCCCACTGCGCTGTATATGGAAACTATGGAAAGCACTTAGGACATCCGCTTTAATTATCTCCCAACAGTGCTTGTAGAAATTGTTGGTGAAACCATCAGGCCCAGGCTCCTTTTCATTAGGTAGGCATTTCACTGCATGCTCGATCTCACTTTCAGTGAAAGGTCTGTCCAACTCAAGTCCCGGCAGCTGTTGCAGAGAGTTGAGTTAGATGTTTGGCCACTGGAATGTCCTAAGCCTTCTCATCTTTTTTCCAATCGGATTCTCAAAGTAGTCCTGTAACATTTGATGTTTGTCGTCATGGTTCCAGACCAAGGTGCCATCTTGCTTTTTAAGGGACGGTATGTACTGTCTTCTTTTTCTGGCAGCCATCTTTAAGTGGAAAAATCTCGTGCATGCATCACCCGACTTTATATAGTTGATTCTAGATGCTTGTCTTCTTCTACTTCTTTCCAATGCTGCCAAACTCAACAGCCTGACTTTGAGGTCTTGTCTCAAGGTCATCTCTTCGTTTGAAAGCTATCGATTTTCCTAAGCTATGTCAAGCCTAAATATTACCTCATTTGCAATGTGTAACTGAAGCCGTGCGTTATTGAATAGAGGTTTGCTCCAACCACGCAGTGCCCGTGCAGTCTCTGCCAGCTTCTTTCTCAAAACAGTATGCGCTGAACCGAGTTGCTGCTTGTTCCAGGCAGCCTGCACCACCTCACGGAAGCCATTAATCCTGAGCCAGTGGTTTTCAAATTTAAAAATCGCCTTCCTTGGTGCCTGTTCTTGGCGGGTGAGGATTAGGGGAACAGTGATCAGAGGCACCAGTTGCCAATGCACTTAGCGCGAAATTTGGGAACGTCGCTTCCCATTCGGAGTTGTAAAAAATTCTGTCCAGTCGCACCAAGGTTGGGTTTTCCCTTTCATTTGACCATGTGTATCTCCTATTCTGCAATGCCATCTCTATGAGCTCACATTCATCCAAAGTTCTTCTAAATTTGCCCATTAATCTCCTGTTCAAGTTCAGGTTGTTTTTGTCAGTTGCTTGGTATATGAGGTTGAAATCTCCTATATGAGTTGATGGAGATCATGGATAGTGACTCCAGGGGCCTTCCTACAACCTGGTCCATATCATGCTTTTACTAGATCCAACGGTTAGTGGATTAACCGGTTACGTGCCCATATCTGTTGCTCATGGTTTGGTCCAGAATTCTTACAGTAGATTAGACTAATAATGGTGGTGTACTAAATTTGTTTAAGTAGGTCACGGTGTGACTTTTGCTGTATTTTACTCAAAATAGTACTAGACAAAAGATAAGGGTGTGGCATGGCCCATGCTTTATGAGAGGTCAGCATGTCCTGCGCTTCTTTTGCCTGAAAGCAAGACAACCTGGACTCCTTAGCACGGATCTATTTGTGGCAATTGAACAAGTGTTCATCAACAAACAAGCCGGCCAGAGATCTTGGTGGCATGTCGTACGTCCATGCCTAATTTTCTTGCCTACACCGCCCATAAATACGCAGCCAGCTGCTGCAACCCGCAACAACAATCACCACACATATCGCTCCCTCCCGCCCTCTCGATCGATCAAGAAATAAGGTAAGTTACTCCTACTAAGTTGTTAGGTCACCAATGGCCTCCTCGTCCTCCTTCCTGCTCGCCATGGCGGCGCTGGCAGCATTGTTTGCTGTTGGATTGTGCGGCAACACAGTAACCTTGACGGTCGGCAAGGGCACTACCTCCACGTACACCCACCTAGTCCTTGTCGCCAACCTCCCCATCCATGAGCTGGCGATCAGAGAAAAGGGCGCTGCGGAATTTTTGGACGACATGAAGGAGTCACCAGCCATGACCTTTACACTCGACAGCAAGGCACCGCTCAAGGCGCCCCTCTCCGTCCGCTTTGCTGTGAAGGGTGGTGGCTACCGCAACAAGGATGAAATTTTCCCTGCTGGATTGAAGCCTGGCTCAGTTATCAACACTAATATCCCGTTTTGAGTAATCGGCACATCTGCTCTTGCATTGAGTGAAAATTGTTGACCACTATATAATTTTGTAAGAGAGATTGAGGCCATAAATAAGCAGGCCAATAAATCATTTAATATGGTTATTTTGTGGTAGTATACTAGCTTCTCCTCCTGCATATTGTTGTGGAGCTATGTATGCACACAATTTACAATATTATTTTTATATGGCATAAGATATCTAGTCAACCTTTTGTCAAGACAGCTGTGTACATTTGATTTTTGTAAAGTTCCAATACATGTATGTGTCAAAATCAGTGAAGCTTTTTTATCTTATTTAGCAAGTCCAAAATGACATGAAAATTGCATTTACACTTGCGATCTTTTCTTTAACACAAATTGTTCAATCACTACAAAAGTTGAAATTTAATCGCAATAGGAGGCTCTATTGCAACATGGACTATAAGTTGTTGCGATACATGGCACTTAATACATCTAAACTACTGAGTTGTACATGTTAGTCGTAAACTCCGTTGGGAGAGGTAGGTGTTAGGGCCACGATAAATTGTGGTTGCAAGTAAATGTAAATATTGCAACAAATTATGATGCGTTGTGTTGATAATAAGCCGTTGGAATTCATGGCATTTCCAAGGATGCGATGAACGTTGATGAGCAGGAGGAGGACATGCCGAGCCGTGGTTCGTAACGGAGCTGCAGATCCTTGCCTACTCTGGCTCTGGCGGTGGAAGTACTGGGCTGTGCCTCGGCTGCAGTTCGTGGCGGAGTCTGTGGACACGCAGTCCAGCTCCTTCGTGGGAGTTCCCGGCCACCGCGATGGGCGGTTCATGGCACGCGCGCGCCGTTCGTCAAGGAGAGCAATGAGTCTATGCTCAGCAACATCGTACGCCGTCCGCTAGCGTTCCCGACCGCTAAGCAAGATCGTGCATTCATGCGCAATCAGGCCACGCTCTCCAATACACATTACTCTATTCCACGAGCAACTTCGTGGAGCCTCTCGACGAGCGCGCCGATGATGTAGTAGGCTAGTAGCAGCCGCTCTCCACCTTGACCACAAAGAGGTGCTCGTTCCAGCTGACGATGTACACGTCGGTGCGGCCGCCGCGAGGACGGTGAGGAGGGCGGCATTCGCGCAGCTAGCTTGCATGCCGTGGCGCCGTCGGAGCTTCGGTGCAGCCAACGGGGAGGGCGGAGTCCCTTCCTACATCCGTGCGTCGGCGTACGGGATCTCTAGGAAAAAGAGATGGAAAGCTAGCATAAAAGAAATGCAAGTTAGTGGGACACTTAGTGGGGAATGATGTAGATACTTTGCATGAAGAGATAGAATATCTAGTGTGGTCACTTAGTGGAGAATGATGTGAATACCTTAGGTCTTGTTTAGTTGCACATAAATACACTCCAATCCACGTGGTTTGAAAGGGATTGAGGTGGAATTTAAACTAACTTCCACCTCAATCCCTCCAAAACCACATGGATTGAGATCTATTTACGTGCACCCAAACGAGCCCATATGAAGAGACAAAACGTCTCGTGGTGTTTTGCTTTATATGTGTATATATAGATGGGAAATCAACCCGACCGGCCATGCTTGCATTGGTTATAGAGGCAAAGATAAATAAAGTTAATAAAAAAGGAAAAATGAAAAGACAAAATAACTTACACAGCAGTATGTCGTGATCCATTATTATTGGACTACAATTACTAGGCTCGTTGGTTGTGTTTTCCAATTAAAAGGGATGGGCTCTTTTCCATCTCTCACAGTCTGAGGCCGTTCACGAGCTAAGGTAGGCTGGGCCTTTTATAGAGATAATAAAAGTGCAAATATTTTCACCAACAGTTGCTATATCGAACTATTTGTGCAAATGATTTTCATTGTCAGATCATATTATGAGAAAATGCGGTTGGCGAAAACTATTTCTATAGTAGGGTCACTGCCCGCCACTACAAGAGATGTTAGGGTTTATGGCATTTTGATTTTGTCATAATATCAGCAATTTCTATCATAAATTAACATTTGTGACACTGAATTGACGAAATAGCTTGCGTCAAAAACCATGCGCCTTAAATCGTGTTTTATGTCGTTTAGGTGTCAGTGTCACGAGTGTATGACATTGGTTTTGATGTCATAAAGATTTATGACATTAGTTTTTATGTCAAAAATGCTTGCACCATGCCATGTAAATAAGTGCCACGTAAGACAAAAAAAAGTCATAAATGTGGACGTGGCACTGACATGTCTGCTTCCAAAAATCGTCACAAACTGAGCCCAATTATCAATGGTCAAACCCATTTAAACAATTATCAAATGATCAAAGCCATTTAAACAATTATCACAACTAATAGTCTCACGTTGCCTACAGAAAGCGGTTACAATTTGACATGCAGAGTATCAACCATTAAAAGGCAACAGTATATTCGCAGATTCTATCATTTCACCAACATCTATAAATCAACAAATGTTGTCCAACTAGTCCAGACCTTCTAAGCGCTTCAACAACTCCAGCCACATCTAACCATCGTCTTACCATCCAGTCTGCATAAGAGAAACAAAAAAATTAGCTTCTACATCCCAATACATAAACCAGGAGGTTACAACGAATTGAAGGTCCAACACTTTTATTAACAGATGGTCCCAAATAGATCTATTCTATTATTTACAATGAAGAATATGTTCTCTAATCGAAGCAAGACTAACCAGCTACCAGCCTGACATGATTAAACCAACCAATTATCACACACAAATAACCAGAACATTTCATCTTATCGTCTAAATAAAAGAGCATTTCATCCTTATAAAGACTAGTCATATTCCTAGCTGTCTCCAACAAGCAGCCTTAGGAAGACAGGAATGCAGCTTTTGAGAGGCTGCTACTGGACAGAGAACACAAGCAATGGCAACACTGATGAAATCTAATGTTTGAAAAAGATAACTTGTGCAATACTACTGAAAGTTGTAACTTCATTAACATATATTTACAAAGAAAAGGACAGGCATGTTTGGTTAATAATTGTTAGGAGTTACTATGAAATTAATAGAAATTAAACATTGTTTCTTTACAATGAGAAGGACAAACATGTATGGCAAATATTAACATAAGTTAACACTAGAAGCTCTATTGGATCTACTCATCTTAGATTGATACCAGTCAAGCCACAAAGTATGTGAGAGATTAGCAAGATATATCACATTCAACACCAATAGTAAGGAACATATAATAGGTGCAGCTTGTCGGCATTATTAATAAATCAATGCCATTGCTCAAGTTTCATACCTACAAAACTTACAAATGTGTCATGGGGCTGTTTTGGAGCTCTCTTCATGTCCTCTTGAACCAGGAATAGTTTGCCGCATGTTGCCAGGCAGCACTTGCTTCAACAGAAACCATTATTTTCATCGATCACAAAACTGTCCAAAAAAAAAGTAAAGAAACTGTCAAAAGCTGATAGCAATCACCCACCAAAATAAAACAAGAAATTGAATGATCAATCTCAAAACTGCAATCATATTATCTAGGAGATGCATAAGTCTTCATGCGGATAAATATTGGCATGTAAGCATACTTTCTCAACAATACAGATTTCGGCCACATGCACATCATCAACGAAAAGGGGTAGATAAGCAAAGCATGATCATAATGCCAGACTTAAGAATTTTGGTGCACTTCTGAATAAAAAGGCCCATACTTTGGAAGAATTACTAACGATTTCTACACCAATTTTAGCACAACAAACACAAACTAGGGAACATTAAAACTACTAAAAACCAATTTCTGCTCAACCCGTATACTAATGTTGACATCATGGTCTGAGATAGTGTTATCGGTTTCTAGCCTATGAAGCTAACCTAAAAAGATGTGTCCTCTAGAAGGTATATTTAACTCGCTCAATTTGGATCGATCAAATAAACAAACAACAAGCTATATACATGAAGAACACTAAACTAGCAACTTTGGAACAAAGCAATTGATGTGGAAGGTAATGCTAACAGAGAGCTACTAATGTTTAACTTTCTTCTCTAATTTTATATGGATTAGCCATGGATCAACATTGCGCATACATAAATTAAAATAAGCAAACCTACCGATTGTTAATTGGTTTCTTACACTACACACATTCTTCATAAAAGCGACAAACCTTAATCTAATAATCTCATTTTATTTGCATACACAACAGTATCACATCAAACTAACCGAACTCTACTTCACGACTATTGAAGCTATCAACACTACGTAAGCTCCGCACGGAAATTTCAGAACGCACAAGCACAACAACGGTATAAGCAGAACAACGTGGTTTCTACACAAGCGTTACCCCCAGCAGTCACGACCGTAGAAATTACCCGAGAGGCAACACTAACCCTAGATCCCCAATTTGCAGCACATAACAAGATAGGAACAAAACCATCAGGGGAAGGAGCTCACCACGGCGATGCATGCCCGATCTGGATCTGAGTGAGGGGAAGGGGCTGTCACAGCTTTGCCAAGGGGTGGCTCGGCGGCGGCATGGCCAGCAGCGGCTGTGTGGCGTGCGGCTGTGTCCCTGGACGGAAGCCTGGCAGCGCGCCCATCCATCCCCGACCATGGGCGGCGGCGGCCGGCATGGCCAGGAGATCCGGCTAGGGCCCGGCAACCTGCCTACTGCAAGGGCGCGCGACGCAGGGAGGAAGAGGAGGGGGCGCTGGTGCTACACGGCGAGAAGCTGGGAGCAGGGGAGGTCAGCATGGGAGGAGCCGCAGGGAGCGGCGTTGGCGTCGAGAGAGAGGGAGCCCGCGAGAGAGAAGACAGAGACAGAGACCACAGGTACGCACGGGAGGAGATAAGGCGCAGGCTGCTCCCGCAGTCCCGTGCGTGGTGCGTGCGTGTGTGTGGGTCTGGTGGTGTGTGTGCGCGTAGCCTGTGTTGTGTTGTGTGTGTGTGGCATTTTCTTTTTATTTTCTTTTTTTTGTTAATTAGATATTTATTTAGAAAATGAACCGTCAAGTATACAAAAAATTATATACATATATATAAGCAGAGATATACAAATATATAAAATATATATATGCATATATACACAATACATTTTGCACGAATTGAGTTTTCACACTAAAAACTATATATGCGTGTATATATAAATGTATTTTTATTTAATTATTATTTCAATACCCAACTTAGCCACATATATATTATAACATATATTTATTATTAGTCATATATATGTACAGCTGTATAGTTTATCTACTATTTGAAATGATTAACAATAAATAATATTTATATATTTTATATACATCTTAATTTATTTAATTTGTAGAATGATATATAACTATGGACGGGATTAACTACATTGATCAACACCTATGGTGTTACCAGACCATCTTGGTAGTTGGACCCGCATGCCACTTGGGATAACAATGTTAATAAAATCAATAAAACAATTTGTGACACATCATCCTTGCAAATTACTCTTTATGACATGGCAAATATTGTCATAATATACAATTGGACTAGCTTTAAGACATTTTTTATGACATACATTTTCTTATGTCACTAAGTTTAGATGTCTCTAGAAAAATCGTCATAAACTAGTTGATTTAGTGACCTTTTGATCTAATGTCATGCCATAGTCGTCATAAACCAACATATTTCTTGTAGTGCGCCGGAAAGCCAATCATCTAAGTCCACTCTTGCCCCTAAAAATAACACAACACATTAGATTAGGCACGGGCTAAAACCAGCCCAACATTAGATAGTAGACAAGGAAAGTAAATGCATGCAAAATAACCCACAGTGCAAAAGGACATCAGTGGCTGTGGCTCTAGCCGGGGTCCTCCCTCGCGCTCATCGGCCCAGACGCACAAACAAACGAAGGCTGCCCGGGCCTCGCGGCAATAACAGCAACAACCCGCCCACGCAAGAGAGACTTCACAGAGAGGGAGAGAGGGAGAGAGAGGCCGAAGCACTAGCATCGCCTACCAGTGACCCGGCCAAGCTAAGGTATAACGAGGTAGAGGACGGGGAGGAGATGGCCGCCTCTGGGAACAACAGGTTTAGCCTTATGTGCGCTCGCCTGCGGCAGTTCATGTTGGGTGGGGCGGATGGGTGGCTCCTCCTTGTTCCAGAGGCCACTGCAACAGACCCTGGTCCAGCAGCGGAGGCGGCGGATCTGCGGCCACACCCGGGCCTGGCACAGTCAGCTGTACCACCACGGTACCGCGGGTGTGCCAACACCAGGCCGCCGCCAGCCAGCGCCACCATGGCGCCGCTAGAGCAAACCCGGCCAAACCACTGCCGGCCACACCACCATGGCGTTGTTGACGAAGCCACACCACCACCGCCTCCGCGCGTGCTGCGCCGACAACCAGGGCCACGTCACAGCACACCACCAGCCCGACCGCCGCACCACCGCGTCACCCCCACCACCTCTAGCCCAGACATAGCCTGAGCAACAGACGGGACAGGAGGAGAGCACCTAGGCAGCCCTGACCGGCGACCACCGTGTCCCAGCCGCCGAAAGAGCTGTGGGCTGGCGAGCTCGGCAGCCACCAGATCCGGCCACCGGCGACCGGATCTGTCCAGCTAGCACATGGATCCGCCCTCCCCGAAGCAGGAACGGCCGCGCCAGCCACCATCGGAGGGGCCTCGACATTCACACTAGAGAGGGAAAAGCGCAGGGGAGGAAAAGGGGGAAGGGGAAAAGGCCCCGCCGCCGCCGTCCTTGCGTCCGCGCGGGGCTGCCCCAGTGCAGCTCATCGGCGGTGGTGCCGTGGGGCCGGTGCGGAACGGCAGCTTGGTGCGGAGGTTGCCGGAGGCTTTGCACGGCGTGTTTGATGCGGGACTGGCTCGGCAGGGGTTGGGACGTTGGTGGGCTGGGCGACTGGGGCTTCTTTTGATCCCGGCCCTCTTCTCCCCGTCATCAGCCTTCCCCCTTCCTCGGGCTGGTTCCTGTGGTGGAGCTAGTCGGATCCTGGTTGAACGCCCGGGACTAAAGGGGGGTCCTTTAGTTGCGCATTGGCGTTCCCGATTGGCAAACCGGGAACAAAGGGGGTTTCCCAACTGGGAACACTGCTCTGTTCTCTACCAGTGTTTTAGATCAAATTAAGAATTACAAAGTTGGTCTAGACCATTTTAATATCCAATGTTGTTAAAAAATTCTAAATTCTGAATACCAGAATTTGAGATCTTAAAATGAAAATTTAATACTGTAGATAATTCTAAATAGAATCATGTCATCTACTAAGTTGTAGATCTTGCTGTACTCTAAAATTTCTACATAAAGTTTATTCACATGCAACTTCATAAACAAAGTTATGAAATTTTTTGTGATAAGTATTTATAGTGCCACACAACCTAGACATGCACCTTTGGTAATCATTTTTTAGAGGACTAATGTTTAATATGCCCACCTCTATGAATCAGGATTTTTAGACATAGTCTTCTTGAAAGGCCTTCCTCTAAAAATCAACTAACGGGGTCAGCACTGTTGAAGAGTACCGCCTCTATGAATGGTCATTTCTAAGGTTGGTTTTTAAAAAAAACCCACCTTTGAAAATCCATTTGTAAAGTAGTTTTTAATATTGCCTTTGTAAATGGACCGATGGCCTCTGAAAATCACTAGACATTTTAGAGATAGTGATGTATTTTGACAATCCCTTATCAATAAAATGGATTGTCTCTTCAAATCATTTCTTGTAGCAATGACAAATTCTTCATGTTGCCTAACATTTTTTCACTAATTATTGTCTCCAACCAAACTTATCTTTTGCTTGTTACATTCAATATGAAGGCAACAAGTTGTGGCACCAGAAGCAACCGCTGCCAGCACCACGAGGCTTGAAGTGCAAGAGTTTCCCAGACTGCAGTAGTGATCGCTGCTGGCAAGCATATGCAGACTGGGGCTATACTACTGTAGGTTCACACTGCAGAGACAAGGAGTGCTGCTGCTAGGAAAAGATTCATACACCATCAATGTAGGATCCACTTGTGTCGTCGTCTTACTTGATACAGAGATCTAAATAAAATTGTGACTTTTGTGGTGCGAAGTATATGCCATGCAAATAAATATGGTGTTCTAATCCCGAACAAAAGTACTTTGAGAAGGATGGGAAGAGGCAGCATTTCTCAATTTTTGCTTCCTTATATTACAAAATTTACTTTAATTTCTCACTTTGAGGATGTAATAACTAGATTGGGTGAGAAAGTTGTATCCGCAACTATCGGAATATCTTGTAGATGAGCGTTGTGTATAGTGCGGCCTCTATTCCTATGAGTACCTTTACGCGAGTTTGCCATTCTAAAGGGACCTCTATATCCCCTAGTCGCTTAAACCTAGCAGCCACTAATTTGTTAGACAAACCTTTGAGATAATTCATAGTGAACCCTGATGACCTTCCTTGGTAGTAGGTCAAGAGGCTATTTACCTCGAGCAAAAGGGTAAATCATAGTTCATGGTGAAAGTATACAACTTATACAGAGTGTAAAACTATTATAACATTGTGCTCATGATCACGAGCGGCCTAGATTCCTTATGGAATAATAACAAATGATCATTAATGTTTTTAAATGCTATGTCGTTATTCGTGTAATCAGTTTCATGTGATTAATTGGGGCATTGCGAACTTGTTGCTACTTAATGGCTAAAATTATGAACTACTAAAAGCTAATCACAGTTAAACCAGTGTCAGCCTTTTGGATCCTCATGGACCCCATGTTATAACTCTTAAGTAGGATATGTAATTATGCTCATATATTTTCAATACTTGAACAAAAAACCTAGATGGGTAACAAGTTATAGCAGTTATGATGAGTTTTCGGAGGATTACTAGACTTGTGGTTCACCAATCAGCCATCCCTGTGGATTTTGGAGACTTTACTTGAAGTTTATAGTTTTAGTTTTTGCTTTGTTGATAAACATTTTTTCTTTTTATGTATTATTATTCGATATGTAATAATCCTTGCTCTTGATACAATGTAATTTGTCATCTTATGTGTGTGACTGATTCCTAGACACACATAGTATTCCACATCCCATGATGTCCTTAAAATTGGGTATTACAAAACACGCATGAGAACATTGCGACGCATTCTGGTTTGAGCTACCGAGGCCTATGTCTAGGAGTGGATTGTTCTTTGTATTCCTGAGCACCCAAATTGGGGTTTTTCAATGAAATATGGAGAGGGAATATACAGACAGACAGACAGATAGACAGACAAATAGAAAGACAGACAGATGGACAGATAGACAGACAGACAGATAGATAGATAGATAGACAGATAGATAGATAGATAGATAGATAGATAGATAGATAGATAGATAGACAGACAGACAGACAGACAGATACATAAATAGATGGACGGATGGACAAACAGATAGATAGATAGATAGATAGATAGATAGATAGATAGACAGATAGACAGACAGACAGACAGACAGATAGTGTCACATTAACTTGGTATAGAGGTATCTATCTACACAGTAATATAATGCTAATGCATTTGCGGCTCTGCTTCTATATAAGCACCGTACCAGCGGCATAGCTAGCTTTGCATCGGGCAGCACTCTCAGATCGAGTGGTACTAGCTAGCAATGGCACTCATCATCAACACGAGAAGCAGCCGCAGCGCGCACTCGATGGCTGCTACTGTGTTCGTTGGTCTGCTGCTCGTGTCCTCTCTTTTCGCGTCTACCATTGCAGCTGGTACACGAACAATCAGCAAGCATGCATATGCCTCCAGATAGCGTGTTCGTACTAATTAACAATCTCGGATGTGGATGTGATGGTTGATTGCATTGCATGTGTGTACGTGCAGAGTACAAGACGGAGTGCAACGACGTAGCATATGACTGCCACGACAAAGCAGGTCCACAATCGTGCAATATTTCATGCCGTGCCAAGGCCAAATCCCACGGCTATCGGTTCTATAAACCAGTTTGCGATGGTAACGTCAAGCCTTCCAGGTGCTGCTGCACGTTTGAAATAAAAACGTATATGTAACAAGGTGTAGCATGCATGTGTGTATTGGATCAGCTTATGCCTATCCATTAATCCATCCAATGATATAACAATATAATATACGTAAATGTGCATGTATGTCTTTGTTACATATACTTTTCTCTGCGTCCCTAAATAACAGTCGTTATGGTTTTCGTGCCAAATAAATTATGTGCCTAAATCATTTTTTTATATTCATTTAGTCAAAAAGTTATTTTCCAAGAAGCGGAAACGACAGTGTTATTTGGGAATGGAGGGAGTATCCTGTTTTTTTTTCCAAAACAAGATACCTCTGCCTATATTTATTGAAAACAGGTACATACATATGCATTTTCGATAGATACAAAGGAAAAGCTGTACGAGCTACGATGCAAGCAATCACGCCAGCGTCGTCTGCACAGCATGCTGCGTTTCACCGGAGCCTCAGGGGGCTTGGTTATATATGTTGCTCAAGTTTTGTAATAATTGGTCTGATTCTCTTTCTTACAAGAGATGAAGCCATATTGATTCCTTTCTATAAAAAATTGGTCTACCTGTTGTTAGTGCCGTTTTAGCCTTTGTTTCATGCTACTGTATCTTACTTGTTGCCTTCTGATCTTGTTTAATTGGTTTCTGTGCACATCGATCCTATCTCTTGTGTATCGCTCTTATGCTGCGTTGTGGATTTCATGGCGTGAGTGATGTGCTGTCGGCAGAGCCCCGCCATGGGCAGAGGCATCGTCAAGTTGTGCTGGATGCCGTGCCGTCGAGCCGGATCCTGGTTGTAACAGAGATGTATCCCTGCAGCCACGTTCTGCGTATGTGGTGTGGTGTGCTTTACGTACGCGAACGCCATGCATCATGCATGCATGCGGCACGTATTGCTACTTAATCATGCAAAAACCCAAAAGACTAATAACTAACCTGGTGGTCCTGGTGCCTGAAAACCAATGTTCTTCTTGAGGGACTATTAGTAAGCTTTTTGTTTGCCTTTTGTTACGAGAAAAATCACTTCTTTTTTGACACGTCGAGTCTGAGAAAACAGACGTAGAGTAAACGCGGGACCGGAACACCCCGAGCGGGTTTAGGCTATCCACACTCGTGAGTCTCTAAATTCATCCTCTATACATCATAGTCATCAAGATTCTCTCCTCTATACCTAATTCTTTCGCACTCATCCATCCTCTATATTATACTCTATCCACTGTGGGGCCCACTTATCACTTTATCTAAATATATCCATGTGAGATCTTGTTTTGAAGAATTTATTGAAACGAATTTATTGGTGCGATCGGAATTTAATTTGGTATTTTGGTTTGTGAGTTATAATATTTTTTTATACAAAAAAAAGTTGGACACGCTCTTTGAGACACACTCTCTCTGGCGCGCTCTCACGCGAACAGCAGCGGCATCCGGGTCCACGTGTGCGGTACCGGACGTCCGCTACCTCGTCTACGCATAGTGGACGGGAGGCTGTCCAGGACGCGATACCGGACTGCGTTGCAGCTCTTTTTACGCCATATGCTCCTCCAGGATTAGTTTACCGGACGCAGTGCCGTCGGTCTCAAAGTACGTAAATCTGAGAGCAAAAAACGAGACTGATAAGCCAAGGTAAGATTCGCCTTCAACGGACGGCAAGCAGAATGGTTCAATTGCCGGCTTACTCAAGTAGAAGTAGTATATCATAGCTTTCTCGCTTAAGGAAGAGAGATCAAGAGAACAGAGATTAGATTCTCCCATATGGAAATAGAAATGATCACTCAGAGTAATCGCTACCAAGACTATGAAAGAGAGGCGAAATGCATCATCTATGAAACGGGCTTCATATTTTCCATATAATTAGTTTGTATAATTCTTAACATGTTCGTCTAAGTCACAAGCCACATGCGTCACCGTATGCGTGGGCAACAATTCGTGGCCTCGTGCAATACATGGGCATGATTCAAGTAAAATATGTATATAGATATGTGGAAGATTCTTTTTTTTATCAGGATATGTGGAAGATTCTTGATTAGCTTTGCGTAGGCTATACATCAATGATTCAATTCTCTAAGATTATTGATTAGCTTTGCGTAGGCCCACTCCTCTTGCTCTTCTGTTTCCGGCCCAACTCGGTCTCCACTTCTCTCCCTCCCTCGGCTTGGGAGCCCAGCAAAGCCGTGGCTCGGCTCCATTCCCTCGATCCCGCAGCCCAGCAGCAATGCCGGTCCAGCCTGCTTCGCTTCCACTCTCCTCCTGGGCCAGCCCACTTGATGCGCACAGATCAGCCCGCCGGCTGCCGCTGCTCTCCACCGATAGCCAGGTCCCGCCGACCCCCTCACTCTCAGTCGCCGACGTGTGGGCCAGCCCCGTCATCCCTAACCTTCCACCGCTCCCTTCTCTCTAGTGGAAGTGGAACCGAGTACGAGTAGGTCGTTGCCGACATGGACGCCCCGACCTCTTCCTACCCCATCCCCGCCTGCACGATCGGGCACCAACCTGCGACCGAGCCCCTCCCGCCTCCGCTCCACCCTCGCCCTCCTCCCACGGTCGATCTGCCCGATGCGTTCCTCGTACAGAGTCAAGCCACGCTGCCATGGCCGGTCTGACACCAAGCTTCGCGGCTCACCCCTTCGAGCTCCACATCTCCACTCAGCCCCTTCCTGTGCCTTCTCCCTCGCTCCAGTGGCCTCAGCTAGTGCCACCGCCGCCATTGCCGCTCCCAGCCCGAGCTCCCGATCTCTCCACTCAGACCACCTCAAGCCCTCATTCCTCCACCGTTGGATTCCCCCAACTACTTCTCTTTAACTAAATAGGAGATCTCCACTACACTAATTTTCTTGCTTCTCATGCTGCCACGTTATTAAAAAAAATCCGGCGCATGCACGTCTTCGTAGCTCCATGCCTCCACTACGTAGCCACCTGATCTTCTCTACTAAATACACATAAAACTTCTATAGAAAGTGGAGTGATTTGAACCATCATTCGGTTTCAAGCAGCAGCCTTTAAATATACTTGCTATGAAACATATTACGTATTGATTTCCACCAAGCAAACATTTAATTTGATGCAGTGCGTGCCTGTGGCATACGAAGGACGATCATCGTGCTGCTTGTGCTCCTCTGCAATCTCCCCATCCTACCATTCATATATATCTATTTCGATGACCCTGGTGACCAGACACTGAAAAACCTCCACGTCCGTGACCTGTGACGAACTATCCTTCGAATGTAAACAGACAACACGATCCTAAGGCGCTGCCGCACACCATGATGGAGTCACGGGAGGGCATGATCCAGCATGGAGCATGCCACCCATGCTGCCCGCCGTGCATGCCAACAAAGAGCAGCCGATGCATGGAGCACATCATCATCATGATACTGCAGCTGAGCAGCGAGCACGATCAAGTAAGCGGGTTCTTTTTATTTTTCAATTGCTTAGGCTTGTTTAGTTCGTGGGTGAAAAGTTTTTGGGTGTCACATCGGATATTTCATGGGATGTCGGAAGGAATGTTCGCATACTAATAAAAAAACTAATTACATAACTCGTCTGCAAACCGCGAGACGAATTTATTAAGCCTAATTAATCCGTCATTAGCACATGTGTGTACTATAGCAATTATGGTTAATCATGGACTAGTTAGGCTTAAAAGATTCGTCTCGTGGTTTCCATGCAAACTGTGCAATTAGTTTTTTTATCTACATTTAATGCTCCATGCATGTGTCCAAACATTCGATGTGACGGGGTGAAAAGTTTTTGGGTGAGAACTAAACAGAGCCTTAGTTGCTTATTGTTTAATTCTTTTAATGCTATGATACTTCCTCAGGAGGGGTGGATCTTCTCTTATTACCAGTGGGTGAGTGGATGCTCTATGTCTGATTTTTTTTCAGTTAGGAGAGACACTAGAATTTGTTGCCAACCTCAAGAATGAAGTACATGTTCCCCATTCTTCTGAAAGGATTTTTATTTATTTTTCATTTCCCGTGGATTAAGATTGGTTCTTTATTTTTTTCACTAGAATGTCCTATAAAATACATGCTAGCGTTGCCCGATGTAAATCGTTTCATCATTTAATTGTAGCCAAGATTGTTGGGCTGCCCAATGTATATAATAATTAAATTTTACTTTTGCTTGCCCGAGCCTATGATTTCATTGGCACCGGAGGATTTGTAGCTTGATGCTTCTTATGTACAATAATTTTCTCTTATATAGAACAATAAAATTCCCTTAGCAATGCACGGGGTATTATCTAGTTAATCAAGATTAGAAGAGCTGACCTCACAATTTGAGAAAGGAAAAAGTCCACATTACCACTCTCAACTTTCGCGAAAGTCCGTTTTTCCTCCCTAAACTCCAAAACCTGGTAAAAAATCTCCCATAACTTTTAAAACCGTTCATCTTACCTCCCTGACCCTGTAATGAACAGTTTTGAAGGCAGTTTTATCTTTTTCTTTTTCATTTATTTCGGCTGAATTTTTAAAAAATCACAAAAAAAATCATAAAACGAAAATCCAATTTTGTTGGACTCCACATGAGTAGATCTACACAGTAAACATATAATATGGTATGCTTTAGTACAAAGTTTTTGTTATGGCTTTAGATCTATGCTTTTCTGTAATTAGTTTGAATAATTCATAGCTACAGTTTGTACGGTCCAATTGTGATGCAATTTTTATGGTGGGCTAATTATTGTATGATTGAACTGTAGTAAAAATTTCATACTCATTGGATCATTTATAGCTTAGTCATAGATTTATTTATATTTAACTAGCATAAACCTAAATAAAATCTATAACTAAGTTATATGTGATTCAGTGAGGTCCACTGAGCCCACTGAGGCCCGGCCCTCGAATACACCGCAGTCCGGAGCCTTTTGTTAGCCTGTTGGCCTCCGCTCCACATCAGCTTGCGGATTTTGAGAAATTGAATTAGGAAAAAAAAATCAGATTGTGGAAGCCCACCAAGCCGGCATGGTCGTCCATCCCTCCCTCTCCTCAATTTCAGACTCCTTTTTTATAGTCTGAAATTCTGATGCACATGATCTGACTTGCACGAAACTACAAACTTCCTTGCGGCATTACTTTTCATCTGATGATAGAATGAACGTCGTTCCATTATCTAAGAAGACTGTTATAGTATTGTTCTTGGGCTTGCTCTTGGGTTTTTTTAATGTTTGCTCTTGAGCTTTGACTATGGTATATGGGCAACGTATTAGGTGGAAACCACACCCTTCGTGAAAACTCGTGCAAACCACGGTAAAAAAGTCGTCTAAATTCAGTAAAAAAAAAATCACATATGTAGATGATACAATGATACATAACCTTGTAAAATATCTTGTCCAGACTCGACTTCGTTTGTGAGATATAAAAATAACAAATTTCTAACAAATTGTTTGGACAGCATTCTGACTTGACTGGGCTCAAGGTCGCGCAGTGTGGTGCTGGGGTGGCCGTGCTACTCGCGGCGTTGCTGCTGCTTGGCGCAGAAGTGGGCGAGGGCGGAAGCCAAGGCCGATCAAATTTCTCCGCGTCCTCGCGGTCGTTGGCACGGAGAAAAAGGTGGCGTTGCAGACAAGTGGCGGACTCCGATGCTGGGCGCAACGACATCCTAGCGCCGGGGCGCGTCCGCTTGCGAGCACACGCACGTATGAGCGGCAGCGGCTTCTTCTCTTGACGAGAGGAAGGAGATGAGGATGGGGCTGACGATAGGCTCCACGCGCAAGAGAGTGAGAGGGAGGGAGATGAGAAGGAGGCGGCGAGGCGCTGGCTGGGGGCTTACTATTTATGACATTTTGATTATTTCTAAATATCTTTTGCCAAGATTTTGAACTCTCGACCTTAATCACATTTAAAAATTATTTTGCACACAAGTAAAACATGTGCGTTAGGCATGGATGCAAACAGCGTTTATAACCTATGTCATGTTTGTTTTAATTTCTAAAATATTTCTTTCTTCTTTTCCCCTAATAACTATGCATTAGCACTAATTAATTCTAGAAAAATTTAATTTATTGCAAAAACTGAATTAGGGCGTTACATGAGCAGGGTTCAAAATTTTGGCTGAATTTCACGAAATTCGGTAATTTTGGTGGTGACCGAAAGAAAAATCTGAAATTTTGTCGAATGTAAGTTCACTACCATACCATGGAAAAGTTGAATGGGCTCTTCGTGGTGTGTCAATGGCAACAGGGGGGCTCATGCCCCCCTTCCCCTTCCCCACCCCCATTGTATGAGCCCACAAACCGGACGCGCGCCACACATATATAGAGAGGATACATGATATATGAAGATTACTCACAACTATCTGCATAATTGATGTATATGAAGATTACTCACGACTATCCGCATAATTGATGTTGCTGAGCATGTTGGCGGTTGCTACAGTATGAATCTTCTTATTCAGAAGAGCTCTAAAATCTTATTCTATCGACGAATATTTGGCTCTATAAGCAATTGTCGTCAATAATTTTCTGTTGTATCTAAAAAGTTTTAAAGGAATGTGAAGGTATTCCGTTAACTATTGTTACCATATCAAGCCTGCTGGCTAATAAGTCAAGAAATATAAATGAGTGGTATGATGTGTGTGATGCAATTGATGCCGGAATAGGAAACAATCTCGGTATGGACGATATGAGGAAGATATTGCTGCTTAGCTATCATGATCTAACTACTCATTTGAAGACATGCTTACTATATCTAAGTCTATTTCCTGAAGATTATGTGATTAATACATACCGTTTGATATCAATGTGGATAGCTAAAGGATTTGTCCAACAAGAAGATGTGAGGCAAAGATTATTTGAGATTGGACAGAGTTACTTCAATGAGCTTGTAGACAGAAGCCTGACGGAGTAGGTATGCATCAGTTTCTACCAATAGAAAGAGAGTGGGACGAGGGAAGCAGTTTTTTTTTTGTCTTTGAGGGCATATGCTCTCACACTCCCGTCTATTGGATTCGCATAAAAAACTGCTTCCCATCCCACTGGAAAGTAAAATGTGCCCTCGAGGACACATGCTCTCACTCTGAGATTCCTGGCGTGCATCAGATTCCTCTGCATGCGGTGCGGTAGGTCCGAGATTAATTCCGGCATGCATTTATTTCTTGGCTTGCAAAACCAAGGCCTCGTTTAGATCCCCGACTCGGGGTGGCCAAATCTGCACAGTGCCACCCCGAGTACTGTAGCATTTTTGTTTTTTATGGTAATAATTGTCCAAATTTTGATTAATTAGGCTCAAAATGTTCGTCTCGCAAAGTACAACAAAACTGTGCAATTAGTTTTTGATTTCATCTACATTTAGTACTCCATATATATGCCGACATTTTGATGTGATGGGGAATCTTCTTTTTGCATAGTGGAATTTGGGGGTGAATTTTGGAATCTAAACAAGGCCCAAATGCATCGACTTGTGTAGCCCGAGCTCTGCTTCGACGGATCTCTGAACCTCTGCCCTTGCTCGCTTTTGCTTTGCAGTAGTACAGTAGTGCAGAGCAGTAAGCAGGTGTGCGTGGCTCTGGCTCTCTCTCCTAGGGTTTGTTTAGTTCCAAAATATTTTACAAAAAAACAGAAGATTCTCCGTCACATCGAATCTTTAGACACATATATGGAGCATTAAATATAGATAAAAAATAAAACTAATTACACAGTTTAGATGAAATTCACCAGACGAATCTTTTAAACCTAATTAGGCCATGATTGGATACTAATTATTAAATAACAATAAAAAGTGCTACAGTAGCATTTCGTAAAATAGTTCAGAAACTAAACGAGCCCCTAGTCCTACTACCTCATGCATGATCCAACGGTCTTGGTATCGTCGCTTGCAGGCCAGCGTGCCATCGCATCAGCTGCTCAGAATTAATGGCGACCCGGCCAGCCCATGAGCTGACGAGTGGAGTGATGAGCAGCTTGCAAGATTCTCTCAATGGTCAATAGCAGCAGATGGATCGAGGTTGTTTTACTTGTGGATCGAGTTGTTCCTGTGTAAATTTGGCACCTCCCATCTGATCTAGGACCTCTGGGAACAACGAACTAATTGCTAATTATCTAAACAGATAGACCAATAGATGAACTAAACTTTAGTTTAACTCCAATAATTAATTGTTAGTTCACTAGTTGACCAAACTAGGGACTAAAACTAGCATGAGAGGGAGTAGCTCGCTCCGACGTCTCGGCTGCCAATCCGAATGCTGTTCGTCTGAGGTGAGGTGAGGAGTGCGCGGATGGATGCCCATGCACTGGGGCATGCAGCCGGCATCCGGGTACGTCTCCACTGCATGAGGGCGCGAGCGGGCCACAACGGCATCGATCCCCAGGATCACGTAAATAAACGGACAATGCAAGTTAGAGCCTGTTTAGGTGGTCACCCAACCCAAAAAAGTTTATGCAGTATCCATCACATCGAATCTTTAGACGCATGCATGAAGCATTAAATGTAGATAAAAAAATAACTAATTGCACAGTTTATCTGTAAATGTCGAAACGAATCTTTTGAGCCTAGTTAGTCCATAATTGGATAAATTTTGTCAAATAACAACGAAAAATGCTACAGGAACTTACCCAAAATTTTTCACCAACTAAACAGGCCCTTAAACAACAATGCGCGCGGAGTCACATACTGTAGGAGAGAAGGATCTAGTATCAGCAAAAGAAGAAGGACGTTTGAAAGCGATTCCGCCGGCCGGCACCGAATCACGAACGCGTGCGGAAAATTCCACGGAATACGTAAAAGCGAGCGCGCTGCGGGGCGATCAGATAAAGTGGTGCACCGACCTGCCTCGGTTAATTAAGACGTAAAGTTTTGAGGTGTCACATTGGGTGTCATGTAAAGGTATCGCAGGAAGTGTTTGCATAATAATAAAAGAATGAATTATAGAATCTATCAATTAACTGCGAGAGGAATTTATTAAGATTAATTAATTCGTCACTAGCACATGGGTTACTGTAGCACTTTATTATCAAATCATGAACTAATTAGATTTAAAAGATTTGTCTCGCAAATTAGTCGTAATATGTGTAATTAATTATTTTTTTAGTTTATATTTAATACTTTATATATATATATATATATATATATATATATATATATATGTGTGTAGATATTTGATGGGACAGAGCGTAAACTTTTTGACCGGAACAAGGCAGAGTGCCATGCATTATATTTTTTAGTTTATATGATGGCGAGCAGGCAACAGGAGCCAATAGCATATGTCCCTCTCACGAATCTGACCCGTCCATCAGGTCAAGAAACGCACCAGAGCCGTCGATCTGTTCCACACGGCATTCCAGTTCTATCATCCCCGCAGCCATATCGCATGGAGTGGGCCCACAGACATATCGGCTGCCCTATAGCTGAAAGGACCTATTGGCGGCTGGATGGCCGACAGGCCATAAAATATCGGTGTAGTGAGAACCGGAGTGGACTGCCCCTGCATGCGCGGATGGAGTGGATGCACGCGCCGTGACAGTAAGACAAAGCTAGCATGGATGTTTATATGGTGCTGGTCCACTTTTTTCTATTAGTAAAACTAATGTGTGTAAGACAAAAGCTAGGACTATGTATGTACAGGACGTAATAATCGTAAAACGAGGGGTAGAGATTTTTCCTATTACTAGCAGTGGAAAAAAATCATAGAGATTGTTTCTCTCACTAGGGCCTTGTTTAGATCAGCCCGAAATGCAAAAATATTCTGGATTTGGGCCACTTTTTTGTATTCCAGATCTAAACAGGCCTGTGAAAATTTCGGCCCGAATTTTTTTGACAATCTTGGCCTTTGTCGGCCCGGCCTTGCACTTCGCTTCGAACAAAAATGCCCCTCCTGGCTCCCTTATCTCCTGCGCACTCCGGAAACCGTCGTGCTATAGGGAAGTTCTACTTGGTGGACTCGGGCTATCCAAACCATCGTCGTTATCTAGCGCCATACAAGGGCAACAAGTACCACATCCAAGATTTTCAAAACGGCGCAAAACCACGAGGTAGGAAATAGAAGTTTAACTATACACATTCATCTCTTAGAAATTGCATCGAAAGAGCCTTTGGTGTTTTGAAGATGAAGTGGCGCATATTGTTAAATATCCTATACTATCCACCTGAAATACAAACCCCTATTATTGTTGCTTGCGTTGCTTAGCATAACTTCATTAGGCTCAGTCATGAACATGATAGTGACTTTGAGATCCTAGATACTTATGAGAACTTTGTGCCTGCTAAAGCCTCACTGGATCAGCCTCCTACTGAGCTTGCGCCTAGTAGTGCCGATTCTCAGGAGATGAATGCATTTCGTGACAGAATTGCAAACGCACTGTCGAATAGGCATGAGAAACGAGTGTATTTGAGGTGATTTGTTTTTTTAATGTAATTGTGTGAGACTTGTAATAATTTTCCATGTTGATGGATGTACAATTTTCCTTTGAGTGTATTTGAGGACTTGAATAAATGGTTTGAAGGAACATTGCGGTTCTGCTTGTCTAGATGATGCATGGATTTATTGGTGCTTTGCATGGCATTAAATAGGGGCAAGACAGTCTTTGTGCAACTGCTTGACATACATTTTGCCACTGCTGCTGACGGGAATTTTGCTGTAGCCTCATGAAAACCTTTTGCACACCGGAATGAAAAGTGTTTGAACGAAATGTTTTTGAAACTAAACATGGCCTAGCATACATGGTGGAGTTGGGGTGGGACCTCACCATCTGTGCCCGGGTCTTGTCTCCCTCTGTTGGCAACTGGGGAGCAGGCACCAGACCGGCATGTTGCCCAATGCCGCCCACATCTGCCGTGTACAGTAGATAGTGCATGCATGTCCAGCACTGCCGGTTGAGCTGTTTCAACTTTCAAATTCAAAGGCTGTATGTGGTTGCACGCGCCCCAGCACAAATGCATGCACTTGCACGCAATGCAGGCACAGCGCACAAGCACGGATGACCGAACGTCGGCAATTGAAAATATACATGTGAGGAAACCTATCGGGCGCTGGGTAGCCGATAGGACACCTATCGGTAATTGGAGGACCGACAAGTCCTATAGGCAGCCCAATAGCCCATTGGGCCCCGACCATGCATCCTTATCGGGCCGACAGACATGTCGGCCGCCCTGTAACCGATAGAACTGCCCTGTAACCGATAGAACTTATCTGATCGACGGATGAACCATGTGCACTTTCACAGAGGACCATGTCATGGATGGTGTCTTCACATAATCCTTTTTTATCCTCTCCCTCATCCCTTGCTCCATCCGATACTCTCCCTCTCTGTTCTCTCCCAACCGCACACGATGCAGAGGAGAATGCACGAATGGCGGTGGCAACTGCGTACTCTCATCTCGTTCGTTCCTGAACTGACGAGATGCATACATGTGCGGCCATGCAGGCAAGGCTTGCGGCGACCGGCGAGCGCGGCGTCCTGGACAAGCGCACGCGATGCCAGTGCCAGGTGGAGCGAGCAAGCCCACACAGTGGTAGCAGCCGGCGAGCGCGGTGGCCTGGGCGAGCGCACGCGGCGGCACGGGCGAGCGGACATGGTTGCTTCGGTGAGAGCACTCGCGGGCTCCGGCGAGCACACGCGGCGGCGCGGACGAGCGCTCATGGCTGCCTCGGCGGGCGAGCGCCGCGGCCGACACGCGAGCGCGGCGCCGGCGGGCATGGCTGCTCCAGAGCACGCACGCAGGGGCTTCGGCGAGCACACGCGGCGGCACGGGCGAGCGGACATGGTTGCTTCGATGAGAGCACGTGCGGGCTCCGGCGAGCGCACGCGGCGGCGCGGACGAGCGCGCATGGCTGCCTCGGCGGGCGAGCGCCGCGGCTCCGGCACGCGCAGGCTGCGGCCGACACGCGAGCGCGGCGCCAGCGGGCTAGCGCGGTGGCGCACGCGGCGCCGGCGGGCATGGCTGCTCCAGAGCACGCACGCAGGGGCTTCGGCGAGCACACGCTGCGGCACGGACGAGCGTGCATGGCTGCTCCGGCGGGCGAGTGCGGCGGCTCCGGCGCGCGCAGGCAGTCGGCACGCCAGCGCGGTGGCGCAGACAAAGCGGACGAGCGCCCTGCCGTAAAGTCATGCTGACTGCTGACCTGAGCCGCTCTCATCTTAGGTGTCAGCACGCGCGACGCTAGCCAACGAGGCCTTCCAAAAGATTTTTTTTTCACCTGTTACATCGAATATTTAACACATGAGTACTAAATATAGATAAAAAAATTAATTATGCAGTTTAGTTTGAAATTACGAGACGAATCTTTTAAGTCTAATTAGTTTATGATTATCTTAACTCTTACAGTAACCCACATGTGCTAATATATAGCAGATTAATTAGGCTTAATAAATTCGTCTCGCAGTTTTTAGACGAGATATGTAATTAGTTTTTTTATTAGTATAAAAAAATCTATTCCAACATCCTATTAAACATGTAACGTGACACCAAAATTTTTCTTTTCACAGACTAAACAGCCTGGATGCTGTCCCACTCCGTACGCTAGGCGGTGTTCAGATGCCGAATTCGGGCGGCAGAATTGGTAAACTGTAGTAATTCGTTTATATTTGCTAAAAATTGTTTAAATTTTGACTAATTAGGGTCAAAATGTTTGTCTCGCAAAGCACAACAAAATTATGCAATTATTTTTTAATTTTATCTACATTTAGTACTCCATGTATGTGCCGATATTTTAATGCGATGAAAATCTTCTTTTTAATAATAGAATTTGGAGTTGAAATTTAGCATCTAAACAAGGCGCTAGTGTTGTGGCCAGCGGTACCCACGCCACGCCCTGCCCTGCCCCTGCCCATCAGTCCACGACGACAAGCAACGACGGGACGGGTAGCACCACGGCAGAATAAATGATGGGAACCAAACAGCGACAAAAAGGATGCATTATTCTACTGCTTTTTGAAAAATACATAAAAATCAATAATTTATAATATCTTCCTCTAAGAAAGAATGCAATTCTCGTCTTTCAAAAAATCAATAAGTTTGAACTTTTTACTAAACTTAAATAAAAAACTACTATCATTCATGATGTAAAATAAGTACCGTCAGATTAGTTATAGAATATATTTTCATAATAAATTTTGTTAAGAGACATAAATTCTAATATTATATACTATAAACTCGGTAAAACTTGAGAAACTTTGACGGACACACGATCTCATAATTACATTCTTTCCTGGACAAAGAGAGTATTAGACTATAGAGTACCTATTATAGCTATTATTTTAGAACATTAGTGAAGCAAAAAAAATTTAATATAAGTAATTATCATTAGTTAGTGTCTTTTAAGATTATAGCTCGTGCGAGAGCATGGGTTGATGAACTAGCCTTAATTAATTATTATATGGTCTTCTAGTGATGTTGACCACTATTGACCTGTTTGGACGACCAAAACATTTTGGTTTGAAGAATGGTGCCAAACGCATCTATCTGCCTCGAAACATTTCTCCCTTGTAACGTTTCTATTGTTAGCGAAGAAACGCGCTAAAATTTGGCTTATGGTGATACTTACGTTGATTTGTTGTGAGAGAAAAATACTATTTGTTGCCAAAGAACAGGGTGTCTGACTTTTTAGCCTGCTTGAGCCAAACGTCCTCGGGCTTGTTTCGTTGGTTTTTGTTTCCTCTCACACATGCACTAGCAATGGATTTCTTTTGTACTTATCCTTTTTTTAGTGCAACAAATTAAAATGTGGGTGCATTTAGGTTGTTACTAGCTCACAAAAAAGATCAGATTTTGAAGCATATTTTTTTGCAAAAAAAGTTTTGCGTGTGGGGATCAATTGCTCCAAAAAAAATTTATTAGAGATAAGTTATTGGTGATGTGCAAAAGCATATTTCCCAATAATCCAAAAATTACCATCTTATCACGGAGGTTGTGTTTGGGAGCTCCTGGAGATGCTCTAAAGTATACCAACACAGCCACAAAAAAAAAGATAGCTATCCAAGGTTAAAAAATAAACTTTGATGTGTGTTCCTCACGTTTCTGGTTCTAGTTTCCAATAGTTAGGTATTTCTGAAACATTAGGACGGTCTAGACACCGGTACTAACTGTTGGTCATTTAGAGTTTAATTTTACGGCACTCAAATATATAGGTGAATTATAATGGATTGATTTAGTTTTTAGTCCACACACAACCTAGCAAGCAACTAGTTCATTAATTGGTAGGAGAGTTCTAAAAGAGACTGAAAGCTACTAGTCTATCTATCAAACAACGTAGGTTAAACTTTACTCGCATAACAATTAGTTATAGTAACCAGTGGACTAATAAATAAATATAACTGATCCAAATAGTTTCATATATGTCGGTTTGTTCTAATACCCTTGACGAAACTATTTTGATGTTTCTAGGTGTTAGGCCCTGTTTAGTTGTCAAAAATTTTGCAAAATTTTTCAACGTTCCCCGTCACATCGAATCTTTAAACGTATGCATGAAACATTAAATATAGATAAAAAATAAAACTAATTACACAGTTTAGATGAAATGGCCGAGACAAATCTTTTAAGCTTAATTAGACCATGATTAAACACTAATTATCAAATAACAACGAAATTTGCTACAGTGTCATTTTGCAAAATATTTTGCAACTAAACCGGCCCTCAGTACTTTTGAGTTTTCAACCATGGTAGCAAGAAAGAAAGTACTGGCTGCTCAGGCTCTCAGCCTCAGCTGCAGTCGCCCTCATTTATGTCGCTCGCTCTGGGATAGGCCACTGCTGCTCATGCAATGCATCCGCTGGGATGGGAGGGAGAGACCAGAGGTCTGAAAATCAAGTGATTCTTTGAGGATGAAACTACATTTATACTACTACAATACTCAAACATATTTGCTACAGAACAGGAACCAGGCTCTAAACTTGAAAAGCACTTGTCAGGAGTTAATAACCATCAAAAGTGTAATATAGATGAATTGATTCTGCTAAGGTACTACTAAAAAGAATAGCTTGCCACATAATAGGAACCAATCCTTTTTAACTTTTCAAACACATAATCAGCAACCTAATGACAATGTAACTTTAGCAGCAATTGAAATATAAACTAATGATCTCAAACATTCATCAACCCAGTACTGCAAGAGGCGGAGAAATTCACAGTTTATTTACACAGTTCAGAAAATCCACCTCTGATTTTTGTCACCTCATCAACGATGCAGAAATTCACAGTTTCAGTCATTCCTTCTGCCAATGACAGATTAAAGATACTGAAATCCCGGCCTGTCCAAGCAGGCAGCTCTCTAATATGTCCATGCAATGCAAGGTTCAGTTCAGCTTTATTTTTCTTCCACCATCCACATGAATGAAGAACGAAGCACATCTGCACAGCACAAGTTAATGGTGATCGATCAGTTTCACCCTCCACACGGATCGATAGAACGGGAGGCAAGGATAGATGCATGATGCCTCTAGTTTTACTGCAAGGGACCTTATAACGTAAGAAAAATATCAGGCAAAAGGTCCCTTGCAGTAATCTCTAATATGTAAATGATAGAAGCAAATACATACCGTTTATGTTATTACTATATCTAAGTCTATTTCCCGAAGATTATGTGATTAATACATACCGTTTGATATGAAGGTGGATAGCTAAAGGATTTCTCCAACAAGAAGATGTGAGGCAAAGATTATTTGAGATTGGATAGAGTTACTTCATGCATGTCCAGCACTGCCAGTTGAGCTGTTTCAGCTTTCAATTCAAAGGCTGTACGTGGTTGCACGCGCCCCAGCACAAATGCATACACTTGCACGCGATGCAGGCACAGCGCACAAGCACGGATGACCGAACGTCGGCAATTGAAAATATACATGTGAGGAAACCTATCGGGCGCTGGGTAACCGATAGGACACCTATCGGTAATTGGAGGACCGACAAGTCCTATAGCAGCCCATTGGGCCCCGACCATGCATCCTTAACGGGCCGACAGACATGTCGGCCGCCCTGTATCTGATAGTACCGTACCTAAAGGATCGAAGGGTGGTCCATTGCTGTCGTCGCAGGGCAGTTCGAATGGATGAACCATGTGCACTTTCGCAAAGGACCACGTCAGTCAAAATTTTCAATAGGAGCTATCTCACGTAATGGATGGTGTCTTCACATAATAATAATAATAACTACTAATCCTTTTTTATCCTCTCCCTTATCTCTTGCTCCATCCGATACTCTCGCTCCCCTCTCGTTCTCTCTCAGCCGCACACGATGCCGATGCCGAGGAGAATGCATGAACGGCGGCGGCAACCGCGTACTCTCATCTCGTTCGTTCCTGAACTGACGAGATGCATACATGTGGGGCCATGCAGGCAAGGGCTTGCGGCGATCGGTGACCGGCGAGCGCGGCGTCCTGGGCAAGCGCACGCGATGCCAGTGCCAGGCGGAGCGAGCAAGCCCACACAGTGGCAGCAGCCGGCGAGCGCGGTGGCCTGGGCGAGCGCACGCGGCGGCACGGGCGAGCGGACATGGTTGCTTCGGTGAGAGAACGTGCGGGCTCCGGCGAGCGCACGCTGTGGCGCGGACGAGAGCTCATAGCTGCCTCGGTGGGCGAGCGCCGCGCGCGGCTCCGGCGCGCGCAGGCGGCGGCCGACACGCGAGGGCGGCGCCAGCGGGCTAGCGTGGTGGCGCACGCGGTGCCGGCGGGCATGGCTGCTCCGGAGCACGCACGCAGAGGCTTCGGCGAGCACACGCGGCGGCGCGGACGAGCGTCCGTGGCTGCTCCGGCGGGCGAGTGCGACGGCTCCGGCGCGCGCAGGCGGCAGGCAGCACACGAGCGCGGTGGCGCAGACAAGTGGACGAGCGCAGCAGATCAATACTCCATGCAAGTCATTTAGGGTGTGTTTAGTTCGCGAATTTGTTTTGGCTTTGGCTATTGCAGCATTTTCGTTTGTATTTGTCAATTAGAGTCTAATTATGGACTAATTAAGCTCAAAAGATTTGTCTCGTGGTTTTCTACTAAACTGTATAATTAGTTTTTTTCGTCTACATTTAATGCTCCATATATGTCTCAAAACATTCGATGTGACGAAGAATCTTGAAAATTTTTATAAACTAAACATGGCCTTAATTGAGATAAAAACTACTATCATTAATGTCCTATTTAGACTGTCCTGAGACTATCCGCACTCATGAACCTCTATATTCATCCTCTAAAAGAAATATTCCATCCTAGTCACTGTAAAATATACTTGCATTAAAAAAAGATTTTAATTAGGGGAGGACCCCGCCCGCCCGTCTCCGTCGAAGTCACAAGTCGCGCAATTTACGCGCTCCGGGTGGGATTCGAACCCACGACCTCAGCCTCGCGCGGAGCCTCCTCTACCACTGCACCACACACTCACATGTGTCCATATATCCTTTCGGTTCCCCACATATTATACAAATCCGTGTGTAATTTGCTTGTTTGAGGTCCTAAACGATTTCAAATCAAAAAGTTGTCAACTACAAAGTTTCATAACTTTTTGAGAGGAACAACTTTCGTATTGATCATTTCTCCATCCGAGATCGTTTACAAAATTTGAATTTAAAATTTTAGACCATTCAAACATAGTTAGGTGGGACAGCAACGTACTTTCACAGTAGAAATTTACGCCAAGGCGTGGCGGACATATTCTCCGCCACAAGTCTTCGATGACGCCACAACTGAGTGCCTGGTGTGCGCTATGAACCAAACAACCTCTATATAGATATGCCATTGAAGCTATTGATTTTGACATTCTAGACCTCCTTAAAGCTTCATTAGTAAAAAGGACATATCGACACAAAAGCATATCTAGGGTTCGAGGGGCGCACCGGCAGAGGGAAGTGCCATTGGAGGGGCCGTGGCTTGCTACTCACGCTGCTGGAGGGAGGGGCCACCCGCACCATCGAAGGGGCGCGCCGCTGGGGTTCTATCTCCAAATTATCATAAGATAATTAATAATATTTAAACTTTGTTAGAAAGTTCTACAAACTCGCATGACATCATGGTTTTTGGTGTATAATCTTTACATAAAAAATCAAAATGATTTAAACAAAGTGGTCTTATATATTGTTCACAAATGGATACATCTCTCACAACTTATGTAACTATGTGAGAGATTTATCTATTTAAGAATAATGTGTAGTCCAACTTTGTTAATATGATTTGAAAATTTTATGGCAAGATAATACAACCATGTTATGATCTCATGCCAAATTTTAGGATTTTTAGACACCTTTAAGATATTATTGTATTTTTTCAGTCGGAGACACCAAAATACTTACAAGCATTTCCTTTGGTGCCGACCTCCAAGAAAATTAAATAACCCCCAAGGAAATGATAATTTACTTGACGGTTTCGAATAACACCCAAGAAAATGGGTATTTTCCTTGGCAGTTGAGAATAACACTCAAGAAAATGAGTCATTTCCTTGGAGGTTACTAGAAACTGCCAAGGAAACCCCCATATTCCTTGGCGGTTTACCTAAACCTTCAAGGAATATATGTTTCCTTGAGTGTGGAGTACCACCGCCAAGGAAACTGACCTTTTCTTGCCGGTTTGATTTTGGCACCCAAGAAAATTCTGGGCCGCCAAGGCAATTCTAGTTTCCTGTAGTGTATGTATGTACAGGACGTAATAATCGTAAAACGAGGGGTAGAGATTTTTCCTATTACTAGCAGTGGAAAAAAATCATAGAGATTGTTTCTCTCACTAGGGCCTTGTTTAGATCAGTCCGAAATGCAAAAATATTCTGGATTTGGGCCACTTTTTTGTATTCCAGATCTAAACAGGCCTGTGAAAATTTCGGCCCGAATTTTTTTGACAATCTTGGCCTTTGTCGGCCCGGCCTGCTTGCACTTCGCTTCGGACAAAAATGCCCCTCCTGGCTCCCTTATCTCCAGCGCACTCCGGAACCGTCGTGCTGTAGGGAAGTTCTACTTGGTGGACTCGGGCTATCCAAACCGTCGTCGTTACCTAGTGCCATACAAGGGCAACAAGTACCACATCCAAGATTTTCAAAACGGCGCAAAACCACGAGGTAGGAAAGAGATGTTTAACTATGCACATTCATCTCTTAGAAATTGCATCGAAAGAGCCTTTGGTGTTTTGAAGATGAAGTGGCGCATATTGTTAAATATCCTATACTATCCACCTGAAATACAAACCCCTATTATTGTTGCTTGCGTTGCTTAGCATAACTTCATTATTAGGCTCAGTCATGAACATGATAGTGACTTTGAGATCCTAGATACTTATGAGAACTTTGTGCCTGCTAAAGCCTCACTGGATCAGCCTCCTACTGAGCCTGCGCCTAGTAGTGCCAATTCTCAGGAGATGAATGCATTTCGTGACAGAATTGCAAACGCACTGCCGAATAGGCATGAGAAACGAGTGTATTTGAGGTGATTTGTTTTTTTAATGTAATTGTGTGAGACTTGTAATAATTTTCCATGTTGATGGATGTACAATTTTCCTTTGAGTGTATTTGAGGACTTGAATAAATGGTTTGAAGGAACATTGCGGTTCTGCTTGTCTAGATGATGCATGGATTTATTGGTGCTTTGCATGGTATTAAATAGGGGCAAGACAGTCTTTGTGCAACTGCTTGACATACATTTTGCCACTGCTGCTGACGGGAATTTTGCTGTAGCCTCATGAAAACCTTTTGCACACCGGAATGAAAAGTGTTTGAACAAAATGTTTTTGAAACTAAACATGGCCTAGCATACATGGTGGAGTTGGGGTGGGACCTCACCATCTGTGCCCGGGTCTTGTCTCCCTCTGTTGGCAACTGGGGAGCAGACACCAGACCGGCATGTTGCCCAATGCCGCCCACATCTGCCGTGTACAGTAGATAGTGCATGCATGTCCAGCACTGCCGGTTGAGCTGTTTCAACTTTCAAATTCAAAGGCTGTATGTGGTTGCACGCGCCCCAGCACAAATGCATGCACTTGCACGCGATGCAGGCACAGCGCACAAGCACGGATGACCGAACGTCGGCAATTGAAAATATATATGTGAGGACACCTATCGGGCGCTGGGTAGCCGACAGGATACCTATCGGTAACTGGAGGGCCGACAAGTCCTATAGGCAGCCCAATAGCCCACTGGGCCCCGACCATGCATCCTTACCGGGCCGGCCGCCCTGTAACCGATAGAACTGCCCTGTAACCGATAGAACTTATCTGATCGACGGATGAACCATGTGCACTTTCACAGAGGACCATGTCATGGATGGTGTCTTCACATAATCCTTTTTTATCCTCTCCCTCATCCCTTGCTCCATCCGATACTCTCCCTCTCTGTTCTCTCCCAACCGCACACGATGCAGAGGAGAATGCACGAATGGCGGTGGCAACTGCGTACTCTCATCTCGTTCGTTCCTGAACTGACGAGATGCATACATGTGCGGCCATGCAGGCAAGGCTTGCGGCGACCGGCGAGCGCGGCGTCCTGGACAAGCGCACGCGATGCCAGTGCCAGGTGGAGCGAGCAAGCCCACACAGTGGTAGCAGCCGGCGAGCGCGGTGGCCTGGGCGAGCGCACGCGGCGGCACGGGCGAGCGGACATGGTTGCTTCGGTGAGAGCACTCGCGGGCTCCGGCGAGCACACGCGGCGGCGCGGACGAGCGCTCATGGCTGCCTCGGCGGGCGAGCGCCGCGGCCGACACGCGAGCGCGGCGCCGGCGGGCATGGCTGCTCCAGAGCACGCACGCAGGGGCTTCGGCGAGCACACGCGGCGGCACGGGCGAGCGGACATGGTTGCTTCGATGAGAGCACGTGCAGGCTCCGGCGAGCGCACGCGGCGGCGCGGACGAGCGCTCATGGCTGCCTCGGCGGGCGAGCGCCGCGGCCGACACGCGAGCGCGGCGCCGGCGGGCATGGCTGCTCCAGAGCACGCACGCAGGGGCTTCGGCGAGCACACGCGGCGGCGCGGACGAGCGTGCATGGCTGCTCCGGCGGGCGAGTGCGGCGGCTCCGGCGCGCGCAGGCGCCAGTCGGCACGCCAGCGCGGTGGCGCAGACAAAGCGGACGAGCGCCCTGCCGTAAAGTCATGCTGACTGCTTACCTGAGCCAGGTGTCTGCACGCGCGACGCTAGCCAATGAATGCTGTCCTACACGACGGGACGGGGTAGCACCACGGCAGAATAAGGGCCGGTTTAGTTCCCAGAAAATTTTATAAAATTTTCAAATTCTTCGTCACATCAAATCTTTAGACACATGTATAGAGTATTAAATATAGATAAAAAATAAAACTAATTACATAGTTTAGACGAAATGGACGAGACGAATCTTTTAAGCCTAATTAGATCATGATTGGACACTAATTGTCAAATAACAACGAAACGTGCTACAGGGTCATTTTGCAAAAAATTTTGCAACTGAACAAGCCCTAGATGATGGGAACCAAACAGCTACAGAAAAAGGATGCATTATTCTACTGCTTTTGAAAAATACATAAAAATCAATAATTTATAATATCTCCTTCTAGGAAAGAATACAATTCTCGTTTTCCGAAAAGTCAATAAATTTGAACTTTTGACTAAACTTATATAAAAAACTACTATCATTCATGTCAGATTAGTTATAGAATATATTTTCATAATAAATTTTGTTACGAGACATAAATTCTAATATTATATACTATAAACTCGGTAAAACTTGATAATCTTTGACGGGCACACAGATCTCATAATTACATTCTTTCTTGGACAAAGAGAGTATTAGACTATAGAGTACATATTATAGCTATTATTTTAGAACATTAGTGAAGCGAAAAAAATTAATATAAGTAATTGTCATTAGTTAGTGTCTTTTAAGATTCTAGCCCGTACGAGAGCACGGGTTGATGAACTAGCCTTAATTAATTATTATATGGTCTTCTAGTGATGTTGACCCCTATTGACCTGTTTGGACTACCAAAACGTTTTGGTTTGAAGAATCAGTGCCAAACGCATCTATCTACCTCGAAACATTTCTCCCTAGCAATGTTTCAATCGTTAGCGAAGAAATAAATATTGTTTATTCACTAAATGGTACTGCTAAAGTGGTGTCGAAGAACAGGGTGTCTGACTTTTTAGCCTGCGCGAGCCAAACGTCCTTGGGCTTGTTTCGTTGGTTTCTGTTTCCTCCCACACATGCACTAGCAATGGATTTCTTTTGTACTTATCCTTTTTTTAGTGCAACAAATAAAAATGGGGGTGCATTTAGGTTGTTATTAGCTCACAAAAAAGATCAAACAGATTTTGAAGGATATTTTTTTGCAAAAAAGGTTTGCGTGCGGGGATCAATTGCTCCAAAAAATTTATTAGGGATGAGTTATTGGTGATATGCTAAAGCATATTTTCCAATAATCCAAAAATTACCATCTTATCAGGGAGGTTGTATTTGGAAGCTCCTAGAGATGCTCTAAAGTATACCAACACAGCCAAATAAAAATAGATAGCTATCCAAGGTTAAAAAAAAACATTGATGTGTGTTCCTCACGTTTCTGGTTCTAGTTTCCAATAGTTAGGTATTTCTGAAACATTAGGACGGTCTAGACACCGGTACTAACTGTTGGTCATTTAGAGTTTAATTTTACGGCACTCAAATATATAGGTGAATTATAATGGATTGATTTAGTTTTTAGTCCACACACAACCTAGCAAGCAACTAGTTCATTAATCGGTAGGAGAGTGCTAAAAGAGACTAACAGCTACTAGTCTATCTATCAAACGACATCGTAGGTTAAACTTTACTCGCATAACAATTAGTTATAGTAACCAGTGGACTAATAAATAAATAAATATAACTGATCCAAATAGTTTCATATATGTCGGTTTGTTCTAATACCCTTGATGAAACTATTTTGATGTTTCTAGGTGTTAGTGATTTTTTTAAAAAAAGTATAGTTGGAGTTAGAGAAAAACGTGCTTTTGAGTTTTCAAGCATGGTAGCAAGAAAGAAAGTACTGGCTGCTGCAGCCACATGCTGCTCATGCAATGCATCCGCTGGGATGGGAGGGAGAGAGAAAGCTCACACGTGAAAAGCTGCAGACAGACCTTGTCCGTTCTACTGTATCGCATAGGAGGGCACGTTGATGGCCATTGCCCGAAACTCAGCAGCTGCCTTCGCTTGCTTCTGCATTGCCCGTCTCCTTCCCTTTCCCTTTCCCCTCCCCTCACTACAGGAAAACGCCTCTTTGCCGACTGCTTGCCACGGTCGGCAAAGGCTTAAACCCAGTCGGCAAAGGCTTTGCCGACCGCAAAGCCACGTAGCAGTCGGCAAAGAGCAGTCGGCAAAGCCTGGGTCGGCAAAGGTGGCTTTGCCGACTGCCACGTGGCACACAGTCGGCAAAGGCTTTGCCAACTGCCACGCCAGCAGTCGGCAAAGCCACGTGGCGCCGTCAGCCCTAACGGTAGGCTTTGCCGACCGCTGGTTTCTCGGCAGTCGGCAAAGAATTTTTTTCAAAAATTCTTTGCCGACTGTCCGCCATCTCGGCAGTCGGCAAAGAAAGAATTTTTTTTTGAAATATTCTTTGCCGACTGCTTTCGGAATTGCAGTCGGCAAAGAAAGAATTTTTTTTGAAATAATCTTTGCCGACTGCTTTCGGAATTGCAGTCGGCAAAGAAAGAATTTTTTTTTTGAAATAATCTTTGCCGACTGCTTTCGGAGTTGCAGTCGGCAAAGAATTTTTTTTGAAATATTCTTTGCCGGCTGCTTTCGTAGTTGCAGTCGGCAAAGAAGGAATTTTTTTTTTGAAATATTCTTTGCCGACTGCTTTCGGAGTTGCAGTCGGCAAAGGTTTGACCTCTTTGCCGACTGCCTCCCATTGCAGTCGGCAAAGACTCTGTCCGGGGTTTTTTTGCCCAGCTTTGCCGACTGTAACAGTCGGCAAAGCTGGAATTTTTTTTTTGCTTCTGTTTTCTGTTTTCTCGCATCAAAACCCTGCAAAATCATAAATTATAATCCAATTTCACCAGAAGCACCGGTAGCACCATTTATATCACAATTTCATCACATTTGTCGCCAACATCACCACATATATCACAATAACGCACATCACATATATCTCACATATACAATAACAACCACACAAGTGCATTACAACCATCACATGAAGTCCAACACGTCAAACACCACAAGTCGACGTCCATCACACGAAGTTCAACATAACAAGTCTAGGTCCATAACGAAGAAAAGAAATACATGACAACAACTTCGACGATACGGTGGATACATGACAACAGAATCGACAAGTACCTAGCTCGTCGCGCCGTCCCCGGTCTCGTCGTCCGCTCCGCCCCCAGAGCCCCTAGGGTTTTCCCACGGTAACCCAAACTGAGGCGCCTGCGAGTACTGCCACCCTCCGCGCACCGGCGGCCACGAGTACGTCGGAGGAGGGCCACGCGGAGGTGGATACGGTGGATAGGGTGCAGGTGGTGGATACGACATCATCTGATGGCCGGGACCTCCAGGAGACGGGTTCGAACCCGCCGACTGTACCTGCACAAGTTAAACGCCAAGTGATGTCATTAGTATCTGCAGCATGGACGCACAAGTTAAAGCAAGAGTCAATATACTCACCGGGGTCCCTCCAGGAGCGACAGGAGCAGGCACAGGAAAAAACTCTGGAGGAGGAGGCGGTGGAGCGAACATTGGAAGAGGAGGCGGTGTAGACGCCCCGGACGTCTGCATGGACTGGAAGAAGCTGGCCATGTTCTGCATCTGAGTGTTGTAGTGCTGCTGCAGGCTTTGCTGGTAAGCCATCTGTTGCGCCATCATCTGCGCGTGCAACGTGGCGATCCTCTCCTCCATCTTGGCCTCCATCTGGGCCTGCAATATTACATCCGCAGTGTTGATTGTATGTACAGGTGCGAAACGAGTTAACGACGAACGAAACGGCACTTACCTGTGACGCTGACTGCCGCCGGGGCGCTACGGGGATGTCGCTGGAGCTCGTGGGCGTGGATCGAACCTGGGTCAGCGTAGGAACCTGGGACGGGTCGAGGGCGCTGTGGGCCATGTAGTAGCGGCCGTGCTGCTTCCCGTGTCCCAACCTCTGCAGGAGGTCTGTGTCCAGGGGCTCGGCGGTGGGGTCGAACGTCTCCCCGTAGCGCTGGCGAGCCGCGACGGTGTACTCGGTGGCCTTCTCGTAGGCGGTGGGGTTGGTGTACGCATCGGGCCCGTCCTCCGGGTTGTAGACGTTGTTCGGATCCGTCGCCTTGCCCTTGTGAGAGAGGAGGTACGCGGTGTACTCGTTGATTTCCTGCCCACCGTGCGTCTGCGTCTGCATTGAAAACACAAACATGGTTACAAGTATTGACAATTGAGCGCAAGGATTGAGACATGAATGGACGCATACCCATCTTGTCGCGAACTGGGGGAGGGGCTGATTCCCTTGGTGGTGTGACACCCCTCGCATCTGCGCGCGGCGGCCCTGACGGTCGGCGCGCCTCGCGTACGCCTCATCCGTGCGCCACATGCGCACAATCTCCGTCCAGCATTCCCTGTGGTTGTCACACCACGACGGACACACCTGCATGACATCAAGTATTTGACATGCGAGAAGATTAGTGTAATGTTTCACTGAAGGAATCTGAACGAATGTTGTCATACTTAATTACCTGCTCGTATTGCGCTTGGGTGAGGTCGGCCTCCCTCGAGTTCATTCTCTGGCGGATTTGAGGCTTCTTGATGTTCTCTCCAAGCACGTTGGCATGGAAGTCGCGGATGGCCTGTATGCGCGCCTCATGGTACAGGTCCTTGAGACGATCTTTGCAAACCGCCTCCTGCACTCGCGCCGCCGGGGCCGCTTTACCCTCCTCGCACGTGAAGAAGTCCTGCACACAGACACATCATGTAGCATTTCCTTTTTGCAAGAAGTTCGACGAATGCGTACTATTTAGCAATGCGGTGCGATGAAAGACTCACCCAAAACTCCCTCTTTATCTTTGCCACGATGGTCTCGCCACCCTCCTCGACGAGGTAGAAGTGGGACCACTTGGTGGGCACCTTCATCTCGCCGTTGACGTTGACAAGGCCAGGGTAGTACTCCTTAATCAGGAGGCCCTGGATGCCATTGATATGGCGTGCTTGACTTGCTCCACTCACAATCTTCCAGGAACTGCACGAGTCATTAAGAACAATTGTTAGTCTTCAGTTCGATTTTTGACATGTCATATGAACAAGTAGTGAAATCAATAATGGTTACTTACGTCTGGCCCACGGGTGTGATCACCGGGCGCTGGTGGAATTGCGGCCGCACCCTAGGAAGCTGCGTGGGCCCGCGCGAGTACACCTTGGCCACGCCTGACGAAGTCGAAGCCGTCTCGCCTGGTGTAGGCGCGTCGTCGCCGTCGTCGTCGTCATCGTCGTCGTCGTCGTCGTCGTCGTCGCCGCCGCGCTCGTCGTCACGCGACATCGTCCCCCCTTGCGAGGACGAGAACGGCAGCCTCCTGGTCACCTGGCGACGTCCGCTGGGGGGCTGGGACCCCCTACTGGACGACCCGCGCACCAACACCTCCTCCTCCTCGTCGTCGTCGGCGGTCTCCTGCGGGGGGACCTGGTACGCCGAGCGTACTGCTCGATGCGACCGCTGCCGCCGTCCGCCTGGCATTTTGCTGAGTGCCTGCAATGACAAAGAACAAAACTGTTAGCATAAATAAATGACAAGTACTTGTAAAGGAACATAATAATAACAATATAGTATTACATGGCCTCGTAATTATCTCCGCGAATGGCAATATCTCGGGCGTGGAGTCGTCATCTCTATCACTATCGTCGTCATCGCTATCAATATTGTCGAGCTCCCTTAAGTCATCACTGTCATCATCATCCTCATCGTCTCCATAGTCATCATCATGTACCTCCTCCTGGACAACTCCATCGCGCTGCATCTGCCATCGCTCAAGCATTCTTAAGTCCCTGGCATCCTGCACCTCCTCACCCTCGTCCACATCGATTTCGTTGTCTACTTCCATGCCCATGAGCGAACCAATGTCGATCTCCAAGGTACCTTCTAGCCCCTCAGGTTGATAGAACTCATCGGTGCTTGCGTCAAAGTTGTAATCGTCGTCGTTTGGGAGAGGCGCTTTGCCGCGCGGCGACACCAAATGCACAAGGCTCCACCCCGCAAGCTTCTCGTCTTTTTGGCACGCCCATGGGAGGTAATAAACTTGCGTGGCGTCTCGGTTGGCCACAATGTAGACATCATCTCCTTTATAGCTGGAGTCCTGTCGAATCTCGACTTGACCTATCGTAAGGTCTTTCCTCGTGATATCAGGATCGAACCAATGGCATTTGAATACCACCGGCGCTAAAGTCCCGGCACCCTTAAAGTTGAGCTCGTATATCTCTTCGACTATGCCGTAGTAGTCCTTCCCATCCGTGCCGGGCGTACGAACTCCGCAGCACATGGTTTTTAGGTTGGGTCGACTCTCCTCGTAGCTTCTCATGCGAAAGCGATAGCCATTCACATCATAAACGGTGAATGACTTCACCCTACGGGAGAAGCCACGGCCCACCTGTTTCAATTCATCGCTCATTTCTGCATCCGTTCGGGCCTGCAAGGGTAGGAGATCGTTACATAACTCGCTCCGGGGAGCAAAGTGGAATCACAAAGTCGGAAAGAGGTTAGTTGGTTGGTACCTTTGTAAAGAACCAGGAGATGAAATCAGGCACACCGTGTCTAAGAAGATTGTCTTCTTCTTGCTCGGTAGGAGCCCTATTGCCTCTCCAGTATTGACTAATAAATTCCCTAAAAGAAGGAAGAAACTAGAGGGTCAGACCATGATAGATGGAGGATAGTGACGGCGTAGGTAACAAGCTCATTGAGAACTTACTTCTGATAAGGAATCACTTCATCAAGGTTGATCAACAATGTGAACATGATAGTCTGCCACTCCTGATGGTTCAACTGCTTGTTGGTACCTACGCTTCCACTCCCGAGATCCCCTTGGAAAAGGCTGAGTATCGATGAGTTCTCGTCAGCGTTGTAACGAGGGGTTGGATTGTGCATGCTGGGAAGCTTCTCAGTATAGTACGCCTGTGTGAAGGTCGACACCTCCTCTAGAACGGAGGCCTCTCCCACGGAAGCCTCAATCTTGGCTTTATTTCTACAATTTTTCCGAAGAAGCTTTAGACACCTCTCGATTGGATAGCACCAACGGGCCTGCACGGGACCCCCCAACCGTGCCTCGCGCGGTAGGTGCAAGATCAGATGTTGCATGGACAGAAAGAAGCCGGGTGGAAATATCATCTCCAACTTGCAGAGCAACAGAGGTGCAGCCTTCTCCAGTTCAACACAAACATCCCGAGACAACTCCTTGGCACAAAGCTGGCGGAAGAAGAAGCTCAACTCTGCCAGGACGCGCCACACATGCTCTGGGAGGTATCCCCGGGTCATCGCAGGAAGGATCCGCTCAATCCATATGTGGAAGTCATGGCTCTTCATCCCTAAGACTTTCATAGTCTGCAAGTTCACACCCCTGCTCAGATTCGCCGCATACCCATCGGGGAACTTCAACGTCTTGATCCACTGCAGAACTTCCTTCCTATCTGCCGTTTTCAGGATGTAATCGGCCGGCCCCCTTTTCCATTTCCTACCGGGCGCAGGGGTCTTCATCACCAGGTTTGGTCTATCACAGATCATCTCCAGGTCCAGTCTAGCCTTGACGTTGTCCTTCGACTTTTTGCCAACGTCCATGAGTGTTGCCCAGAGTGCCTCGGCCACATTCTTTTCTGTGTGCATTACATCGATGTTGTGTGGAAGAAGAAGGTCCTTGAAGTAGGGGAGCCTAGTCAAGCCCGATATATGAGTCCACATGTGGTCCCGAGCATATCCCTTAAACCCACCTGTTTCCTCAGGTTCGAGAGCCTGTATGTCGGCAAGGACGGCGGCAGGGCTCTTAACCTGCGGAATGGGGCCGGTGACTTGAACGCCTTTGCTGAAGTGCTTTACATCTAGCCTGAATTCATGGTTCTCAGGCAGGAATTGGCGATGCTTGTCGAAAGAAGAAAACTTGCCGCCCTTGGCCAGCCAGGTGAACATCACATCTGCCTTGCATGTCGGGCAAGGGAACTTCCCGTGAACACACCACCCGCTGAATAAGCCATACGCCAGGAAGTCATGCATTGAATACTGGTACCACACATGCATTCTGAAGTTCCTCTTCGTAGCCCGGTCGTACGTGAGTACCCCCTCTTCCCAAGCAAGTTCCAATTCATCCCACACCGGCTGCATGAACACACCCATATTGTCGCCCGGGTGTCCAGGTATTATCAGCGTCAAGAGCACGTTCTTAGGTTCAAACATGACACCGGGGGGGAGATTGAGGGGGATCACAAACACTGGCCAGCAAGTGTACGGGGCCGCCATCATTCCAAACGGGTTGAACCCATCTGTTGCCAGCGCTACGCGTACATTCCTAGCCTCCATAGCCTTGACAGGATTCATGTTATCGAAGTGCTTCCATGCATCACCGTCCGCCGGGTGTACCATCTTGTCAGGATGGTATCTTTTGCCATTCTTGTGCCACGTCATCTGTTTCGCGGACTCCTCCGTCATATACAGCCGTTGCAGCCTCGATAGGAAAGGAAGGTGCCGTACGACCTTCTCGGGGACCTTAGACTGTTTCATGCTGCCATCAGAGCCTTCTACCAACACGAACCTAGAGGCATCGCACTTCGGACAGGTTTTTGCTTCCTCGAGGTCTCCCCTGAACAGGACGCACCCCTTCGGACAAGCATGGATCCCCTCATACGGCATCTTAAGTGCACGAAGGAGCTTCTGTGTAGCGTAGGTGTTCGTCGGCAGGACATGATCTGCCGGAAGCAGTCCCCCAACAATGCTCAACACGAGATCGAAGCCGTCTCGACTAATGCCCAGCTGCGACTTCAACCCTATCAGGCGTGAGACGGCATCCAGTTGCGTAAGCTTTGTCTTCTCATGAAGGGGCTTCTGTGCTGACTCCATCATGTCGTAGAAGGCCTTCGCGGTTTCCTCCGGATCTTCCTCCACATCCATTCCTTCGCCAAACCGTGCTTCGTGGAAGTCTGCCATCATGTCTGCCATCCCGGCATCGCCATCATACTCCTCGAGGATGGGTCGCACCACCTCGTCCCTAATAGGATGGTATTCACCATGGTGGCGCCAACGGGTATAGTTTGGAACGAACCCGTGCTTGAACAGATCTCTCAACACCTGAGCCTTTACTTTCTTCTTCTTGTTCCTGCACTCGCTGCAGGGACACGGCATCCGAATCGACCCTTTAGCAGCTGGGCCAAATGCATGCTCCAGGAACTCAGTCGTCCCCCTGATCCATTCGTGGCTCTTACTTGCGAAGCCCGAGTACATCCACTCACGGTCACCCATGCTCTGTCATGCGGCAATGTTAACTTCCATGCTCCGCTCCTACCATCTAATAGGTGAAGGATAGGTCCTAATCCCACCCGAGCATGCGCAGACGAGGTTAGCTTCCATGCTCCGCTCCCGTCCGAGACGGAATTTCGACAGCACCTCCCCGCTGTTCTCCCGATACACGTCCCGGCGGGGAGAGTGTGTATCCAGAGAACAACGGGGAGGTCCTGCCGAAACTCTGACTCGGACGGGAGCGGAACATGGGAGCTAACCTCGTCTGCGCATCCTCGGGCTGTCCAAATAACGTGGACAATCCGAAATGGATACGGTTATACATATGCGAAGAACGCATACTTCCAACCGTATCCGTTTCGGACGGGAGACGCCTAACTGGGTAACGCGACCTACGACTACATGTGGCGGAAAGGGGGGTCATACCGCAGGTGCCGGTGAAGAAAGGCTAGCGGGGCAGTGCCGAGTCGTGCTCCTCCGGCTAGCCTCCAATGGGAGCCCTCCTGAAAAAGAAAAACAATTAGTGAGAACGAAAATATCTAAGTTCATTACAGGTTCATAGTGCACAAATAAGATTTCACTTTTAAGAAAATATCTAAGTTCACTGCTGAATTACAATTTGGATCACATGTATCCTATGTGACACTGGCTGGGTAACTCTCTATCATAAGAAAGCCTGTTTTTTAGTTAAAACATATGTTCGTGTTGGCTACTTTGCTCAGCTGCTCATTCAGTGTCCTTAGAGGTCTTATGCTATGCATACTGGAAAGTAGGAAGTTCAATAATAGTCTTCTTACAGCTGATGTGGAATGTGCTGGATGTGGATTAGTTACTTGCTCCTCCTTATCTTTCATTATTTCCTTAGTCACCGACTTATGAATATCTTGGTTATTAGGTTCTGATAACAGAACTCAGAGTACTATGCCCTCACTTTATATCATGTAAATACAAGAATTCGTTGGCAGCATTTGAGATACCCCCTTAGCTGCAGCGATGATGCTAATCTCAAGTTCTCAACTGCTTCATTTATTCTCCTTTTTCAAATGTTTATATATTTTGGACTCGTCATAACTTGCGCTTATTTTTCTTTCCTTCTGCAGTTATATATGCTGTAGCTCAACAGCCACCTTATGACGGCCTAGGTATGCATGCTCATATTGGGTATAGAATATTATAAGTACATGTCTTGTATGAATATAATGTTTATATAAAGTAACTCTTTGACAGCTGAGAACTGTATTCTTAAGTGTTGGATACTATGCTTTTAATTAATATTCTGTTTGATTGTATCCTTGTTTGCATCCCTGGGTTGCTCGTTATTAACGTGTTTTTTTAGCTAAATTTTACTCATGCATCCCATGAGACTAAAGCATATGGAACTTTCGCAAACAAAAAAAAAAGCATCTGGAACTTACTAGTTAATGGCTTGTGATGGGTTATACCAGTATAAGAAGTTTTACATTTGGTAAAGTAAGCGGTTGCAAATCAATCATTAGGTAATCACTGCATGTGGCATTTTTATTATCAGTTTTCTCAGAGCGTCTCTTGTACAAATTCTGAACTGGTTATGAAATTGAACTAGTGAGTGCTTTGCATTGGTGCCTTGGTGGTAACTGGCTCTTTACTGAATGGAAAACCGTCCACTGTCCTATATTCAGGGTAGATAGCAGAGTTTAGTGATTTCAATAGCAGTCTGAATGTTTTCACTCTAAGCACATGGGCTGGCGGGGTTGTTATCAACCTTACTTGTGTTGATACATGTATCCTATGACACTGGTTGGGTAATTCTCTATCATAAGAAAGCATGTTTTTTAGTTAAAACATGTGTTCGTGCTGGCTACTTTGCTCGGCTGCTCATTCAGTGTCCTTAGAAATTCTAATCGTTGCACACATTATGCACCACAGACGATGACATGATACAACCAGACTACAGCCACCATCAAAATGACTCTGCTTCATCGACCTCCTCAGGTACGCAAGTGAAAAGTGTAAATAGAATGCCATCTACACAACAGTCAGCATCAACATTCTAAATCCAATACTTTCTACTCCACAGGTTCAGGTTCTGCGTTCAATCACCGCACCTATTGCATGTGCTACCTACAGGATTCAGGTGCACTGATCATTCCTCAGCACTGAGCACCTGTACTAATGTAACTCACACAACTACATGCATGCCCAGATTGATGAACCAGCAACTCCCAAAGCAAAAACAGACATGAAGAAATTGCGAGACAACAAAACCAACATCTATGAACGTTGAAGCTACCTATGTAGAATAGCCATACTAACGTGGCCTCGAACCTGCAAGATATAATTATGTGATGTACAAACTCTACCTCAAACACCCTGCTATGATATATGCACACTATTGTAATTCATGTGCCTCAAAATTGTATCTTTGTTTGTACATATCAGGACACAACCATGTTCTGAAATAGCATGCTCTATTCTTTTCTTGTGAATCTGCGATGATGAGTAAATAGCTCTACGGTGCTTGCTTATGGTAACTGATATCTCCACGAAGTATCATGGACCTAACAAACCCATGGAAGCATATTGAATAAAATCCATGTTTTGATTGTGGTAAAACTGAAATTGCATATTCATACTGTTATTTCAGAATAAGGTTGTGGTAAAAAGATTAGTGTCTGAAAATTTAACAATGGACATATTCTTTCGCTGCGGGTTCTTAATATTGGAAACTTACTGTAATCATCTAAAGATGGTCTGATCAGCAACTTGCTAGGGTCCCTAATTGCAATAATTAAGATTAAGACTTACAAACTTAAACATTTACTTTACCTTTCACCCTTATGCCCAAAGCTTAGGATCTCAGGTGATCCTTCGAAAAGTACATGTTCTCAAATGGGCTTGACCAGGGCATCTCTAATATTAATTATCTCATGGGACAAATTAGGATTTGCTATTAAAGAATGCTTTCATGCTTCATGACTCGATCAAGAAACTGCAATGCTCACATACCAGCTATGTTAGTATTACTCCCAAGATTTTTTAAATGGTTTTCCATTTTTTTCTAATCTTCTTTTGCTTCTGAATGTGACTAAAATACCATCAGATGGAGAATTGTGAATGCAATCAATGCTATTGTGATATTGTTCTCTTAATTCTATAAATAGTGTCCAAATGAAATGAAAATAAATAGTGTCCAAATGAAATGAAAATACCAACAGGTTGGTCAGGATCCTTCGTTGCGGGCTGACTCCTTTGCCGTGTTCCTCCTCCACCTAGGCCTCCATCACGGGCTCCTCCTCCTCCTCCTCCTCTCTCCACAAGCAGATCTGGGGATTAGGGTTATGGGTTTTAGCAACTTGGTCGCGGGATTGAAGAACCCATGAACACAGCAGTAGTAGAGAGAAGAAGTACCTCAAGTGTACCCGTAGGGGAGCGAGCACCTGGCACCGGCGGCGGCCGTTGGGGCGGACGACGGCGGCGTACGATGGGGGCGGATGGCGGTGCGAGGCCTGGCGGACGGGCTGCGGCGGCGCGAGGGCAGGCACCCGAGCCCCTGGCGACGCGCGGCCGGCCGGCGCTGCAGGAGGTGGCGGCGTAGGGGCGGCACGGGTGAGGGACGCGAGCTGCGGCGTAGGGGCGGCACGGGTGAGGCACTGGAGAAGAGAAGTCACGGGCGTAGGGGCGGCACTTGTGGCCAGAAACTGGAGAAGAGAAGAGAAGTCACGGGTGAGTGGATTTCAGTTTTTTTTTCGTGCCCAACTTGGGTCAACCTGGCGGCAACTTGGGTGCTACAGGCGGGAAAATTTGGTGGGCTAATTTTGCACATAATTTTCCTGTGTGTACAAAACAACCGACAAAAAAAAATTCGTACCGACACAAATTTAATAAATTTCCTGTCGGTTGAATAATATTTCTGTCGGTCTCCATGTACCGACAATATAAATGTCTATTTTTCTGTCGGTTACATATTATTTCTGTCGGTTTTCATATACCAGCGGGTGGGACGGCACTGCAGTGGTGGGCGGCGCGCGGTTGCTAGGGCGGGCGATGCTTTGGGGGCGAACGACGCGGCGCAGTGGGAGATTTGGGGACGAGAGCTTTGGAGGAGAAGCGGCCGCTGGATTCGGCTACCATGAGTGCGCCATGATGGATTGCAAATTGGAGTCGAGGGGGAGAGAGCAGAGCGCGGCGGCCTCTCTTTTGGGATTTGGGGGGAACAGAAGGCCTAGGGTTTCTAACTAGTGGACCAGGCCAAAAAATGTATTATACAAAAAAAAATCTCGTCACATCAAATTTGTGATATATCTACGGAGTAGTAAATGTAGATAAAATAAAAAACTAATTGTACAGCTCGGTTGTACTTTGCGAGACGAACATTTTGAACCTAATCACTGGCCTGGGCGTTTGGGTTACCCGATTTTCTTTTTTATTTAATTATTTTTCTTTCCTACATACAGGTGTATATTTATTTATCTACTATTTCAAACAATTAACAATAAATAATATTTATATATTATATAAAACTTGATTTATTTAACTTGCTAGTTACTAAGAACAATAAATAAATTATTTTTTTTAATTTTTTTTAAAAATACTTTGCTGACTGCTCTGCTCCCTGGCAGTCGGCAAAGGTTATTTTTTATTTTTTTCTTAGAAATTCTTTGCCGACTGCCATCCTCCCTGGCAGTCGGCAAAGGCTCTTTGCCAACTGCAACTGATGGCAGTCGGCAAAGAATTAATTTTTTTTTCGATTTTCGATCCCATTTTTTTGTGTTGCCTTGCTACAGTAAGTACATGATATATTCCAAGTTTGGGGTCATTTTGATTTATTTTGCTATATTCCATTGATTTTTGCTGTTTCTTTGATTTTTTCCGGCAGCTCTAGATTTGAACTGCAGGTACATGAAATAATGGAATCCGGCGATTTAGAAAATGATATTCATGATGTTTGGAGCATGTTGAGGCCGTGTGCGGGGCCTCGCGTGAAATTTTGACCATGTTGGTGTCGGAACACGCCGAGGCACACGAGTGAAAAATGTTTTTAAATTTTATAAAATCGAAACGGAGTCCGAAAATGACGAAACTTGACGACGTGTCTTGTCATCGCATGCGGAGGCTGTGGTAAAAATTTGAGAAAGTTTCGAGCAAGTGGCGACGTCAGGTGGCTAAAACCTGGACATCTCCACATGTGATGATAAGTTAGCCACTCGACGTTAGTCCAGGTTTTAGCCACCCGACGTCACCACTTGCTCGAAACTTTCTCAAATTTTTACCACAGCCTCCGCATGCGATGACAAGACACGTCGTCAAGTTTCGTCATTTTCGGACTCCGTTTCGATTTTATAAAATTTAAAAACACTTTTCACGCGCGTGCCTCGGCGTGTTCCGACACCAACACGGTCGAAATTTCACGCGAGGCCCCGCACACGGCCTCAACATGCTCCAAACATCATGAATATCATTTTCTAAATCGCCGGATTCCATTATTTCATGTACCTGCAGTTCAAATCTAGAGCTGCCGGAAAAAATCAAAGAAACAGCAAAAATCAATGGAATATAGCAAAATAAATCAAAATGACCCCAAACTTGGAATATATCATGTACTTACCGTAGCAAGGCAACACAAAAAAACTGGGATCGAAAATCGAAAATCGAAAAAAAAATTAATTCTTTGCCGACTGCCATCAGTGGCGGTTGACAAAGAGCCTTTGCCGACTGCCAGGGAGGATGGCAGTCGGCAAAGCCTGCACCTTTGCCGACTGCTGACGGAGTTGCAGTCGGCAAAGGTGACGGTGTGGATGGCGTCAACCATGGCCTGCCTTTGCCGACTGCAATTCTTTGCCAACTGCCTGGCAGTCGGCAAAGCCAGGCAGTCGGCAAATCCTGCTTTGCCGACTGCAGGAAATTCCAGTTGGCAAAGGGACCTCTTTGCCGAGTGTCGAAAAAAAACAGTTGGCAAAGAAAATTGCAGTCGGCAAAGAGCCAGTTTCCTGTAGTGTATTAGACTTACCCAAGTAAGTTGTAGGATAAAAGAGTTGGTGGTATAGTAGCTGAGTCTCATGGGCAGATTATATAGGACTACAATGCTTAAGGGGCATGAAGCCTCTCTTGAGATAAAGCAAGCCGGAATTACAAAAGATCATAATCTACCATATGGAGATGAACCAATATACTCTAGCATCCCCTCGCTGTCACAGCGGGAGTGACGCAAACGGTGATATTGGAGTCGAACATTAAGGTTGTATAAACCAATGAGCTATATCCCTGTCCATGCTTTGCAAAAGTTGTGGCTGGAATGGAAGCCGGCAAGGTTGCTCAAGCAATGTGGTAGCCCTTTGTGTCGATGTCGAGGTAGCCAATTATGAGGCTGGGTAGTTGTGATTGAGGATGCCATGTGTAGGATAGCCGTGGTCAATGAAGCTGTTGACGTTCCCGAAGTCAAGGGTGCATGAGATGCCATGAGGATGATAGCGCAAAGAAGACGCCATAGACAAATATAATGACATGTCAAGGCAGTCGTTGTAATGTCCATGTCAAGGATTACAAAGTCAAGCCACCATGGACAAACACTACTGGAAAACCGAGATTTGCCTAGTGTTTAATGGTTTGCCTAGTGCCAACCGTCGGACACTAGGCAAAGATCTTGTTTGCCGAGTGTTAAACCCCGGAGCACTCGGCAAAATAAAGGCACTAGGCAAAATAACGATTTGCCGAGTGTCGACACTAGGCAAAGAAATCCACTCGGTAAATGACCATTTTGCCTAGTGTCAATACTAGGCATACAATCACACTCGGCAAAGGTTGCCGGAGGGCAACCGCCGTTACCGTTTTACCGAGTGTCTTCCGTTAACACTCGGCAAAATTAGAACTTTGCCTAGTGTCTCCGGACGACACTAGGCAAACTGGACAGTTTGCCTAGTGTCTTACAGAGACACTAGGCAAAATATTTTTTCTTTTTTTGATTTTAGCTTCCAATTTTTTTCTGTAGCTTTCCTACTATACCTTGACCAACATGTTGAAAGTTGGCATAATTTTATGAAATTTTGCTATATTTCTTTAGTTTATTTAATTTCTTTGAATTTTTTCGACAAATGCAAATTTGAACTGCAAGTGTGACGAATAATGGCAATTCATGAATGCAAAAATGATATTCATGTTAGTAAGTGTTAGTTGAGGCCGTATCCAGAAAAAGACCAAAAATTTCACACATCTTCACGTCGAGACATGACCACGAACTTGCGAGCAAATAGTTTTTAAATTCTATTAAATGAAAACAGAGTCTGAAATTCATGAAACTTGTCGACAAGTCAAGATATCGCATGCGGGTGACATGATAAAAATTTAAAAAGATTTCGAGCACATCGTCACGTATGATGCTTAGAAACCCTAACATCTCCACAATGATCACATGTGGAGATGTTAGGGTTTCTAAGCATCATACGTGACGATGTGCTCGAAATCTTTTTAAATTTTTATCATGACACCTGCATGCGATATCTTGACTTGTTGACAAGTTTCATGAATTTCAGACTCCGTTTTCATTTAATAGAATTTAAAAACTATTTGCTCGCAAGTTCGTGGTCATGTCTCGACGTGAAGATGTGTGAAATTTTTGGTCTTTTTTCTGGATACGGCCTCAACTAACACTTACTAACATGAATATCATTTTTGCATTCATGAATTGCCATTATTCGACACACTTACAGTTCAAATTTGCATTTGTCGAAAAAATTCAAAGAAATTAAATAGACTAAAGAAATATAGCAAAATTTCGTAAAATTGTGCCAACTTTCAACATGTAGTCTCATTTTATGTAGGGAGGCTCGATAGAAAGTTTGAAGACCAAAATTGAAAAAAAATAAATAAGTTTGCCTAGTGTGCCAGCTAGACACTAGGCAAACTGGCCTCTTTGCCTAGTGTCTCATGGAAGACACTAGGCAAACTTATTTTTTATAGTGTTTGCTTAGTGTTGGGTACTACCGGTAGAAGACCGGTACTACCGCTAGGCCAAAAACCAGCACAACTGTAGTACCGCTAGGTTATTTTTCCACTGTTTTGTAAAGACCGGAAGTATCGATACTTACAACCGGTACTATCGGAGACACTTCGAAAAAACCCAGCAGTGAGGTGTGCCAAGTATTTACTCTATTTTTACAAATAAATTTTGCAGCTGAATTTTTTTTTTGCCTAGTGTTAGATCGTGGACACTAGGCAAAGCCGGATATCTCTTACTAGGAATCTTGCTTCCAAAAAAACGGGCAGCGGATCGGGCCACGTCACCCGTTAGCCCATTAGCCGTCCGATCAGGCAGACAAGCAACTTGGTCCGTCCGATGGTGGAGCGGTTTGGGTCTCTACCCGCTTATGCGCCCATCCAACAGCTCGCGAATCTTCTCGGCCCGTTGGCCCGTCGTGTTTCTCTCCCCATTGCTCTCTCCCTCACGTCTCGCGTCGCGGCGTCACTGATGCGGCGGCCGCCGCTCGCCCTTCCTCCATCTCTCCTTCCCTCCCCACCTTGCGCTATCGCCAGCGGCGCCCCCAGGCGCAGCCTTCAACTAGGGCCACTGGGGTCTCTCCATCCCCATGGGGAGCTCGAACCCTAGGTTCTACGGTCGCCGTACTGTCGGGCCGCTCCGCTGTGGCCTTCCGGGGGACCTGCGTCTCCTTCGCCTCGCCGCCGGTTCACTGCGTCTCCGCCGGCGGCACCCCCGGTTTACGGCGCCGTGGCACCCGTGGGCCGCGAGCACCGGCGGATCCCCGTTGCGTGCGGCCGTCTAGGCGGCGCCACCCGAATCTTCCCGTCTCGTTGGCCCAAGGTGAAAAGGCAACAACACTGGCACACTTCGTCAAGGCGACCGCGACAGCGGCTCTCCTCGCCTCCCCGGACGCCGCGTCGCTGCGGGCGCTGTCGCAACGCCACCGCTGGGTGTCGTACGGCTGACGCGTCCTAGCACGAGCATCCCCGCGGGCCCTGCGGGATTCCTAGCAAGGGCGAAGCAAGCCCACCCGACGGCGCCACCGCCCCGGCACGGCCTAGGCCGGTCGCCGTACCACGGGCGCCCCCGTGCGCGTCGGCCTGAGCGACCGGCCCTGCGTGGTCGCGTCTTCCTCTTCTCCAGCTGCTGCTCCGATCAGCAGCTAGCCCTGGCGGCGGCGCGTCGCAACTTCCTCTCCGTTGTCGCTGCCGGCTCGACTCAGCAGCCGGATCTGGTCCTCCTCCTCTGTTCCATGCCTCCTCCCCAGGTCCTCCATCCCTCCGTGTTCCCCTTCGTGCAGGTGACTGCCCGCTGCTGCAGCGTGCGTTACCTCCCCTCTACACGCCGGTCGCATCCGCCACCTCCGTGGATGCCGTTTTCACCGTTGGTCTTCCTCTTCACCTCCGCCAACCCCGTGCTCTGTGTTTTCAATCCCCCTGGAAACGGTAAGGTTCGCAGCTACTGTTTCCTCTGCGCTTCCTGTTCTGTGCCCCTTGACTGCTCGATGAAATGTCCAAACCAAATATGGCCACTAATTTTCCGTAGTTTGGTGTTGCGTCTATCGTTTTCTCCCAGCCGAAATTATTTTGCCGGGGATCCATTTGTAGTGCCTAAAAGGTTGCGCATTTGGCAAATCCTTCATATACCAAACGATTGGAGATAGTAGATTCTTCCTAATTTATGGCTCATAATAGTTTCGTTTGTTTACTCTCTCCTAATCTTAATCTTATGAGGATAAGATCATTTACTTGCTTTTCTTAATGTGCAGCGTAGATGGTCTGTTCATATCTGTGCTACTATGTTCCTGCAGCGACATATTTCTTACATAAACGGCGTCCTTGGTTGGTCACAGCAGCAAGCTGCTGCAGTTTAGTCTTGGTTCAATTCACTCAGATGCATTCAAACTAAAGCGCGCAATACTATTGTTTATGTATATTCAGGCCAGCCTGCTAAGGAACTTCGAAAGAATATATCTTCATATTCCGCCTTTATTGCTGAATGGTTCACACACGAAGTACGTTTTATTAAATCCGAACTAACAGCTGCAACAGGTAAAGTTATTTTGTTCATTAGGTTTCATTGATGCTAGCATAAATCTGTAATTTTCTCATGAGATTTGGTTTTCTTATGTGTCTGCAGGTGCAATAGCTCTTATGCAGCTGCAGGAAGACTTGAGAGAGCATCTCAATGCTCAGTGCCGCTACAACGATGATGAACTGGAGACTTATATGCTGCTGCATAAGAGTGCTATGGTGGATTCGTTATGGAAGCTTAGTGTTGGTGATGTAGAGGCAACCTCAAATGCTCTGTTTTTATATCGTGTCCAGTCGTTGTTGTTAGTTGTGACAGTGGTTTTCATTGCTTTTATTAGTATCAGCTCACACGAGTACCAGGAAAGACGAACTCCGAGCTCCAGCTAAAGGATTCAAAACTTTACGCAAAATATTGCAGGTACCATTCGTCATATATTTTTCTATGCATTGTGTAAGTTATCCAGTGTATTCCATGAACTAATTTGGGCATTTATTTTGCAACAAGTTAGGCTTGGCGCTACCGAGGGAGATCCAGTGCCAATAAATAATACAATAAATAACTTGGATGACAATAATGGTAGTTCACAGGAACCATGTCCAAAATCTCCCAAGGATCAGCAGTTCCACCTCCACCATGGATTCTTTGATCACGACCAAGCTTTTTCAGCACACGGCTAAATAGAGTTGGGGCTTCAAGAATCTTCTCTCCTTTGTTCATTGGTGTCCACATCTTCTTTGCCTTACATTCCATAAGACCTGGACTACTACCAGTTTCATAGTGTTTCTTTTGCCAGAATCTGTGTTCCGATCACCCACGAACTGCACTTTGCAGGTCAGGTAGCAGTAGCACAGACAAAAATAGAAAGGTGAGTATCCATTCATACAGGCTTTCCCCTGTCTGAAATATATTAGCAAAAGTAAAAACAAATTCTTGGTATTTAAATGAGATCACTCGATACGAAGACACATAATCAGGCAATTGATGTGTCATGAATCAAAATATCAGTCAAATGGGATTTATGTCCCCTCTATTTATTTGGAGCAAATAATGTTAGCTTGTTATGACATATAACACATTTTAGTTCCAATGTCCTACAAAAATCAAAGGCACTATGACAAACCGAACTTGAGGGTTGGGTCGGCTCAATAGTCTCATGTTCATGGATCTGGGAGAAAACCATTTCTAAGGAATTATTCCTAAAACATTCTTCAACATTTCCTCACTTATACAATTCAGAGTGACCAATAATGAGCTACGTGGCATGCTTCCCTTCCCTCAGACTTGGGTTACCTTCACCTTGGCATGAACCACTTTACAGCAATCCTTCCAGCCTCTCTTGCCAATACAAGTATGCAACAGAGATATATTTGTCTACAAAGTGGGGATACAGGGAACATACTGTAAACCAATTTCCGTACAATCCAACAACATATGACTACTCCTATATTTGAGCCTCTGATTTTGTTGCCAAGTGATTCAAACAATTAGTGTATACTATGGTACCTTTGCATTTTGAAAAGTCATGTATAGGTGTACTTTTAACAGTTAGTTGACACCTTATCAAAAAAAGAAACCAAAGTTCACGCCAAGTCATTTTTGTTTGCCGCACAGGTTTGCAATTCATGGAAAAAAACACTAAATTAGTGGTGGACCTCGCAAAGCAAGTGGTGGACTAACTGCTTTACCATTTTTGGTTCTCTCTTCTCTGACTGTAATTATCTCTGCATAATTGAACTCTGAATATGTTGACGGCTTAAGTTGCAACCTAATAATATTGTTGCAAATGAGATACCTGCTTATCTTTACGGATATTTAAGGAGAGTTATTCTCAGCACCTGGTTATGTTGGTTGACCAATTGAAGCGGAATGAAACAGACGTGCCAATTCTTTACCTTTCCTTAGTCTATCATTCCACTGTTGCACTTGTAAAATGGAAGGGTCGCCGGCTTCACAGATTGGAGCGTCACCGGCACCACAGCTTGAGCCGAATCAAGTGGAAGGGTCACCTGGAGCATCAAACCACGGGCCTCTTCACCCTTGACAATCGTCGTGATCAGCTTGTTGTGAACTTTGTTAAGAAATTTGGTTGTGCACTTATGAACTTGTGAACTTGTGGCACATTTGGACTTTTGGTATGAACATGTGATATATGTGAACATGTGGTTCTTATTTATGATTCATGTGATATATTTGTGGTGTTTGAATATGATTTATATTTGTGTCGCAAATGGAATAATCAAAAAAAAATTCAGCTTCTGGTTACTTTGCCTAGTGTCAGGGGTCTGACACTAGGCAAAGGGGCCACACGTGGCACCCCTGGGAACAGACTTTGCCTAGTGTCAGAAAACTGACACTAGGCAAAGTTGGCAGTTTGCCTAGTGTCGATGGCCTGACACTAGGCAAAGCTTGGCATATTTGCCTAGTGTAGGTGGCCTGACACTAGGCAAAGCTTGACATGTTTGCCTAGTGTCGGACATCTGGCACTAGGCAAACCTTGCATACTTTGCCGAGTGTCAGACCTCCGACACTAGGCAAAACGTCCGTTACGATTTCCACCATCAGTGGAATACTTTTGCCGAGTGGTGTCCTTGACACTAGGCAAACACTTTGCCGAGTGTCCGAGGTTTGACACTCGGCAAAGTGCTCTTTGCCTAGTCTGCCTCTGCCGACCCTTGTTTGCCTAGTGTGACACTAGGCAAACTGTTTGCCTAGTGTTTCTGGGCCTTTGCCTAGTGCCTGCGGCACTAGGCAAATCGCGCGATTCCAGTAGTGAAAGCGTGTGCCTGGTTTGGGCTCGAGAACATAGTATTGCCAATACTGAAACCATGCATCAGACTTTGAGGGACCAACAGAGGGCTTCAATGACGTTTGCAGCATGTAGAACAACGACTGTAGAAGGTATTGATGCAGCCCACAGTTGTTCAAGTAGACAAACTACGTGGGGAAGAGATAGTGACACTGGTGACAAGGTTGTCTTGGACGAAGAGAGGAAGTAGGTCCAGCTGATTGACGCAAGGCCAATAAATTAGACATCACAGTGACATTGCTCGAAGTGGACGGTGAAGAATGCAAATAGCTTGATGAAGACTGCGCTGAGCGCACAACGATGTAGTTGATGGTGGTGAAGATGTAACGGTGGAGAAGATCATGGGTGGCCATGTTGCAGCGTAGCAAGGCGATGCAGCAGGACCCAATTGCTTAGAAAGGAAGGACGCAATACTCGCAGACAAACTTCACTGGATCCTACAGAGGTGCACACAAACGGTTAATCAGACCGGTCACACAATTAAGAGAAGGTGGCTGCACACTCTCAGTTGGTTAGATTGATTGCATGTGAGGTTGGAGACGACGATGCCAAGGTCGTGGTGGAGGCATCCTGGTTGGTGATTGTGATGTCAAATTGGTGAGAAAGATCGAGCCAATGAAATGATGAGGCAGCAGCAATCGAGGGCGTCTCCTAAAGGTCTGCAAACTTGGCCATGTGCAAGGGAAGAAGAGGATGGAGCTGGTGTGGTCCGTGCCAGAGTCGAAATAGAGGCTCTAGAAAATGACGGGCGATGGACAACGTAATATAATCTTATCTTAGACCAGAAAAACTAAGAAAATGACAATCAACCAGGTGGCGAGAGATAAAACCCCAATCAACTATCGGGAAAAGAATCTCTTGGGCGGCTGATCAACGCAATCAGTGGCATGAGCCCTAGGTACGAGTGGTGCTGCCCAACGGATCTCCTCAGGGCAATCTTCCCAGGGGCGCACGTAGAAGTAGAAGTTTCAGGTTTTGTGGCTTAGGATTGAAATCTCAACTCATGATACCATGTAGGATAAAATATTGGCAAAATTTGCTGAGGGACATCACAAAAAGTCATGTTTTGCTGCAACACACCGCCAAATGCAGCATTTGCTGAAACCCACTGTAATTTCACTTTTTTTTTTTGCTGAGGGACACCGCCGCGATTAAAATATGCATTTGCTGAGATCGGGAGATAGAATATTTCAGAAATGACCACCGATGCCCCTTGGTCGAGGCGGACCAGGACCCGTTCGCAGACCCACTCCCGTGACCCAGCTTCACTCCCCCAAATTCTCTCTCTCCTCACAACGACAGGCGCCGCCGCCTAGAGCCACCTGCGCCGCACCCTGCCGCACCCCGCACCCCACACCCAGCAGTGCCGCGCCGCCCCCAACCACACGCGGACGGAGACACAGCGGCGGGCCTTCATCTCCGCGCCGCGCGAGGACGGGAACGCCGGCACCTCCTCGATTTCTCCACCAGAGCGGCGGCGCGCGCGGGACGGCGGCTGCGTCCGGGGCTCTGCGGCTTCTCGGCGCCTAGGGAGTGCTAGTGCCACGGCTTCCGTTGGCACGGTGACGGGGACGCGGCGGCGGGCTGTCATCTCCGCGCTGCGCGTGGACGGGAACGGCAGCACCTCCTCGATCGGTTTCTCACCCAGCCCGGCGGCGCTCGCGCGGGACAGCGGCTGCGTGCGTTCGGGACTCGGCGACTTCAGTAGCTGCGCGCAGGACGCCTTCGCTCCATCGCCGTCCAGCAGCAGCTCCCCTCCAACGGCACAAGGTCCTGCTATTTTGATTTCTTTCTCCTTCGATTTTTGTCTATTTTGATGAAAATCAAGAACAACAAATCAAGAACAAGTTGCTTCCGCCCTTGTTGATTGAGCTCTCATCTGACTTATTTTGCTTCCCATTTCGACTGCTCGCTTCGGGGCTTGTTTGTTCTTGCAGCGGGGATGTCTAGCGAGAAGATGGCCTCCTCACAGTAGCTGTGCTGTTTCATGGATGCGTGAAGATGGCCTCCCCGAAACCGAAGACCTCCATGCAATGAGTAGAAACTTGCAGTATGTCATACACAGGGGTCCCAACGACACTGCTGAGATTCAAGGAACTACTAAGGAGCTGAAGGTTTGGAGGCATACTGTGGATCTTAACAACAGAACATGCAGCTGTCAAAGGTGGCAGATCACTGAATTGCCATGTACTCATGCTCTCTGCCTCATCCTTTCTATGCGCAATAGAAGTGTGGAAGACTACATAGATGACTACTATTCTGTTGATAAATTCAAGAAAGCATATGGACATGTGATTGCTCCAATGACCGATAGAGATCAATGGCCTAAGGTGGACATGGGTTTCAAACTGTGGCCACCAAGACTGATGAGAGCTGCTGGCCGACCAAGATCAAGGAGGATCAAAAGTGCTGAAGAAGGTGGCAAGACAACTAGGCAAGTGAAGTGCAAGAGGTGTGGTCAGTTTGGTCACATGGCGAAAACCTGCAATGAAACTGTGTATGACTCAGATGCATCACCACTAGCACCAAGGCCCAAGACAGGGAGGAAAAAGACACTAACTGCTGCAACTACTGTGTCCACCCAACAATCACAGATCCAGGGTACTCAAGATTCAAGTCCAGTTGCACCAGCAGCTCTGACAAACAGCCTAGCAGCAAACACTAGGAGGTAACTTGAAATACATCATTTTCTATACCTGTAATTTAATTAGCAAATTTGTATTTCTAATTATTTGCATCACTAACCGCCGCAAGAGGGCATTGGAGTGTGCTGGGGAAGCTTCCTCCCCAATACCAGAACCACAGTAGAAAAAGAAGATGAAGAAAAAGTTGTCCACCAAGGCTACCAAGCCAAGCAAAACAAGCAAGACCACCAAGGTACAGAAGGATGGGAGAGAGGAAACAAGCAAGATAGTTGAAGTTTCAGAAGAGGTTACCACCAAGAGGATCAGCAAGAAGAGGCTTATCATGGACCTGTGATGTATTACATCTGTTATGTAATAAACTAGTGTGTATGGATGGCAGCTTTTGTTATGCCGATGCAATGTCACTCAGACTTTATTATGAACTATGATGTGTAAGGCCAGTCATGAACTCTGTAAGGCCAGTCGTGAACTCAGTTATGTATTGTCAGCCATGAACTCAGTTATGCAATGTTAGTCTTGAATGAATCAGTTATTCTGTTATGCTTGCCAATTTTGTTTCTCAAACACTTATGACATACTGTTATGCTGCCCAATTTTGTTTCACATACAATTCTAACATACTGTTATGCTGCCCAATTTTGTTGCAACAAATGTCAGATTCATCATAGAATTCGAAGTAGGTTCACAAACAAATGTCAGATTCATATAGATAGGTGGATACATGAAAACCTACATGAAGAGGTGCTGTGAAGCATCACTTAGCCAACAGCACAAACAAGACTAAAACTAAAACAAAAAGCTTTGCAGCACCAACTACAAGCAGCCGTTCTCCAATCTTGTCCATCTTGGTTATCAGTTTGTCGTTGCTATCAACTACCAATTTCAGTTGCCCCTCCAAATCTTTGAGATGAATCACTGAACTTTCCAGCAGGTCGTGGCAGGCATCAAAACCTTGGTCGGCCTTCACCATGTCTTTGCCATCCTTCATCACCTCCAGCGCCATGCCACCCCGAGCTCTACCCTGATTGCAAGCGCGAGGAAGAAAACCTCTGGAGACCAGGTACTCGACATAGTGCTCTTCAAAGTAGTATGTTCCACAAGCATAGTCGGTCTGCAAAAACAGAGATGAAAATCACCAAAAAACGCATCTTCTCAAAACCTTATTACAAATCAACCACAACTTACATGCTCGAACAGTGGACACTTGTAGAACCTCTTCCCCTTGCTGCCTGGCTTCTGGGAAACGCGCCCAATGAAAACGGTGCTGCACTTGTGGCAAGGAACCAATGGTAGGAAGCCTTCTTGGTCTTTGTAGGGATCCAACGATAGAGAGGCTGCGCGCGGTGCTCCAAATGGCATGGAATGCGAGCTCGAGGCCATGGAAGTGGTGGATCTAGGGTTCGTGCAGATGAGGAAGGAGGACAGGGAGAGAGAAACAGGAAGATGAGAATGGGGTGAGAGAGAGGAAGAAGACGACCGGGCTCCTCTTTACCTGGTCCAACCAGACCACGAACGGGAGTCAGGGCCGCAGGGGCAAAAATGTCAAGTAACTGCGGCGGTGTCCAAGCAAACCAGCAAATGCATATTTTAATCGCGGCGGTGTCCCTCAGCAAACAAACGTGAAATTACAGTGGGTTTCAGCAAATGCTGCGTTTGGCGGTGTGTTGCAGCAAAACATGACTTTTTGTGATGTCCCTCAGCAAATTTTGCCTAAAATATTCGGTGGAATAGTCGATTTATTGCCAGTCTGTGGTAAGATTATATAGGAGTACATTGTTTAGGGGTAAGAGTAGGCAAGCTGGGATTACAAACAATTCTAATTTCCCATATCTGGAAATATCCCAATATAAATAGTCACGACTTGCTAGTGATGTTTATATAGAACGAACTACTGATTTGTTTGTTAAGCAACTGTGCTATATGCGGATTTGTTTACATTGTTGTCAGCTTGTTAATTTTAACCCAACACCTGAATCTATCTACAGAATATCTTCTAACAACCTGTAGCTTGTAATATCAAATGTATAGACCAGTCTGTACAATTACTATCTTTAATAAAGATTGGTAGCACGCCAACTGAGCATTCAGTTAGCTTTTCTCATATGTAGTGTTTCGTTGGATTTCAGTTACTGGATTGAACAGTGTTGATGCAAAAGTGAATCTGCAAACACAAAGGGCTAATACCCGAAATCGATATCCAAAGCGTGCCAGTCGATTTGACCTGTTAATCGACAAGGATGAAGATACGAGCACTTTGGTCCTGACAACAGCGATACGCCCGGAAGTCACGGCCAAGAGGTACTCACGCGGAACTCGAGGATCGACAAAGATTGCACTTAGAGCAATGCAACTCGCCGAATCGATGAGAACTCGTAAAAAGGAAAAATATGCAAATTGACGAAGTCGCCGAAAAGTAGATGTAAATAAGAGTAAAAGCTGGTTTTTGATGTATTGATTGATCCCCTATTACATTGCCCTTCACTCTATATTTATACCCTGATCTATAGAAACATAACCAAATACGACTAGGACACTAAATCCAAATCTAAGGAAAAGAACATGACTTTGACACAACTCAGACTCTACTAATCGTAAACAAGGAAATCAACTCCTATTTTATTCCATAGTCCGCCTTAATCATGATGGTATTCTTATCGATCTCCTTTTCACCGGCACAGCTCCTGTTCCATCGGCAGCAACCTTCGATCTCCTTCCATCGGTACATTCCCTGTTTCATCGGCTGCAGTCTTCATACCTTCCTTCATCGGTACATTCCCTTATCTCATCGGCAACAGTCTCCAAACCCTCTTCCATCGGCATCGGCAATAACACCCTTAACCTCATCGGCAACATTCCAAATTAAATTCATACACTGCCACCGCTTAAAAACAAACTTATTCTCCTTGGCTATCAATTTACATGGCAATTTTTTCCTTGCTGATTAGCCTTTCCTGATCATCTTGACACGTGCTAAAAAACGATGTCAACACATGCCCCCCAATTTCGGAGTATAAGATACTGATGCTCCGAAATTTACTCCAACTGATGCTTGCTATTATCTATTTCTTTAACCCATTCTCCAAGCCTAACACGATTTGTTACCAAATTCAATCAAATCTAGATCCAATCCATGTATCTCAATATATATCGCATATTTTCCAACCTCCTTTGCCTTAACTACGGTTGAGATATCAAAATAACAATCCACCAACAAGATCTTACCGCAACGCCTCATTTTTAGAACTAAAAAATCTTGTATCAAGATATCCTTCAAGTCATGATTACTTGCCGTCAAATCTTCTGCACCATTCCTTGATTGTCGTGCGAACAGTTACCATATCCAACTGAACTACCTCGATCCATCCGCATACGGCATAGAGATAAGTCAAGAATACCCCTACTCCAAATAACCTATAAATAGATTCCTCCGGGCTGTTCATCTTCTACCTTCAAACTCCACCCTTTGGCATTCTCACTCCGGCGGCAACCCTAACCAACGACCGCGCGTCTTCAACTCATCAGAACCATCATCATCTTCAAGTTCCCAGCTCGTGCCCTCATCCTCCTGAAGCAATGGCTGTTAATTTCGACGTCCCTGCGGTTTGTTCTTCCTCTCATTACTTTTACTTTAATCCTTTCGGTTTCCTGCGAATTCTTACAGTCGACATCTTTCTTTCTCTTTCATTTTCTTGGTCCTTCAAACCTAGGAACTTCGCAACACACTGGTGATTCCAACCCATCAACCTCCCCTCCATTGCTTAGGTCCGATGGGCAACCCAGATCCAACTGATTTGATTAATGCAGAGGCAAATCGTATTCCCTTCAAATCTCAGAATTTCTCTTTGAATCTGTGGAAAGACACGTTCGTTCTTGGCCCAAACCCACCAAAGGGTGGAAAAACTGGTTTCTAAGGGTCAATAGATCAATGCAAGTGTTCTGGGCAGAACGAAAAATAGATCAGTGTATCAGGCTGTCCATTGCCGATATGCAAAAGAATGAATCCATGATAATAGCTGCTGCTCAGTTTTGGTCTGACACCACCAACACCTTCATGTTCGGTCATGGCCCATGTGCCCCTACTCTTGCCGATGTATACATGCTCACAGGCTTAGACATCTCAACTGTCGATGAAGGCCATATTTTCGGCAGAAAAGCTGAATACAGAGTAACTACACGCAACATCGGCGGCTGGACGGGATATATCCAGGAGTATCAAAAGACTGGCACCGTCAATCAAAGGGAGCATGCCACATTCCTGAACATGTGGCTGGAAAAGTTTATTTTCTGCGGACGATCGGTAGGACCAACTAACGCTTTCCTCCCAGCAGCAGAACTCTTGGCCAACGGTGTCAGATTCCCACTTGGCCGATATCTCCTGAGCTCAACCTACCACCTTCTCCACCAAGTATCTCAGAAGCTTATACTTGGCGAACCCATCAGCAATCTGGGAGGCCCATGGTGGTTTGTTAATATGTGGTTAAACGCTCACATGCACAAGCGTTTACAGTGGGATCTCTTTGCTCAGGAATTCCCACGAGAAATTCCCGAAGAGTACGTCCTTAGGGATGATGAATCGGCAACACGCCCCCCTCTCAACTTCGGTGAAGCAATCATCGTCCTTCCCGGAACAGAAGCCAATGAGGACCAAATCGGCAGATTTTTTCAAACTTTCTACCATGGCCTCCCCCGTAACCTCAGGGCTTGGGTGCCTTATATTGATGAGGATAACAAGTTTCCTCTCCTCTTCAATTTTGCCGATAGTGATCTGAACAAAGACAATGATCTCATGATGGCCATTATCACCCCAGAGCAATCCCAGTCAACACATTTGGCAGCGGGAAAGCCTCTCACATTACTTATGAATTCTACAATCCATCGGCAGTATCTCGCCAGCTGGCCTTTGGGCAATTACCCATCAAACTATGCTATGCCGATATGATTAGGCCCAGAGAAATCATTACTACTGGAACTGAATGGAGCAGAATAGTAAGACTTGCTCCCGATACCGATATTTCAAATGTCGATCTCTCCGCCTGGTCACCAGCATCCTTCATAACAGAGTCATATAAGCAATGGTGGCAGGAGTGGAAGGAACAGCTGTTCTCAACGTCTGTTCACACATATCGGCACCTGATCGACCCTGACTATGCTATTCCTGATAACGCAGTAAGTTCCTTTTAACTTTTGCCCTTTCCCTTCTTTTTATTATGTACATCGGTAGCTAATCTTCCTTGAAACAGGCTGATGATCCAGTTCCACCAACAAGCAAAAGTGGAAAACCCTTCAACCTCCATCCAACATCTCCAGTCTCAGCAATCGGCTACAACGCCCCCACCTTAGAAGACTTGACCTTCCAAAGGGCTCGCACCAAAATCGGCACTTCCAGACCAAGACTGGGAACATCCAGGGCTTCTCCAAAGGCTGCTGCTTCAAGCCTGATCAAGGCTTTTAAGGTAACAATCTTGCTTACTCTCTTTTCTGCCGATACACTTCATATTAATACACAACTATCAGGGTGTACAAGCTGCAGCTGGATCGTCATCGGCAACTTTACCAAGCACCGCAACTTCTACCCCTCCTTCAGAGGTATTCTCTTATTTTTACATTTTTCTCTATTAAATATCCAATCTTATACCTGTTTTTGCAGCAACAAATGGGCACATCGGTGAGCACACCAAGCATGCAGGCTCCCCAACCAACAGATGTTGATGCCCCCCAGCCAGTTGTTGTTGAAACACAACCAAAACGTAAAGCTTTGACCGATGCTGAGGCTCAACAGAAACGACAAAAACCTACACCAGCCCCTGCGTCTGCTCCAACACCCGTCGATCAGCCCTCTGAACAAACTGCTCCTGCCCAAGATACATCATTGGCAATTATACCTCAAGGGCCGACTACCGATGTGGTCATAGAAGACATTCCATCGGCATCTTCTGCTGATCCTTCGCATGACCCTTTACAAGCTGCTCCCTCAAGCCAAGCTCAAGAAATCGCCCTGAAGCAGGTAAACCAATCAATTACTTGGTTTATTATATCCCCAAATATCATAAACAGGATTTCTAATTCTCTTTATCTCATAGGAACAAGACTCTCCCGATAGCTTATTCTCTTTTGCTATCGATGTTTCTGATGACGACGGAGAAGAAGCGAGTTCCTCCCTGGCGTTGGGAACAATATCATCAGACACCTATGGCAAGCTGGAAACCCTTCTAAATCTGCTATAGCAAGACACTGCCCGATTGGTGATCGACTCGGATCCTGCGAGGTCTATCTTCAAAGCGATCCGCAGCCAAGTCCCCGCTAATATTGAAGAAATCATCTTTCTAGCAGTCCATCTGGAGAGCAGACAGCTTCAATATCAAAGGGCCGTTCATCGTATTGCTGACAGAGCAGCTCAGTCTCAACTTAAAGAAGAAATGCTACAGCTGAAGCAGACTGCCGATGAGAAGCACAAGAACATCAACAATTGGCAAGCCTCCAGTGCCGATATTAGACAGAAAATCTCAGATCTATCGGCAAAGAAAGCAGCCCTGCTAGCTGAACTGGAAAAGGTTGAGACAGCTCTGACTCAAGCTAAACAAGAAGAAGACCAGCTTCCCGACGCCATTAAAGCCCTTCAACAGGAACGAGATGCTCAAGCTCGCAAGGCCTTGGCCTTGAAAAAGAAAATCAAGCCTGTGGAAGGAAGTGCCGATGAAGATGCCAAAGAGTTAAAAGAAGCCGATGAAATTCGCCTGCGTGCGATATCAGCCATCCAGGCTTTGTTAAATTAGCGCATCGGCACAATTGATACTTTGTTTTAACTCCAGCCGATAGGATTGTTATCGGCAACTATACTTTTTATGCATCTATCCAGATACTAGGGTAATATTTCTTTAAATGTTTTCCATTTAACGCTCTGGGAAATACAACTCCTTCGAGAGTTTCAAGAATATACGCATTACCAGGAACAGACTGATTTATCCGATATGGACCTTCCCAATTAGGAGACCATTTGCCAAACTTAGAACTTTTAGTCCAAATCGGTAAAATCAATTTCCAGACTAATTCACCATTGGCAAATTCCTTTACCTTCACTTTCTTGTCATACCACTTAGCTACCCTTTTCTTATTCTCCTCGATGTTAACCAAAGCTTTTAACCGATGACCTGCTACATCTTCCAATTCATCTTTCATAAGAATATCATATTCATCGGCTGACAATTGATTCTGAAAGCGCATTCGCCTAGATCCAATCTTAATCTCCCAAGGTAATACTGCATCGTGTCCATACACCAATTGATAAGGAGATACCTTGGTTGCACCATGACATGCCATCCGATATGACCACAAAGCTTCATTTAATATTGTATGCCATTTTTTAGGATATTCTTTGATCTTACGCTTAATAAGTTTGATAATTCCCTTATTAGATGCTTCAGCCTGGCCATTAGCTTGGGCATAATATGGTGAAGAATTTAAAACTTTAATTCCCATACTTATAGCAAACTCATCAAATTCACCTGATGTAAACATAGTGCCCTGATCGGTAGTGATGGTTTGAGGGATGCCAAATCGGTAAACAATATGCTCCTTCACAAAATCAACCATGTTAGCCGATGTCACCTTTTTCAAAGGAATTGCTTCAACCCACTTTGTGAAATAATCGGTAGCAACCAGAATAAACTTATGCCCTTTACTCGATGGTAGATAAATTTGACCGATGAGATCAATAGCCCAACCCCTAAACGGCCAAGGTTTAATTATGGGATTCATAGCCGATGCGGGTGCTCTTTGAATATTACCGAATTTTTGACATTTCTGACATCCTCTAAAATATTTAAAACAATCCTCAAGAATAGCCGGCCAATAATATCCATTTCTTCTGATCATCCATTTCATCTTAAATGCTGACTGATGAGCCCCACATACTCCTTCATGAATTTCACTCATCAGGCTTTTTGATTCCTCTATGCTAACACACCTGAGTAAAACTCCATCTATGGTACGGTAATATAATTCATCATCGAGGAGTACATACTTTGTCGCTTGGAACCTTATGCGTCTTTCAACCTTTTTAGATGGATCCTTTAAATAATCAATGATTTCCTTTCTGCAGTCATCGGCATCAGCCACCAATGTCAATGCTTCTTGAACAGGTTGATATCCTGAAGCATGCTGAGCCAATCAGTTAGCCTCTTCATTATGCATCCAGGAAATATGCTCTAGATGAAAACTCCTAAACCCTTTTAACAATTCCAAACACCTTTCATGATATGAAATTAGAATTTCACTTCGGCATTCATAAACCCCAATCAACTGATTTATAACTAGCATAGAATCACCAAAGACCTCAATAGCATCAGCCTGAATTTCTTTAAGCAATTCTAACCCTTTTATTAGGGCTTGGTACTCAGCTTGATTGTTTGTCGATGTAGCAACGATCGGCAATGAGAATTCGTACTTCTTCCCCTGAGGGGAAATCAACACGATGCCGATGCCTGCCCCTTCACCACAAGTAGACCCATCAAAGAAAAGTGTCCATGGAGCAACTTCCAAAGAATCCACCGTGTTGCAATGTTGAGTAACAAAATCGGCCATAACTTGTCCTTTAACTGCCTTAGCCGATTCATAACGTAGGTCAAATTCTGATAACGCTAAAATCCATTTACCAATCCTACCATTTAATATCGGCATAGATAGCATATATTTGACTACGTCATTTTTGCATACGACAGTACATTCAGCCGATAGTAAATAATGCCTCAATTTACTACAGGAGAAATATAAACATAAGCATAATTTCTCAATGGCCGAATACCTGGTTTCAGCATCTATTAATCGTCTGCTCAAATAATAGATAACACGCTCCTTTCCTTCAAATTCTTGAATAAGAGCTGAACCGATAACAGTATCTTCAGTTGATAAATATAATCTGAAAGGTTTTCCGTGCTGGGGTGGAACTAACACTGGAGGATTTGTTAAATAATTCTTAATCTGATCTAAAGCCAATTGTTGTTCATCCCCCCATTTAAACTCCTGATCGGCTTTCAATTTTAATAATGGACTGAAAGCTTTGATCTTGCCTGACAGATTAGATATAAACCTTCTGATGAAATTAATCTTACCGATCAAGGATTGTAATTCAGTCTTATCGGCAGGAGCAACAACCTTGTTGATTGCCTCAATAGATTTCCTACTAATTTCAATGCCCCTCTGATGCACCATAAAACCCAAGAATTGTCCTGCCGATACACCAAATGCACATTTATTGGGATTCATCTTTAATCCATGTTTTCTTGTGCACTCCAGTATCTTCCGTAGATCGGTTAGATGCTTTGTGATGTCTCCAGACTTAATCACTATGTCATCAATGTAGATTTCTACCAATGTGCCGATATATTCATGGAAAATAAAGTTCATAGCTCTTTGATAAGTAGCACCGGCATTTTTCAAACCAAATGTCATAACTATCCACTCAAATAATCCCACATGACCTGGACATCTAAAAGCAGTCTTGAAAATATCTTCTTCAGCCATGAATATTTGGTTATAACCCGCATTTCCATCCATGAAACTAATAATCTGATGCCCTGCTGCAGCATCAATCAACAAATCAGCAATCGACATTGGATAACCATCCATCGGTGTGGCCTTATTAAGATTCCTGAAATCAATACAAACACGGAGTTTTCCATTTTTCTTATATACAGGAACCACATTAGAAATCCACTCTGCATATCGACACTGCCGAATAAACTTTGCCTCAATTAACTTGGTTATTTCGGCCATAATATCAGGGAGTATATTAGGATTGCATCGGCGAGCCGGCTGCTGATGTGGCCGAAATCCAGATTTAATAGGCAACCGATGTTCAACTATAGATCGGTCTAATCCAGGCATTTCAGTATAATCCCAAGCAAAACAATCTTTATATTCCTTTAACAAATCAACTAGTTGCTGTTTACACTTGGAATCTAACTTAGAGCTAATAAAAGTGGGCCTTGGCCTATCGCCTTCACCAATATCTACTTCTATTAAATCATCTGCCGATGTAAATCCTTGACCTAATTTTCCATCATCGGCAAATCTATCCATTAAAACTCTTCTTCAGAACCGACTGCTTGGATCGGTAGAATTTCATAATCGGCAATCTTGAGGAACTCCTTTTCCCAGGCTTCTCCCGATATGCACTTGGTTCGTTCATAAGTATCTGATTCTGCCGATGCAATGATATAAGAAGAGTCACCAGGAACAACTTCAATCTTATCTCCAATCCATTGTACCAGACATTGATGCATTGTAGAAGGAACACAACAATTAGCATGAATCCAATCCCTTCTCAAAAGTAAATTATATGCACCCTTGCCATTAATAACAAAGAAAGTTGTCGGCAAAGTTTTACTGCCGATGGTCAACTCAACACATACTGCCCCTTTAGCTGGTGACACATGGCCTTCAAAATCCTTTAGCATTATATCGGTCTTAGTTAAGTCTTGATCTCCCTTACCAAGCTTCCGATACATCACATAAGGCATGATATTAATCGCAGCTCCTCCATCAATAAGTATCTTAGATACAGGCTGCCCATCAACTCTGCCTTTTACAAACAAAGCCTTGAGGTGTTGTCTCTCATCATCAGCAGGCTTCTCAAAAACAGCCATCATTGGATCTAACATTAATTGAGCTATCTGATCAGAGGAAACAGCCTCTTCTTCGCTGTCAGACAGAGCCAAAAATTCCATCGGCAACATAAACACCATATTGACATCTGTCGATGGACCTTTATTCTTGTGCCTTATCTGCCACTGCTGGTTACCAGATCTCTTATTGGAGGGGCTTTCTTCTTGATATAAATCTTTTTGACGCTCTCGCTGCATTTTTCTCTTCTGTGTCTTTGTCAAACCTTCTGGACACCATTGAGGAAGCTTAGTTTTCCACACTGGCTGATAAGTCCTAGTTGTCTCCACACGACGTATATTAGGATCCCTGTAAAATATTTCTTCATCAGGAACTCTTGCATTTGCCATCTCTTCGAGTTCCTCTTGGTTCCTTAGAAAATATGCAACGCGTTTACCAAGCCTTTCGTGCACACTGAGCCTGCCCCCCAGCCGATCATGTACTGATGCTCTCCTTCTGATCGGCTCATTAATGAGCAAACCTTGATTACCAAATTGAAACCTTCTTGCAAGATGATTATCTCCATAATAACCATTGCACTCTGGACAATTTTCAACTGTAGGTAACTTAATATCTTCTTCCCAACAATGAATAAAAAACGGACAATTCCAATGATCCTTATGCCGATTCCACTCTTCTTGACGCCTTTCCTCTTGTTGTCGTTGATACCGGTCCCTTCACTGACGCCAACCTTCCTGTTGTCTTTGATGAGTAATCACGACGCCAGATCGAGGAGGCCTTCCAGAACCGCCACTTTCCGTCAATAGCCCCTTGCCTTTTGCATCATCGGTAGTTATCCGATGTTGGGGATCTACTGATGCATTCTTTTCAGCAGCTACCGATGTCAACACCTTAATTTTCCCTTCAGCATCCAACATATTTGCTGGAAAAGGATGTTGATCAATTTTCATTGGCTTTTGAATCTTGGAATTGCCAAATTTTATCCTGCCAGACTCAATAGCTAACTGCAATTGCTGTCTAAACACCTTGCACTCATTGGTACTGTGTGAAGTTGCATTGTGCCACTTGCAATACAGCATATGCTTCAACTCTTCTGTCGATGGGATCACATGATTGGGTGACAATTTAATCTGGCCCTCCTGAAGCAAAAGATCAAATATTTTATCGGCTTTGGTGACATCAAAAGTAAACTTTTCTGGTTCTTTGTGACCAAAGGGACAAGATATCGGCTTCTTATTCTTAACCCACTCTGCCAAACCGATAACTGGTTCATTATCTGAATCAGAATCTTCCGCCTCTTCAACAAATGAAACTTTCTTGTTCCAATTTCTCTTAGGTTCAAAAACCCTAGTGTCTTGATCAGAAATCCTTTGTACTAAATGACTTAGGCTTTCGAACTCCTGAGAAGCATATCTGTCCTTAAGGTGTGGTAATAATCCCTGAAAGGCTAAATCGGCAAGCTGCCGATCATCCAATACCAAACTATAACATTTGTTCTTTACATCTCGTAGCCTTTGCACAAAACCTTCTACCGATTCATCATTGCGCAGTCTCATCTTTACCAAATCGGTAAGCTTCTTTTCATGAATTCCAGCAAAGAAATACTTATGAAATTGCTTTTCCAGATCAGTCCAGGTGATGATAGAATTTGGTGGTAGTGAAATAAACCACGTAAATACTGATCCGGATAGAGATGACGAGAACAGACGAACTCTCAATTCATCTCTACAAGCTGCCTCTCCACATTGAATAATAAAACGATTAACATGCTCCATGGTTGATGTATCGTCTTGCCCAGAGAATTTAGTGAAATCTGGCACTTTGTAACGATTTGGGAGAGGAATTAAATCATATGCCGGAGGATACGGAGTCCGATATGAATAGGTATTAACCTTGGGCTTGATCCCAAATTGATCCCTCATAATTTCTGCTATCTTATCGGCCCAAAAAACATCGACATCTTGCTGACGATATGGTTGAATATCTGCTGGAGGTATCTGTTGATACCCTTCTGCATACCTTTGTTGCCCACGATCTCCAGCAATTGGCATATTTGCTACTAACTGTGGTCCATTAACCTGCTGAAAAGGATTCATCGGCTGAGCTGCCGATGCTTGATTCTGAAAACCAGCATGCACGTGACCTTGATGAACTCCTGTGGCTTGCTGACTTGGCTGAACTGTATGTTGAGTAGGAAACTGCCCTGACCAATTATTAGTATTCATCGGCACAAAGTTTGCCGATGGCTGGTAGCTTGTTGGCATTGCTGGATAATTACATCCAACTTGAGGCATAACCTGAACTCCAGGTTGACTGGTGATAGAAGCCTTCTGCTGCATCGGTAACAAATTTGCCGATGGACTTGAGCTAGATGTTTGACCCACAGACGCCTGAAAACCTCCTAGACTCGGTTGTACAGTAGTTGTAATATATTGAGGCGCTTGGGCTATCGGCAAACCAGCCGATGGGATAGGAGTTTTTCCCGCTGCGTCAAACACTTGAGATAATCCGTGATTGAAAGTAGATGGCTCCGGAGGCATACCATATCCCCACCAATTAGCAGGAGTTTGATTACTCTGTGGTACAGGACCTGATAAAGCTGATGCTGATAGATCTGTACCAATCTGAACTCGTCCTGATAATGCTGAATCTGGACGCACCGGAGTAGATTGTACATTAGATAATCCTGCTGATACTGGAGGAGAAGAAATCTCTGTACCCGCAACGGCTGGAGGAGCCGATGGAGCAACAGCAGATGCTGCTTCTGGTTGATGATAAGCAGGCCCGACGTAATGAGGTGACGCTTGCCCTTCTTTGAAAGTTCGAATCATAGCATTATGAACAGTATTGGACAACACATTGGAGTGATTAATTAAAGCATGATTTACCGCAGAATTAACCATCTCTTGAAGTTTACCAGGATTAGGATCAAAGGTAACCTGCCGAGGCAACGGCAAGTCCTGCTTCTGGATGACTTGTCCGCTTTTGTTCACGCTGAATGACTTCAAGCAAAGCTGTCTATATTCTTCAATAGCCCTCTCCATAGCCTGCTTCTGATCGTCCTTAAGATCTTCTTCTGTTACTGCGATGATATTCCCAGCATCGATCTCATGATTAGGCATCTTGACTAGATCTGTCCCACCGAGCGTGCCAAAAGATGTGTTGATGCAAAAGTGAATCTGCAAACACAAAGGGCTAATATCCGAAATCGATATCCAAAGCGTGCCAGTCGATTTGACCTGTTAATCGACAAGGATGAAGATACGAGCACTTTGGTCCTGACAACAGCGATACGCCCGGAAGTCACGGCCAAGAGGTACTCACGCGGAACTCGAGGATCGACAAAGATTGCACTTAGAGCAATGCAACTCGCCGAATCGATGAGAACTCGTAAAAAGGAAAAATATGCAAATTGACGAAGTCGCCGAAAAGTAGATGTAAATAAGAGTAAAAGCTGGTTTTTGATGTATTGATTGATCCCCTATTACATTGCCCTTCACTCTATATTTATACCCTGATCTATAGAAACATAACCAAATACGACTAGGACACTAAATCCAAATCTAAGGAAAAGAACATGACTTTGACACAACTCAGACTCTACTAATCGTAAACAAGGAAATCAACTCCTATTTTATTCCATAGTCCGCCTTAATCACGATGGTATTCTTATCGATCTCCTTTTCACCGGCACAGCCCCTGTTCCATCGGCAGCAACCTTCGATCTCCTTCCATCGGTACATTCCCTGTTTCATCGGCTGCAGTCTTCATACCTTCCTTCATCGGTACATTCCCTTATCTCATCGGCAACAGTCTCCAAACCCTCTTCCATCGGCATCGGCAATAACACCCTTAACCTCATCGGCAACATTCCAAATTAAATTCATACACTGCCACCGCTTAAAAACAAACTTATTCTCCTTGGCTATCAATTTACATGGCAATTTTTTCCTTGCTGATTAGCCTTTCCTGATCATCTTGACACGTGCTAAAAAACGATGTCAACAAACAGCCATGCAAGATGCAAGTCGTAGCATTCTAAGTTCATGCAAGAATATATGAACTGCATCTACTTATTTTAGTTATTAATTATTTTATGTAAACTGACATTTTTGCTGTTGTCATTTCAGTTCTTGATCGGAACACCTAGGAGACTGCCTTTGGATGGAGTAAAAGAGCTTTAGTTAACTTCTGGCTTCTGCAACTGTTTTGAGCTCATTAGTTGAACTACAAGTGGTTGGAGCCACAAGGCTCAGTGCCACTACACGTTACCAGTTGTTTCTGGTCCCGAAGTGATTATGGAAGTAACTTGTCAAGTTTATAGCTATTATATCGCCCATCTACTACATTTTACATTCATAGCCAAAACGGAAAATTGAGTTCAGCAATTTCGGCTGTACTTTATAGATGTGATTGGGGCGGGCCACTGACCTAGCTTGTGGACATGGGTGTACATATGGACACCCAATTTTTTTGGCTGGAATGACGATTTGATATATATCTGCACAATTTTGCTTTGGTAAAACGAGTACATAACTAGAATCTCCCAACATCATATCAAATTTTGACAGTTATCTTTAGTCTCTTACTCTCTTTATGCAGTGATGCCTGTTTCTCGTCTCTTTTGGGTTTCATCTCTAGCCTACCCCAATTTGCTTGGGACAAAAGGCTATGTTGTTGTTGTCGTCGTCGTCGTCGTCGCTTTAGGCAGTGATGATGAATGGCGACAATTTTTCTGAGTATTAATCAGATACCCTTTATGCAAGGTCTCCTCCCTCTGGCCTAAAATAGCTGAACCTCTGAGGAGTTAATTTTTAAGTTTGGTGGTCGTGGTGGGGTGAGGGTGTTATTTGTCCAATTTAGTAAATATTGTACAAGTGTATAATTTGATATCTATTACTACTAGTTGAGTGCTCGTGCGTTGCTACGGGTAAATATAGTTGAATTCTATGACATAGAACCATCATTAAAATTTGACCAATATTAAGCATCAGTTAATTTTTCATAAGATTTACAATTTAGGTCTACGAGGAACTCAACTAAAAGAAACGAACAAACATAAATAGTAGTCTTTTAACCTTGAGAAGCTTGGCTGATCCTCTATACATGTTCCCCTGGCCCTTACATCCTTGTTGCTTGACCAAAGCCTAAATAAATCAATCCTAAAGAACTGAAATACAAAGCCATAGATATTAGGAAACATCCTCCACTAACTTGATTAAACTTATTTAGGTAAATTGGACATCAGAAGATCATTCTATTTCTTCTCCAAAGTAAATCATTCATCAAAACTGAATCGTTCAAACCAAATAGAAAGTTTGAAGCCAAATCTGAATGAGTACATTTTCTAGCAAACATGTTTTGGCAAACTCCATCCTGTGGTTCATGGTAGGTTGATGGAAACTATCAGAATCTTGAAGCACTGCAAGCCAACCGAAAGACAAAATTGGTGACAATAATAACCCCTAGATAGTGTATATGCTACGAAGTAAATACAAATGAAATACACAATTTTAATTTATCTGCTACTCAAATATTGAACAACTAGTAACATTGCATTAGCACATGCTGCTTGTGTTTGTTGTCTAGATTCTTTGTAATGCAGTCAGAAAATGACCTCATAATTCATGAGCTTTTCATTATGATTATTGTGTGCATGCTTTTATTTGTTTACTAGCTTATCTGCAATTCACTATTGTCATAAAGCAAAAAATGTCAGTACAATGCTTTAATTTAGTAGTGATGTCAATGTATTGTTTGCTGCTTACAATGGATGAGCTTCTATTTTGATCTGAATTTCTTTTTGCTGATAATTCCACATCTTTTCTTGTTTATTTCTTTGGCAGTTTCAAATCGTTCCGTACACAAACAGATTGGATGGGGGCTCTAAGTATATATAGAAATTCAGAGAGTAACAAGACCCAGAGATAGTATCTTTTACTTGTCATTTTTTAAACCACTTTTGGCGTGAACTCACCTAGCACAAGTTTAGATGCTGTTGTTTGGTGCCTGAAACGACACTGTAAGGGCTAGTACCAATGATTGTTCTTATTGCCTGGTGGAGATGTTTTGCTACGAGTGTTTGGCCTTGTGGGTATATTCATCAGTATCACAAGTTTCACTGGCCGTCCTGACAACTGAATTGATTTATGCTTGTGATAATGTCTGATGCTAGTATGACTGACGGCCCTGGTGCCATAATGGGCGCTTAAATGAATGTTTGTCCATGTTTAGTGGCATTCAAAACTTGTCAACTGTCATCAATAGGTCTTATATGAACTTATTATTGCTACCCTGCGAAAAACAGGGAAGTACTGACATCAGAGAAGACCTTATGTTAGAGTGTAAGCATAACGCTATGTCTATACCCATTCGTTCGTGAATGTGGGAGGTAGGAATGGTTTCCTTAATCTAAAAAAACATAGCACTATGTTCAAACTTCAAAGTGTGTGGAATTTGCTGAAAGGTAGGTCAATTCATGCCTAGGCAGATGCATCTTTCACTTTCCTTGGAAGTGGATACCATTTTCTGTCTTGGCAATCTGCTCGTACGTTGAACGGCGACGCTTTTGGACGCACCTAAGGAAATGGCGCCCGCGTACAGAAACGGCGCCAGCATGCATGCGTGTGTCCCCATCCGTGGCCTATCTCCACACCTCATCCTGCCACTGCGCTGCCATCTTAGGCGCGCTACCTCTGCAAGCCCCTCGCCGCGCCCCCTCCACAGGCCCCTGCCGAGCTGTGCAGCGCCGCGTCTATTTTGCGCTGCAAGCGGGGACCGCGTCGCCCGAGCGACAAGAGGGGAAGGGCGTGCGGCATCTCCAATTCAGAAAGACCCGGGCACAGCGTCGTATGGATGCCCTGCCGGCTCCGGGAGAGACGATGCAGTAGAAGGTGGGGAGGAAAGATGCAACACCCGATGTACTTTTGAAACATCCAAATACAAATAGTTACAACATACATCTGAAGACAGTTGAAACACTTATGCTTCTGAAACACTTGAAAAAAACACATGAAACACACTTGAAAAATATTGCAACCATATGCAACATCCAAATAAAACACATGCAATATATGTGTAAAACATATGTAACATCCAGATAAACACACTTGCAACATGCATCCGGAAAACACAGATGAAACATACTTTGTACCTCTGAAACATCTAAAATACTCGAAACATACTCTTACAACATGCCTCTAAAACAATAGCAACATATGCAACATTTGCAACATCCCCCGATCTACTTTTGCAATATCCATATGAAACATACATATGCAACATAGGGGAGGGGAAGGCTAGGCCGGTCAATTCCGGCCGTTGGGGGTGGGGAGGGCGCCACGCCGGGGTGGGGCAGAGCCTCCCACTCCCCTGCAACACCGCCATGCCACCTCTATGGATCTCGTACGTGCTCCATAGATCTTGCCGAGTGGGGGAGAGGGCCACTAGATCCGCAGGCGTTGGGTGCTCCCGGTGGGTGACGCTGCCGGGGTGGGGGAGGGCCGGACGCCGTCGGGGTGGGGGAAGGAGCCGTCGGGGTGGGGAAGAGGACGCTGGGGAGGGGGAGTGCACCGCCGCCGGCCAAGGAGGCAGCCATGACCACGCATCGGGGAGAGGGGGGAGCGCGCCACCGCCGGCCAAGGAGGCAGCCATGGCCGCACGTCGGGGGGAGGGGGGAGCACGCTACCGCCGGCCAAGGAGGCAGCCATGGCCGCGCGTCGGGGATAGCACGCGAGGCGCGAGCGCGGAAGGGGAGGAGGAAGCGAGAGACTGGGTACGGGAGTGAGACGAGTTGGGTAGCGGATGTTGATGTTGGGTCGATCGCCGCGCAGGCCCAGAACGGTGCGTCCGGGGAGGACACGTCCGGATGGGCGTCCTCACGGAAGCATTATTGGATGCTAATGTGGCAATAAGCCTCTCTCACCGAGCCGGACTAGTTCGCCTAGTACACTAGTAATACGGACGTGAGTTGGTGACTATAAGGAAATAATACTTCTACTATATTGGTGCACATCAAACTAGCTATACCTATCAAGCTATACTACACACACAAGAGCGTAGCGTTTTTGTTTTTCACTGCCATCAATCGTAGTAAATCGTAATTGATCGGTGCTTGCCTGCAGAAACCGTTAAAGTCTGTAAATTTTTCTTGCTTGGCGGTGGCGCGGCCTGCTCGCTTGGCGCGCGTTGCCTGGTGGTGGGCTCATGGTTGCTTCTCATGGGGATCGATCGGCATGGAACGATGTATGGATATCACCGATCCACTCTAGTTCAATTCCCTATATATTTTGAGTTTTTGGCACGCCTGATCGATGCGATGCGACGATGATACATGCACGGAGTTTATTTTCCCAGGTGTACCGTTCGACTTACTGGCAGGACTTGCCCTCGGACTCGGTCGCGAAACCAAAATAGCGGGTGGGGGAACGGAGGCGGCGGGACCGACCTCGGACCTCTACCCGTGTTCGAGAAAGATTCGGCGCCCGAGAACCCCCTTGCAGGTTTCTATACATACGAGCTTAGCCTTTTCACTCCCATCAATCGTAGAGCAATTGATCATGGCAGCACAACCAGCAGCAGAAGACGCCGAAAATAGCCACATCGTCATCAACGTCGCCGTCCTAGACGCGGAACCTGCGGCTAGGTGCTGCTGCGTGTGCATGGAGCCCCTGGAGTGGGTGGCTTTCGGCCAGTGCCGCCACCGCGACGTCTGCGTCGGCTGCGCCATCAGAATGCGTTTCTTCCAGAGCGACCAGCGATGCTGCATCTGCAGGACGTACTGCCCCAACGTCATCGTCACCCATGTCGACAGCAGGCTAGATGAGTCGCCCTTCTTCCCTAGGTTGCCGCTTGCTTTCGGTCCCGGGGGCAGGGTGGGACGAGGACGACACTACTGGTGGTACCATGGCGGCATGGAGGCTTACTTTGACGACCGAAACCAGTACGAGATGGCCACCAAGCTGTGTGCAAAGCCGCCGCCACGGCAGGACCCAGAAATCAACGTCTTTGAAGCCGAAACGACGGTGAATCAGCTGGACGAGGATGCACCATCACAACAACCAGCCGGCGGCGTCGTGGACAGGAACCGCGACGAGCCGCTTTCAGAGGCATGCCTAGTTGTGGTAAGCAGTGTAGTAATCCTATCTATGGTACCACACACGCGCGATAGATATAGTTCATTTATCATTATATTTTGACATGATGCATGCATGCATGCTTATATACAGTCGTAGTAATAAGTTTATACTCTAACGGTCTAACCTCACCTACGCACCTTTTTTTTCAGATCTTCGTTGGGATTTATCTATGTGTCATTCTGATTTTGATCATAATGTGTGGACTGCTGTTCTTCGCAGCAGCTGAGACTTATTACCAAAAAGTGGCAGTCGTGATTGCATTTGGCCTTCTCTCGGCAGCGGCTACAATCTACGCAATTTGGTGTTGGCCCAAATTCAAGGCCACCCTTCTTAATTGTTGATGCATGATTTGTTGTCCTGATTTTACTTTTCCCAGCTGCTAGACTGATATTTCTACCTTATTGTCAGTAAGCCTCTCTTCATAAGAATTTCAGAGTCTTCTAGCTAGCTAGCTAGGGATCGGAAGAACTATTGCAATGTTATTCATTGTGAATTGTATCATTATGATGTATCTAAGTAATATTGCCATGTCATATACAGAAATGCCATTAAATTGTTGTCTATATGCAACTCCCATAATGTACTATTGTATAATGTTATTGTTTCTTAGAGCTTGTTTAGTATAGCTCCCTATGTCCCAGATTCTACGTGGAAGCTGATTCTCTTAAAAGAAGTAATTGTGTAACTGAAAATGGTTCTCTATTATTACACGGTTAATCTTGTGTCACTTTTGTTTGAACGAACTGGCACTGATAGCATCGATTTATATATTTATAAAGAACGAAGGTACAAGCAGGTAGCCCTATTAGGCTTCCTATAGGAAAAGAAAAGAAGAAAAAAGTCACAACACAAAAACAATAGAACTAAAAAATGTTGAATTGGTCGAGATTTGAGGGTAATAGCCTTGCATGCAACCAGTGCTCTAGCTTGGGTTACTTGCAGTGAGGGCTTGAAGACTTGTCTTAATCTTGGTGTTTGCCAACACCAAGATAGAGGATGACACATTGACCTTCTCGATGAAGCAGTTGTGAGAAGGCTCTAATAAGACAGGTAAGTGCTATTAAAACCCACCATACCGGGGGCTTGTTTAATTCCTGAAATATTTGGTAATTAGTGTGCAATCATGGCCTAATTAGGTTTAAAAGATTCGTCTCATGAATTTCGTCTAAACTGTGTAATTAGTTTTATTTTTTATCTATATTTAATATTCCATGCATGTGTGTAAAGATTCGATGTGACGGAAATCTACTGTTTTTTTTTGCGAAATATTTTGGAACTAAACAAGGCCTGGAGTGATGAATAGTATTCACTAGTTGAGCAAAGCCTAACCAATCTTGGTGACTTAGGTGCTCGAGCGTGGATTAGGGGGTTGTGGCAACAACCTGAGACTATTGAAAAAAAATGTTTATCTCTTTACCATCTCTATATTCTTCAGCATTAATTTCAGGGTTTCCAAGTTTTGTTGAGTGACAACTAGGATGCATGGTAGTGTGTACTTAGCGCATATGTTGTATTTTTGCACTCTTAGGCCACTACTAACACTCCATGCCAGATGGTGGCTTTGTCAAGCCATGCAGGACCAGGTGAAAAAAAAGGTACTAGGTACCCTCGCAGAGGCCTGTAGTAACTTGCAGGGATCATTATATACCTCAATTGACAAAACATAAACAAGCTGTTTGGCTGATAGTTTTCAGCTGATAAGTCGACTGATGCCGTTTTGTTTTGAGAGAAAAATACTGTACCCCAACAGCTGATAAACCGGGCTAATAAGTTGAAGCGAATAGGGCGAAAAGCATCCAACGAACCACACAACAAGCCCTCTTAGCACACGCTTTTCAACTTGCATGCGTACGTTCATAGAGGTGAGTATGCATGCATTATGAGTGTCTGAATTGTACTGTGTAATTAAAAAAAACACAACTGAGAACTGTGGGACCGAGGAGAGAAAAATTGGTAAGTACTACTCCATTTAGCCTACGATGGGGAGGTGAAGGTTTCAATTACTCGTCTTATGTGTAGAGCAGCTTTTTTAGGAGGCTAATGTTCTGCGTTGTAGGTATCCTTATGACCCTAGTCATAGTATAAATATTACTAAGGTCTTGTTTAGTTCCCAAAAAATTTTGGTTCTACAATAACATCGAGTGTTTGACACATGTATGAAGTACTAAATGTAGACGAAAAAAAAACTAATTACATCGTTTGATGGGAAATCGCGAGACAAATTTTTTAAGCCTAATTAGTCCATGAATAGCCGTAAGTGCTACAGTACCCACATGTGCTAATGACAGCTTAATTAGGCTTAATAAATTTGTCTCACAGTTTCCAGACGAGTTATGTAATTAGTTTTTTTTATTAGTATCCGAAAACTGCTTCCAACATCCCACGAAACATCCGATGTGACACCTAAAAATTTTCCTATCCCCCAACTAAACACAACCTAAGAGCATGATTAGTTTGTTGACCCTAATAAAGACTTACTGCTTTTTTAAAAAACAAAAGACTCGCTACTTTACACGGACTAAGGCCTAGAATACAGAAATTTCACAGAAATTATACATGAATTTTACATAAATCATTTCATTTTCACATAAAAAAATGCAGGAAACCGGGAATGTTTCTACAATCTAAAGCGGGCCTAAAAGTTTGTTGTTTAAATTTTAGAGCCAATTCACCGTGCTCCTGGGCCATTTAGTGCCACCAGGTCGTTCATTACATAAGACTGTTCTTACTTTTGGACCTCTATATTCATCTTCTAAAAGGAATATTTCATCCTAGTCATCATAAAATATATAGTTTTCTCGCATCCATCCATCCTCTATATCATCCTCTATCCACTATGGGGCTCACTTGTCACTTTATCTAAATATATCCATGTGACATCTTATTTTGAAGTATTTATTGAAACAAATTTAATGGTACAATCGAAATTTAATTTGGGTTTTTGGTTTGTGAGTTATAACATTTTTTTCTTGTTTGAAATCATGGGGCCCGCTCTTACCTCTCTCCTCCCTCTCTCCTGCATGCTCTGAGCGCGTGTGGCAGGTGAGCAGTGCACGCCCGCCACAGACCGGTCAGTGCGCAGCGCACGCCCGCCACAGGCCGGTCGGTGCGCCATATTTGGCGTGCTCCGGCTGATAGCGTAGGCTTTAGTGTCTTCCGCGCAGGCATGTATCCGCTATTTCTGCTAAGCTGTGCTGAGCTGAAGCTATGCCGGATGATATATCGTGCAGCAGTGCAGCTAGCCTAAGGCCATTCCTAATCCGGTCCAAAGTGACGAAACCCAAATCTGGACCCCTCCGAGACCAGTCTCTGTCCAGTTTCAACCACAAGTCCAAGTCCGCAACCAAGTCCATCGCCGGAAGCGAAACAGAGCCGCTTCTAGGGTTCCATTCCATGGCCGCCGGGGAGCATGCCTCGCTGCCGCGGGAGCTGCGGTGGATGCGCTGCGTCATCGACCCCCCGTCTCCCACGCCGTAGTTTACACACTACTGGAATCGCATGCTTTGCCGAGGGCCAGAGCCCAAAAACCCTCGGCAAAGGCTTTACCGAGGGCGGCCCTCGGCAAAGAGCCCTCGGGAAATTTTAAGACGGTGAAGGGGTCTTTGCCGAGGGTCCTTTATCGGGCACACGGCAAAGCCTTTGGCGAGGGCAAAAAAAACCCTCGGCAAAGAAAAACCCTCGACAAAATATAAATAAAAAAAACCCGAAAAAAATAGCAAAATAATTTTATTTTTTTGAGGCGTCGACGAGCTCAAAAACCCTCGGCAAAGGCTTTACCGAGGGCGGCCCTCGGCAAAGAGCCATCGGGAAATTTTAAGACGGCGAAGGGGTCTTTGCCGAGGGCCCTTTATCGGGCACACGGCAAAGCCTTTGCCGAGGGCAAAAAAACCCTCGGCAAAGAAAAACCCTCGGCAAAATATAAATAAAAAAAACCCGAAAAAAATAGCAAAATAATTTTATTTTTTTGGAGGCGTCGACGAGCCATCACCCCCACCCGCGGGATTTTTTTGTAGCATTTTACACAATATTTTTGAGCCTATTTGTAAAGTCGTGGTCGGTGGGATTCGAACTCGTGACCTCTCACACCCTCTCTCACTTACCTCCTCCAACCACTCTAACCCTTTATCACTTGTGTTTATATTCCATTTCGATTACCCATATGTTATAACAAACCGAGTGTAAATTGATTGTTTGAGGCACTAAACGAATTCAAATGAAAAAGTTATCAACTACAAAGTTTCGTAACTTTTCGAGATCTACAACTTTCGTTTAGAGTGTTTCTCCATCCGAGGTTTTTTTTCAAAATTTCAAGTTTCAAATTTCAAACTTAAGACGCAATTATCGGCAATTAGATGCTTTCAAATGAAAAAGTTGTCAACTACAAAGTTTCATAACTTTTCGAGATCTACAACTTTCATTTAGAGTGTTTTTCCATCCAAGACTTTTTTTAAAATTTAAAATTTGAAATTTCAAACTTTAAATATAAATATCCTCAATTAGATGCTTTCAAGTGAAAAAGTTGTCAACTATAAAGTTTTATAACTTTTCAAGATCTACAACTTTCGTTTAGAATGTTTTTCCAACCGAGACTTTTTGAAAAATATCTTTGCCGAGGGCCATAATGCAGGCCCTCGGCAAAGACCCTGGCTTTTTTCAAAATTTCAAATTTCAAATTTCAAACTTAAGACGCAATTATCGGTAATTAGATGCTTTCAAATGAAAAAATTGTCAACTACAAAGTTTCATAACTTTTTGAGATCTACAACTTTCGTTTAGAGTGTTTTTCCATCCAGGACTTTTTTTAAAATTTGAAATTTTAAATTTCAAACTTTAGATATAAATATCCTTAATTAGATGCTTTCAAATGAAAAAGTTGTTAACTATAAAGTTTTATAACTTTTCAAGATCTACAACTTTCGTTTAGAGTGGTTTTCCATCTGAGAATTTTTAAAAAATCTCTTTGCCGAGGGCCATAAGGTTGGCCCTCGGCAAAGACCCTCTTTGCCGAGGGCCATAACGTAGGCCCTCGGCAAAGACCCAAAGAGAATTTTCAAAATATATTTTGAGGCACTAAACGAATTCAAGTGAAAAAGTTGTCAACTACAAAGTCTCGTAACTTTTCGAGATCTACAACTTTCGTTTAGAGTGTTTCTCCATCCGAGACTTTTTTCAAAATTTCAAATTTCAAATTTCAAACTTAAGACGCAATTATCGATAATTAGATGCTTTCAAATGAAAAAGTTTTCAACTACAACATTTTATAACTTCTCAAGATCTACAAACTTTATTTTGATTGTTTGGTCATTTGTTCAACCGACGTGGTGGTTCTAACATATTTCACAATCCTTATATATCATCTGTAGTAGTTTCATGAAACTTATTAGAGAGATGTAGATTTTGTGAACAACATTACTATTGATTTGTTAAATGAAGAAATGACCAATATATACTTTGTAGATCTTAAAAAGTTAGACAATTTTGTAGTAGAAAACTTTTTTATTTGAGTTAATTTAGTGTCTCAAAATATATTTTGAAAAATCTCTTTGCCGAGAGCCATAAGGTAGGCCCTCGGCAAAGACTCTTTGCCTAGGGCCAATAGAGAGGCCCTTGGCAAAGATTTTTTTTTTTGCCGAGGGCCGTTTCTTTGCCGAGGGCTGGCCCTCGGCAGAGGCCTCTTTGCCGAGGGCCTGTCTTTGCCGAGGGCTCCTTGGGCCGGCCCTCGGCAAAGAGGGCTTTTGCCGAGTGTCCGATATTTAGCCCTCGGCAAAGCCAGAAGCCCTCGGCAAAGCCAGAAGCCCTCGGCAAAGGCTGCGTTTCCGGTAGTGACAGCTTCTGCGTCGGGCTGTGGATGCTCCACGCCGGCCTGGCGCTCGGGATCCTGGGCCGCCACGCCGGCGGCGCCAAGGGCGCCCGCTTGGCCGACGCAGGGAACTCCGCGGCCTACGTCGGCCTCTGTACTCTCTTGTTGTCGCCTGTCGCCATGTATCCGATGGAGTCCGACGAGGTGAGGCATGGAATCGTGCATTGCGCACTACTGAAAGCATAGTTTCTTTTGTTACTCGCCAATAGCTTCTCGATTACTGGTGCTCTAGTTTACTGGTTTCTGTAGTGCCCTTTGTACTGAATTGTGCCTGCAACTGACTATTTTTGGACTAGGCACCGGCTCCTAAACCTCCGAGACAAAGCAGGGAAATTTTTTGGGCAGTGTTCGTACACCTTGTTAAAGACTTCAAACTCGTCTCGTGGCTTCTTTTTATGTTCGCGATAGCTGGACTCTGGGTGCAAAGGTGCACATCAGGAAAGGGGTGTTTCGCTGAAGAGTTTGGTTCTGTCATCTTTGACATAAGTGTCATCAGCATTGCGGTTATCCACTTGTTTGTTGTGTGCCCAAGGTGGATCCATGAGTGGAGAACAGGCCAGAAGAGCTGTGAAAGCTTAAAGCATTAGCTGCAGGTACGCATCTAGTTGCTTTGGTGCTTCTGTCTTAATTATTCGATGCTAACAATGGCTAGAACATTTGATTGATCTAGTTTGATTTCTCATAAGCTATTCACTTGTGGAAATTTCTGTATGTATGCAAATGAAATAAAATGATATATAGTTCCATATGTGTCTGCTGGCAGCTTTGATGCTATGTTTGGGACTTTGGGTTAATCAAGTTGTTGTGTGAACCTTGGCAGTATATAACTAAATTTTGTGCTGGTTCATATTTTAGTTCTGACCTGGAAGCACTTGAGCAAGTCTGCTCTGTTTTAAATTCTCTTGTGTAGTCATAACCGGAAAGTCAGTAGAGGTTTTGGTCATTTCCATCCATTTCTTTGGATGCCTGGCATGCTGTTTGGAGTTTCTCTATTTATGGAAGTAATATCTTCTCAGCCTTCAAATATGCAAAGCTACCAGCTAGTTTTAACCTGAAAAGGCTTTATGTTTATTTATTGTTGACTATTGCTTTGACTTTGCTATTAGATCATCATTCCAGATATTAATGGAAAGTTAGATTGCCAAAACTTCTTCCCTAACTTTGTTGTTTAGGTCATTAGCACTGTTCTATATGTTTTGTTTGGACAAACTGATCATCACTTACGTTATGCATCGTTCTTCCCTAATTTTTTTGCTCTGAGTGTTCATATTGGGCCGTGGAATAAAAAGTGGGCTAGTGAAGTTAATTATTCACAGGTGCACATTAAATTCCAACTGATAATCTTATATGTACTCCACCTTTATCTACTCACAGCCTTGGTGCCACTAAAATTTTCTTATGCTCACTCTAGCTCACTAACTCAGAATTAAAGCTTCAATAAGTACCAGGGGCACTAGACCTCCGTCTTCGAATGCTCTTGACCTCTTGTCCTCTTTTCCGCTTCTATCATACGAACAACTGCCATGATGTTTCCTTGATAAAATAGTGTTCTTTTGACAGAATGAGATAATGAATAGTTTCCTCTGTCCATTTCCTTTATTTAATTTGTATGAGTTGACATATCTTGTTGTCATAGAGAAAGATTGTATTGAATCTTTATCTCTTGATCTTTCTTTTTTCTGTTTGACACACTCTCAGACTCTCTTATCCTGAGTCCTCACTGAACTTTTCCAGTAGAGCCTAATTGATTCAATATCACATTTGCTAGATTAACCATATCTTTCATATCTAGCCAGTTATGTTGGTAAATTTGATCGGTTTAGTTGTCTCAGTAATTGGTTTCATGTCAGTCCGTCAGAGTAATGTTTAGTTGCTGCTTTAATTCTGAATTTCCATGCAATCCTTCTACTTTATAAAAATTCAAATGGACACACTTGACTGAGCATAACAAAATGTGGGTTTAACTTTTGGTTATGTTATTATATACATTTCTTGGCAGGGATGCTGTTTGGGCTTCCCTTTTATGTAGGTGATACCTTTCAGCTTCCAAATTAAATATGCAGAGGCATGAGTTAGTGTTACAAAGTTTGTTTGCTACTGATTATATATAGCTATTAGATACTGCTCCCTCCATTCCAAATTATAAGATGTTTTGGCTTTTCTAGATACGTAACTTTTTCTATGCACTTAGATATACACTATGTTTAGATAGCTATGTATCTAGAAAAGCCAAAATGTCTTGTAAGTAGCTGATTTGGTGTGTAAAAACATTAGCACTGGTCTACATGTACTGATTGGACATTGATCATCACGTGTTGTGTCAGTATTTTTTTCCTTAGTTTTGGCTGTGTGTGTTCATATTGGGCCATGAAATAAAAATGTCCTAGTGAAGTTAATTATTCACAGCTGCATATTAATTTCTAGCTGATAGGTATTGCACCTTTTTAGAGCCATGATGGTACTAAAATTTTCTTCATAGATACCCATTAACCCAGGTTAAAAGCTTTAATAAGTACGAGAGGCTCAAGGCCTGCCAATATTTTGTCTTTCTTTTTCTACTTTTATCGTATGAACATGCACCATGATATTTTATTGAGAAAAGATAAGGTACTTATTTTGAAGGAGTGAAATGGTTTCCTCTGTCTATTTTCTTTGTTTGATTTGTAAGAGTAGATATCTTATTATAGTTAAAGATCAGAAACGAACTTTTATCTCTAGTTCCTTCTTTTTCTTTTGGCACAGTCTCGAACCCTGAGTCCTCATTGTACATTTTTGTCAAATTGATTGATTGATTCAATAGCACATTTTTTAGAATTTACCATGTCTTTCATATCTAGCTGGAGTTATGTTTGGTACATTTCATTTATTTAGTTGCATCAATAATTGGTCTTTTGTAGTTCATGGGTCACTCTAGTCAAATCAGGTCAAATGTTGCCAATTTGTTGGCTATGCTATCTTTGTCACCTGCTTATCTCATATGAAGATTGAATTGGCACAACATCCAAGCAGGTGCTGGTTTTAGATGCTATTACCCCATTCATGTGTAGAGGTTAAGGGTGTGTTTGGTTCCTGGACTTAACCTAAGCCTAGCTAGAAGTTAGCCATGTCCAGATTTGGCCTGGTTGTAAGAGTATAAGGAGGTTGTGTTTTGATGTGCTAAACTTGGTCCAGCTAGCTAGCATGTGTCTGTGGAGTGCTTGTTGTTTGTGCAACCCTTTCTTGAGTTTGGTGAGTTTACCTCTGTCGCCTTTCATTTCTTGTGCAAATTAAATTAAATTGTATTCCCATTATTTAACCGATCTGCTCTAGAAATCACGTAGACAACAACCAATTAAACCAATGTCCTAGGGCGCTTTATGAATAATTAACAGAAAATTAATGTGTTATTTTAGGACCACCCAGGAGAGTAACAAAAGGGGGGAAGACAAAGTCCCTCATCCTTATTTTGTCACATCTCTTCTTCGTTGCCACCCGTGCGTGTCTTCGCCTTCCTGTTCCTTAGTTCTCTAGCTTCACCTGCTAGATTTCTTCTGCTGCAAGAGCGTATGCAACAAGAGACTGAACACGACTTAGCAAGGCTTGGCGATGTGGTATCTCAGTGGCAGCAGATTCTGCCGGCACCAGGACTTCAATTCTTCTATTCCAAATTCGAAGCACAGGCAATGAAATCTAGGAAGTGAAGTTGGGGTTAGCAGCTAGAGTATAGAGTTAATCCTGATATCCTAATCCAAGCAGCAACCTTCGATGGTTGCTAGATTTCATTGCTCATGCTTCTTCACCAAATCTGGATCAGTGCCAAGCACCTGAGCAGCTCAAGCACGCTGTTCTCCTTGCTGTTGTGCAGAGCTGTGGTGTGCTGAGGATGCCACATGATGCCAGCGATTGTGATGGCCGGGACGGTAGGTCGGAGCTGTGTGGCCCGAGGAGCTTGCGACAGAGGTGACATGGAAATCAAGGGGCGGTGACATGAGCCAGACTCCCTCATGGGCCCGAGCTAGACCTGGTCTGGCCATCCTTAGCTAGCTGATTTGGGCGGACAGCCTTGGCCTGGCCATCCTTGGCCAACCGATTTGGGTGGCCAGCCCTAGCCTGGCTAATGGCGTACAGCTGGCCAGATCTGGTCTGGCTAAGAGGCCTAGCGAGGCAACCAAACAGGTCCATGTTGGCCCTAGGAAGCCTGTTTAGGAACTTAGCCAAGTAGGTCCAGTTGATTGACACAAGGTCAATAATCTAGACATCGCAGTGGCGTTGCTCAAAGTGGACGGTGAAGAATGCAAACAGCTTGATGAAGACTGTGTAGGGCGCACAACGATGTAGATGAGGGCATAGTCGATGGTGGTGGAGATGTCATGGTGGCACTACTACAGAAACAGTCAACAGTGCCGGCCACATCACTGTCGAAATTAGGACAACCGGCAGTGATGACCCTTCACTGCCGGTTCTAGGCTCTGACAACCAGAAAATAATTGGGGGGTGCGAGAACCGGCAGTGATGACAACTATCACTGCCGGTTTGTGCCTCCCGCCGGCAGTGATGACAACTCCACTTATCACTGCCGGTTCAAGCCACGAACCGACAGTGATTTGATTCTATCACTGTCGGTTCTAGGATAGAACCGACAGTGATGAGCCTGACAGCACAAAAAGGTGGTAACCGTCATCTTCTTCCTCCACTCTTTTATCCCGAGAACAGAGGCGCGCGTTTGGGCCACTCCCTCCAATGTTGCGGTCGCCCAAATCCGTGAAGCTACCACTTGGATTTGGAAGAATGGCTTGATCTTTTTGCTTTAAGGTTAGTAACCAGCCTCCATTCCTTCGATTTTGTTGCTTAATTAGCTTTGTTTTGATGGCTATAATGCTTGATTCTCATTCTTATTTCTCCATTCTTCTACAGAGCACTTTTCTAATTCATGGCTATAATGCATTGTTAGTATGTGATGTTATAATTGGTTCTTAGGAGTAGAGTAGATTCTTTTACAATGTTGATGAGCAAATTAACCCTTGTGTCACCAAACAATGCATTGTTTGAGCAGTAGTGGCGGATCTAAGGGGGGGTGGGTGGGCTTCAGCCCCCTAATGACTTGATTTATTACTAGAAACAATGCATTGTTCATGATAATGTCTCCAATTTTAGTATTTATTTAAATTAATGTCTCTATTTTTATGTGGCATGGAGTAGAATAATTGTTCTACAATATTGTGCAATAATTAATTTTTATGGGGCTGCGATTTTTAATTTATATGGGCATTGTTTGGAGCTACATTGTTATTCATGATCATGTCTCCAAATTTAGTCTTTTTTTAAATTAGTGTCTCCATTTTTATGTTGCATGGAGTAGAATAATTGTTCTTCAATATTGTGCAATAATTGTTTCTTATTAAAACTTTCCTATGTTTCCTCTGCCCGGCCCATTTTACCTGTGCAGACATGGATCGAGGGTGGATGTACGATCTGTCATGTACAGATCAACGGTACTTGACGGGCATCGACGATTTCATCAAGCTCGCTAGAGCCAATGCTGGGGACTCACAGCCTGTATTCTGTCCATGCAAAGATTGCAAGAATACGAGAAAATGGGGCGACGTGGAGCATATACGATTGCACTTGATTACCAGGGGGTTCATGAGAGACTACACGATTTGGACTTTGCATGGGGAGGTTGGTCAAAATGTTGCACAAGAAAACAATGATGATGTGCCTATTGATGATGACCAATGCCTAGACGCATTTCTACCTATTGATGATGACCAATGCTACACAGTACCTGTGCCTACCAACGATAATGTGTTTAGGAATACATTAGTGGACGACACAGAGGAAAATGATGGCATTTCACAGTTTCTTCATGATGTGCATGGCGGATTTCTTAGTGCTACACAGTTGAAAAAACTGGAGATCATGAGAAAGGATGCAAAAACACCATTGTATCCGACCTGCCCAATAAGCAAACTGGAAGCCAACATCATGCTATTAGAGTTCAAATCAACGAATGGATTGAGTGATAAAGGCTTCGATAGCTTGTTAGGTATACTGCATAAACTGCTCCCGAAGGGTACCGAGTTACCAGAAAAGACTTACCTGGCCAAGCAAATGATTTGCCCAATCGGCCTCGAGGTTGAGAAAATACACGCGTGTTCCAACGATTGCATATTGTACCGTGGAGAAAAATACAAAGACTTGGATGCGTGTCCCAAGTGTAAAGCTCCCCGATACAAGCAAGGGCCGTCAAATCAGGGAAGCAAGACCAGAGGAGGGCCCATAAAGGTCGTATGGTATTTTCCTATAGCTCCACGAGTGCATAGGTTGTTTGCAAATGCAAAGTCAGCCAAACTGTTGCGTTGGCACGGCGAAGAGCGTAAGAAAGATACAATGTTGAGGCACCCCGCCGACGGGTCGGACTGGAGGACTATCAACACTATGTTCTATAAGAACATTGGTGGAGAGGTAAGGCATCTTTGGATAGGTTTGAGCACAGATGGGATGAATCCGTTTGACCAGGTTAGAAGCAATCATAGCACTTGGCCAGTGACGCTATGTATATACAACCTTCCACCCTGGCTTTGTATGAAACGGTCATACATCCAGATGCCACTACTAATCCAAGGGCCAAAACAACCTGGTAATGATATCGATGTGCTTCTACAACCAGTGATCGATGAACTACTACAGATGTGGGAGACGGGTGTGAAGGATGTTTGGGATGAGTATAAAAAAGAACATGTCACGATAAAGGTTATACTTATCGCTACAATCACTGATCTGCCAGGGCGAGGTTGCTTGTCTGGAGAGAAGACAAAAGGATACACTGGGTGTGTCGAGTGCTTGGACGAGACTGATGCTATACATCTACCAGAAAACAAGAAGATGGTCTATATGGGACACCGTAGGTTCCTACGAAGGGATCACCCTTACCACAAGAAGATTTTAATGGGACTACTGAGAAACGTGGCCCTCCAAAGTATCGAGACGGGAAACAGATACTTAAACAAGTAAGCAAACTCACAGATGTTGTCCTTGGGAAGGGGAAGGTGCAGTACCAGCGCTAGCCGGTAGTATCTGGAAGAAAAAATCAATCTTTTGGGAACTACCTTATTGGCCACTTTTGAGTGTACGTCACTGTCTTGATCCAATGCACATAACTAAAAACGTGTGCGGTAACACACTTAACATGTTGATGAACACCGGGGGAACAACAAAGGATTCTCTCGCGACACGCTTGGACATGCAACACCTGGGCCTCAGGAAGGAGTTGCACCCAATAACTCTTGAGGATGGCCACTTGAAACTTCCGGTGGCATCATGGACACTGAAAAAGGAAGAAAAGGCCATGCTTATTTCTTTCTTTAATGATCTCAAAGTGCCAACTGGCTACTGTGCGAACCCGAAGAGGCTAGTTAACATGAGAGAACTTAAGTTTAACTATGGTTGTATGAAGGCCCATGACTGTCATGTCATTATGACTCAGCTGCTCCCAGTTGCCCTACGAGGTATCCTCCCTGACAAGGTCCGTGCCCCAATCATAAAGTTGTGTTCATTCTTCAACGCGATCTCTGAAAAGGTCATTGAAGGGGCCAAGCTAGACCAGCTGAAGCAGGAGATAACCGAGATTCTATGCAGGCTTGAGATGCATTTCCCACCGACTTACTTCGACATATCAGTGCATCTACTTGTTCATCTTGTGGACCAAATTAAAGCCCTTGACCCAATGTATCTACACCAGATGTTTCCTTTCGAGAGGTTGATGAAAGTTTTCAGGCGGTATGTTAGGAATAGATTCAGACCAGAAGGGAGCATGGTAGAAGGATGGACAACGGAGGAGGCCATTGAGTTCTGCACATATTATATGGACATCAATCGGGTCGGAGTTCCAGTATCTCGTCATGATGGAAGACTAGGGGGCAAAGGAACGATAGGTGAGAAAGCAGTCAAAATAGTCGAAGTGGTTTCCTTCAGACAGGCACACTTCGCTGTTCTCCAACAGGCCGACGGTGTGATGGCATACATTAATGAGCACAAGCAGTTACTGCAAAGTAAGCACATCGGTAGGTCACAGGCTTGGCTTGAGAAAAAACATAAGGAGGAATTCGGTGACTGGTTTCGACGCCGCAGGCTAGGAATGGTGTCGGGATGTCAGCTAGATCTCTTAGCTCCCGGACCTTCGACTACGGTGATGATGTACCAAGGTTATGATATAAATGGTTTTACATTTTACACAAAAAAACAGGATGGAAAGAGCACCAACCAAAATAGTGCTGTTCGTTTCGACGCCCACGATGAATACGGCATGGTGGAGGCAACATACTATGGTTTCATAGATGAGATATGGGAGCTAGACTATGGACGACAGTTGAAGGTCGCTCTTTTCCGTTGCCAGTGGGTCCGGCTAGATGAAATCAACACCGACAATGATGGGTTCACTACCGTTGATCTATCTAAGACCGCATATAGAGATGACCCCTTCGTCCTTGCAAAGGATGTTTTGCAAATCTTCTATGCAAGGGATAACAATACAAAGGGAAGACTACAAGTAGTCATGCAAGGCAAAAGGAAGATTGTCGGTGTTGAAGGAGTGACGGACGAAGAAGAGTACAAAGGTTATCAAGAAATGGCTCCTTTTGGGGCAGACATTACCCTACCTATCCTTGAAGAGGGTGACGAACCTGCTTACCTCCGGAGTGATCACGATGAGGCCATCATAGTTAGAATATCATAAACTATGTAATCCTTAATGAAATGTTGTAGATCTTCATTAGTTGAACAACTTTGGTATTCATCACTTTCTGAGCTGAAATCATTTAGGGGCTCAAATTCTGGTTTGAACTAGTGAAACATGACAATGTGTACTAAGAATTTGTCAAATGTGAACAACTTTTTCATTTGAAAGGAATTGGGGTTCTAAAATTTGGTTTGAACTTGTCGTTTTTCAAATTTTTTTAAAAAAGACAACTTGAAACATGATTTCATCAAGGTCTACAACTTTTATATTGGTCATTTCTTCATCCGACAAAGTGGTAATAACATTGTTCATAAATATTACACATCTCTCATAAGATTTCATAAACCATATGAGACACGTGTAGGTTTTGTGAACAATGTATATTAACAATTTCTCAAATGAAGAAATGACCTATACAAAAGTTGTAGATCTTGATAAGTTGAACAACTTTGGTATTCATCAAGTTTTATGTTCAAATCATTTTGGGTTTTAAATTTTGGACTGGACGTTCCATTTTTCAAAATTTCAAATTTGAAATGTTCAATTTTTTTCAAATGAAGAAATGACCTATATCAAAGTTGTAGATCTTCATGAGTTGAATAAATTTGGTAGTCCTCACTTTTTCATTTGAAATAATTTGGGGTTCTAAAATTTGGTTTGAACTTGTTGTTTTTAATTTTTTTTAAAAAAGTAAAACTAAACCGGTTCTAATGACCAACCGGCAGTGATGTCCCACATCACTGCCGGTTGGTCATTAGAACCGGCAGTGATGTGGGACATCACTGCCGGTTTTTAACCAGCAGTGATGTTGGATATCACTGCCGGTTTTTTATTAGAACCGGCAGTGATGTGGGACATCACTGCCGGTTCTAACGACCAACCGGCAGTGATGGCCAACATCACTGCCGGTTGTAATATCCAACCGGCAGTGATGCTGGGGTTATAAAAGAGGCTGGCGCTCCCGCCAGCCCCTTTTGCTCGACAAAAAACCAAACTCCCGCCAGGCGCCAGTGCACGCCGCCGCCGCCCGACTCGCCGTCCACGACGCCGCAGCCCGACCGCGCCGTTCGACGCCGCAGCCCGACGCCGGAGCACGACGCCGCCATCCTCGACGCCCCCAGGAGCTTCTCCCTTTGCTGATTCGCGCCACCCCTGCAGTTTGGGTGAGTGCCCATAAGGTGTTCGGTGAAATGCCTCTACCATTTTCTTTCTTTCTTTCTTTCTTCCTCAAACTGTTGTTGTAATGTACATGTATCGGTATCACACATGAAACAAAGAAGCACAAATTCTTCATGATGCAATGCTCCTGAGCACAAAGTTACTGAGCTCAAATACTTAATAGACCACTAGTGTTCTTTAGAGCATAAACTGCAAAGACTAAAGCTAAAGGTGTATGGGCCTCCGTGCACTGAACTAGTAGAAAGCATGGAGACTGGAGACTGAAAGGTTTGTGCCTGATTTCCTAGTCCTAGTACAAATAGAAAAGGATAGAGAAATAAACACGTGGTAGCTTATTCGGCCCCTTTGGAACAGGCAATAATAGCTGATTCTATAGTGGTGGAGACGAGTGGGATTACACCTACAAGTCAACCCAAAGCATGCCCAAGTCTATACTCCTCTCGTCCTATAATATAGCACATTTAAATATTAAAAAAATATACTCAAATGTGAAAAATTCTAGAGGAGACAAGTCAGATTTGCATTAAATATTTTTTATTTATCATTGTATCACCATTAGTCATGTTGTTGATATCCTCTCATTGGCAGGGCATGTTTAGATCCACCCATCTAAACTTTAAACCTCTAAACTTTAGAGTTAAAGTTTTCAAATAAGCGGTCTAAAGTTAGCTCTAAACTTTAATCCACATCATATTAGAGCTTTAGAGCTTAGAACTAAGCTAAAGTGCTCTAAAGTTTAGATGAAAGTAAGGGCGCATGCGACTTTCGTGTTCTCTATTAGTAGTATGTCCTAAAATTTATAGGAAGCACTATATTACAGGATACAGGGAGTATTCAGAGGAAAATGCATGGGCGGTCCTTGAACTTGATATGAGATGTCATCTAGGTCCCTATACCCTCAAAATACTATTTTTTGAGTCCTTCAACTTGATTCCGGGTCTCATCGAGGTCCAAATGGATCTTAACCTACACTTTACGTTGATGTGGCATGCATCTGACATGTGGGACCTACACTTCTAATAACTTCTTGTCTAAACCTAGGGGTATTCTTGAAATGCTTAATAGCCCTATATAAATTGAAGAAAAACTTCTTGAATTCATCTCTTGTGCCCCTTTGGTTGTTATACGGGGTCGAGTCGGTAACTTGATCAAGAGTTGGAGTCAAGAGTGTTTTGACGCATATATGAGATTTACCCTAAGAAAGTTGATGCCTTTGATTGCATGTCCAGAAACATGACTCGTCATCGCCAATTCACCACCCGTCGCCGAGCTACTGATACCCCACAAGCAGAGAGCACTGCGACAGGAGCGTCGCAGGATCCAACTAATGGTGGTGGTAATCAGGACGATTGGAGCCCTAGCCATTATCTACAGCTAGACCAAGGAAACGAGGTAATAACTTAGGTCAAACCTAATAACGTGATAGTAAGAAATCACGCTAGATAAGTTTGATGGGGACTTATTTATGAATTTTGAAGCAGGTTCCGCCGCAAGAGCCAAGTGGTGAGGGTACCAGCAAGACTAAGCGTGGTGCAACAAAGCTTCCTCAAACAAGTAAACATTGGCACATCTCTGAGTTCGACCAAGTAGGGGAGCCGGTGGAGCCTCTTACAGCATTAGGCCCATACAAGAGTGTCATCGGGGCACTTGTAAGAGACTTTATCCCGATTAAATACAGGAAATGGACTGGTCGTGAGGATGACCCATGGAGGGTTCCAGAAAGTGAGAAGGAGCTAGTTTGGAACAAGTTGAAAGGGTTTTTCAGTTTTCCTAATGACTATGACGAGGCGACAGTCAAGAAGAAGGCCAAGGAAATCATGGGTCGCTCGTTCAAGACTTTCAAGGGAACCTTGTACAAGTTAATCAAGGAGGACAGAGAACCAAATTTTGAGGGAGGTCAATACACCAAGCAGAGAGACTTCTGGGAGGAGTTCAAGGCTTACAAGCTATCCGAAGAGGCCAAGGCATCAAGCGAAAGAAATAGAGCAAACTCACTTAAGGCAAAGGATCCTCATCGCCTAGGATCACGTGGCTATGTACGAAAGATTCCGGAATGGGAAATGGAAGTCCAGAAACTAGAGCAGCGCGGCGTTAGGCCTCAGACAAGCGATTGGCAGCCCAGATCAGTAAACTACCTACTTGCAAGGGGGGCACGATACAATAGTGACGGGAGCCTTAATGCCAGTAGTGAACCCGTCAGCGATCTCCTCCAGAGGATTTCAACCTTAACTGAGGAAGTGAATAGAGGTAACCGCAAGTCAGATAGAGAAAATGACGTGCTCACACAAGCACTTGGAAACAAGGAGCACCCCGGTCGCACTAGAGGAGCCGGGAATGTACCTTGGGTGAAAGCATTCGAAGGTGAATCTTCATCCTATAGGAGCCGGGCGAGGGCTAGAACACAAAGAGAAGAAGAGCTCCAAAGATTTCGAAAGGAAATCGAAGATAGCATGGAAGCACGGATAGCTGCTCAAGTTGAGGCACGAGTTATGTCAGCTATGCAATCCATGTGTTCATCACAACCGCAGCCTATCCTGACTTTGAATAGCCCAGTGCCCAAGGGTCGCAGTAGCTGCGGCTCAACCCCTATGCTTGACGAAGAAGAGGTCAATGCTCCTCATCCGGTGGACAACATCACTGGACCAATTAATGTCAGGTTATACATCCGTCAGCAGTGGACAAAAGACAAGGTGGCGGTCGGACAAGCATTTCCAAGAGGAGACGGCATCATTCATGGCAAGCCAATGCCACCCGGGTATGCCAGGGTCAGCATTGATAAGATCTTGGATAAGAAGTACAATAAGATACACATTGATTTCCCAGTGGAGGAAGATAGGCCGCGTCTTGTTCACAACTTGGGCACTCATGTGGCTTGGCGCAAACGCTTCATCAAGCTGGATGAGCAGCCATCTTCGGATGATGAGGATGGCAGTGAATCATCGGCATCGCCGCCGCCAAGAGGTTTCTCTCCTCTGCAAGATCCTCATTCTCCCTCTCCTGCCTCGAAAGAGAAGACACCTCCTCCACCGCCAAAGGAGAAAACACCTCCTCTACCTCCTCAACCGCTAAAGGAGAAAACACCTCCTCTACCTCCTCCACCGCCAAAGGAGAAAACACCTCCTCCACCTCCTCCACCTCCTCCACAGCCAAAAGAGAAGACACCTCCTCCTCCTCCGCGAAAATCCAAAGTGCGATCAGGTTCGACCTCGCAACACAAGAGGTCATCAGTTTCGGTTGGTAATGCTCCCCAGACAAGTAAAAAGAAGGTGGATGCTAGCATTACGAGTAAGATGAAGGACCCGATTGTGGAGCCTCCAAGCAAGAAAGCCGCCATTGCCTTCTTTAATCGAATAGCCAGTCTACCTAAGTGGAGACAACAGACCGAATTTGAAAGGCAACACAACAAAGAGAGTAATCAAATCAGAGCTAGAGAAATACACACCAAAGAATTGCTAGAGATACAGAACTTGGCCAACAACATGGGCATATCCATGGAGAGGGCCACGGAGTTGTATTACGGAACGAGAGATTTTGAAAAAGCCACGGTCGCATACAAGTATTCAAGAGGCAAACCTTTGGTCGCCACCGAACAAGAGTATAAAGAGTTGCCAACATACATGCGACAGTTGCATGATTATTACTCCGTGGATACTGCCAACGGAGACTGTATCGGTTTTGAAGTTTGCATCCCTCCCGGAATGGTTTTTAATCATCCTGAAGAAACGGTGCATACTATTTATTATGAACACCTCTTTCAGCTCTTCCAACGGCGCTCGCTCGATACGCAGATTTTGATGATATGGTCTATGTAAGTACCCTACCCTCACAACGTTATAATAAATTACGTGATTTGCATTTGAATATATCATATGTTTATTATGCAGGTGTATGGCAAAATGGTGCCTAAAGAAGAAATTGAGCAATATAGACTTCTTGGATCCCATATTTGTAAATGAGACAACATGCACCGCCCCTGGTGATGATGACTATGTACCAACAAGTTTGAAGATTGAGTTTGAAAGTATGTTCAGAAACAACAAAACAAACGTACTCCTACCCTACAACTGCGAGTATGTGTTCTCGACCCTTATTTTAGTGTTTCTTTTCTTGATATGTCATTCAATAACATGGACTTTGTGATTGCAGCAACCATTTCATCCTCGTAGATATCTATCTTCAAGATTCACATATCGAGGTGTGGGACTCAAAGAAAAAGCCACTTTCTCTTATCGACCCCCTAGTCAAAGTGCTGAATAAGTAAGTGAACCCAATATCACAACACTTTCTAATCACATAGGATATTGTAATGTCCTCGGTCTTCACACTTCATTTACAATGTAACATAGAATGAAGGCATTACCGAATTGGAGAAATCTCGATAGCAAGATGCAAAAGCAATGGAGGGCCCCATTCAGTGTAAAGTATATGGAGGATCTCAAGACCCTAGATCAACCGATGGGGGAACAACGAATGCGGGTTCTATGTGATGTGGGCAATGCTAAAATACTTTGGCGCAAAAACAAATACGGGAGATGACATGGTACGTAGGCATCCCATTTCTATTGTTTTGTCTTACGTTTGTGCATCTCAATATCATCTTGCTTCAATTACAGC